>CM075025.1:15686679-15712037 GCA_037576675.1 Pangasius sanitwongsei | reverse complement strand
CTAATGCTCTTGTAGCTGAATGAACACAAATCCCCACAGCCTCGCTCCAACATCTAGTGGAAAGCTTCCCAGAAGAGCAAAGGAGACCAACACCATATTAATGCCCAAGTTCAGATAAGCAGCATGTACAGCATAAACTGATTTTACTAAACTGACCTTTTCAGGATGTGTAAATGAAACTATATGTGCAACATTATGAATACTGTAATGAGAATTTGCACAAGCTGGTGAAGATACAGTGCAGTATTTCAGCAGTGCGTTGCTTTGTGTTAATGAAGTTTGTCCAGTCTGTTATAGAGCAGGACTACAGTGTGGGGGAAGAAACTGTCTCTACGCCTTGATGTTTCTCTCTCTCTCTCTCTCTCTCTCTCTCCATGGTCTGGTATCTCACCCCTGAAGGAAGTGGTTGAAATCATGGGTGTGCAGGGTGAGAGGGGTCAGAGGCTGTCTTAACTGTCTTAACTGCTCACATCTCAGCTCTGCTGTCATAAAGGTTGTAGATCGAATGACGCATTGGAACTTGGCCTTCTCCCATGAGGTGTTAGAGCCAAACCAGACCGTGATGGAGGATGTGAGTATGGACTCTATGATGGCAGTGTAGAACTGTAACATTGGTGCCTGTGGTAGGTTGAAGTTCTCTTCCTGAATGACAAGAATCCACACATTTATTGGCTATTTGAACAGGTATATCTACCACATTAGTGCACTTTTTAGGTGTATAATTACTGACTGTAACACACCTGTAGACTATAGGATTGCTGTGGACTGCGTTGGACTGTTTTCAACCCTGTATTGACATTGAGGTGTTTAAAAACTCCAGAAACACTGCTATATCAATTCAGCACACACTACCATGCCACTACCTTGTCAATGTCACTGAGAAAGGTCCATCACCCAAATAATATACTTGGCCACACACACACACACACACACATACTAGTTATATGGTGGTATTAGCTATACATGAAAAACAACCAAGGTAAGGAAGGTGTACCTAATGTCAGCTGAGTGGTCTGTAGATCTTTAATTCATTCTTATAGAGCCAAAGTTTCTAGAGATCCTCTCCAAACCTGTAATTGTAGGCTATCAATTGTCAAATTCATCTCATATGCTTTAGGGATATGCATTTCCACTGCATTAAACCATGTAAGAAAACAGGCCAGAGCAGAGAAACACTACCTTACTAGTCTCTAACTGTTGCCCAAGCTTTAGTCAGCAGTCTCCCAGTGGGTCAAATTTACTTCATACTGAAAAAAAAAACATGACATAAGAGCTTTATGAGCAAAAAGATTACATTGGGTTAAGCATAAGCATAATGAAGCATAATCAGATCAAATTTCAATTTCAAATGAACAATTCCCAAAGAAAATGACACACAGATTTCCCATACATTACAGTTTCTCTCAAATGGAATAAAAGTGGTGCTATTAACACAAAGGAGCGTCAAGGAGACTGCAAGGAATCGGACTATGGTTCCCAAGAATCCTCACATTACAAAATGATGTCAGGCATGGAGACAGACATTACTCGTGCCTGCCAGACAAACTTTCACCCAGAAGAGAACAGCACACAGAGTAAGAGCCGTGCTGAAAACAACATGTGCTTGTAACCTGACCTCAGTGATGTAAACACAGACTGAGTTTAGCTACAGATCTGTATGCACTGCATGTGTTTCTCTCTATGCCTCTCTATGCTCTATTGTCACTGTATGTACAAAATATTTTTCTCTTTTCTGAAAAATTCATATATATATATATATATATATACATTTATATAAATTCATATATTTAAAATGTATATCCTGGCTTTATATCTTTCTGTAAAGCTGCTCTGTGACAATGTCCATTGTTAAAAGTGCTATACAGATTAAATTGAATTGAAAAATCGAACAGAATAGGACATGCATTTGGCTTTAATCTAGCGTTCCAAGTTTTGGAATAACTTCATACTTTTCCTTCCACTCACACATTACTATGAGCACAGCATGGTGGTTCAGGTATTTTTTTTTTCCCCTCACAGACTGATTCAGGGAAGAGTGATATTAAAAGCAAATGCAGCATGTGGCTCATATGTGATCATGCTTTTTAAATAGTCCTAAGGTGAGCCCTGTCCAACACTCTTAATAACTGAGAATAATTAAAAGTGGCAAATGATTGCTTCACCATCTGTCTGTGCCACACCAGCTTGTTATTTAAACTGTTTTTCATATTAGGCATATTTTTATTTTTTTTTTTTTTGATGAAGTCAGTGGAATGCTTAGTCAAGACTCCAAATATAACGCTGGTCTCACAAGAGAGGTCTATAAACCTGCTCAAGCATTTTGCAAATAAGCTCTTTCTCCCAAAACCACTATGTGGTCATGAGGTTATGATTCACTGTTTTTGAGGTAAAATGTCCAAAACATTGGAATCTCTCCTTTTTTTTTAAATTAAAAAAAAAAAAATGCATTCACTTATTTTTATAACTACTACTCCCTGTGGCTAGAGTTCAGTTCTGTTGTTGAAGCTCTGGATACAGTTTGATGTCTCAACCTCTGAACCACACCTTCTGGTGATTCTGCTCGATTGAGCACAACAGTTTGATCATCAGCATAGTTTGATCATTGGATTAAACCATTTAGGAACGTTTGAAAACCTGCTAGAGATGAGGCACTTGTTTTCAGAGTAAAATGAGCTTTCCTCGTCTCTGGGTTAAGGCGATGGTTTCCGATCACTGTGCAGTAAAAGCCACCCAGAATGCAAACACGATTACTCATCAACTTGTGCAGCCAACTTGCACTCGACTTTATACCGTGCATGAAAGAACACAGCGCACTACTATGCAATTAGATCCATATGCCTCTTTAGAGAAAAATGCATGTGTGGTGAGTCACTCAGTGGCGGTGCTGCTCTACAGAAGAAAAGAATGAGCCAGCTTGGCTGGCACGCTGCCTGTAGGCCCAGTGGATATGGCACGCACTTAGTCAGTTTCTTTGGAGGGAAATGATACGGCAATTTAGTATCTAGCTGTTAATTGTCTTTAGAGCCAATATTTGCTTAAGGGGGTCTTTGATTTACTCAGCAGATTATCCACGACATGCCAGACAGCTGAAGTAAAAACTGTAGCATATGTGACTTGGTGAGATCAGGAGCACAGTGCTGCAAGGTAATATTTCCATCATCTCCAAGGTATCTCATGTATAAACGCATGAAAATTGAAAGTCTGTTAAACCCTTAATGCCAGCTGCTCTTGCCAGGATATAGTGCAGTCTGTTAGAAATGTGGTATGCAGAACTAAATTATTTCCAATATGCACCTGCTGGTGACTGCAGACAGAGGGCGCTGCTGATGCTTTTAGTGTCTCAGCAATGCAAAATAACAATGAGAAGGTTAGAAAGTTAATTAGATTGAGTAGGCTAATTGGAAATTATTAGTTATTTGTCCTTTTGATGATTCACAGCAGGCTGATTGCATGGAGAGCAAAATATTTAAAAGAGAGGAAAGTTGTGTGGTTTAAATGCAATAGGTGACCAAAATAATTTAAAAAAAGAAAACAATACTTTGATCAGAAAAGCTGTTTAGTTGAAAGGCAATAAGTGACCAAAATATTAATAAAAAAAATACTTTGTTTAGTAAAGAAGTGTTTTAAAGGCAATAAGTGAACAAAATAATAATAAAAAAAAATACTTTGGTTAGAAAAGAAGTGTAGTTTAAAGGCAATAAATGACCAAAATAATAATTTTTAAAAAATAATACTTCAGTGAGAAAAGTAGTGTAATTTAAAGGCAAGTGATCAGACATTTTAAAAATTAATTAATTAATATATTTTTTAACATATCATTCCTCTCTCTCTCTCTTATTTTATTTATGTAATTTTTTTTTTTTTTTTTTATAAACTCAGATATTTTACTCTGCTCAGATTAATTTAGCTAGCCTGGTGAAAGAATTTGCCAGCTGCGTCTATTTCTGGCCTCCCCTAGCTAGTTTCCCGCCTGGCTGACGTCAGCAGAAAGTTATTTTCATGAATGGAGGGGGCGGTCACGAGGAGCCGGTGACGCGCGTGCTTGCGGAAGCACGGAGTGGAATGTCGATACATTGTTGTTGTTTTCGTGGCTGGCTCACTTAGTTGACGGTGACCGCTTCGGCTGGACGGCGGGACGCGCATCCCAACAAGTGCGACGAGGAGCGCGCTGACTGTCCAAGGCTTCTGTCAGGATATTATTCCCCCCCAGGCTCGCGCGCAAATCCCGGCGGAAATTCCGCGTCCACAAGGTAAGGTGTTGGGATGGTGTTGGGATGGTGTTGAGGTGGTGCTGGGATGGTGTTGAGGTGGTGTTGGGATGGTGTTGGGATGGTGTTGAGGTGGTGTTGGGATGGTGTTGAGGTGGTGTTGGGATGGTGTTGAGGTGGTGTTGGGGGGGGGAGATGTTTTGAAATTCCTGAAGATATCGCTCCTGTTCTGCTCATCACGGATCTGAGCCTGGAGCAGAACCGAATCAGCCCGGTTCCGAAATCGGGGTTAATGTGCTAACCTGTGTCTGGAAGTTTGATTACTTTATTACTTTATTTATTTATTTATTTATTTATTTATTACCCAAAAACAAAAAGTTTGCAAAATATTCGGGCACGTGTGAAACGCTAGGTAGACTTGACACCTGGGCTGTAAACAACAACAACAACAACATCAAAAACAAAAAGAGCTCGTGCGCATTTTCCGATTCAGTAGCTTCAAGCTGTAAACATTGCACGCGCGCGCGTTCCCTCTTAATATAAAATTACAAGTTCTTCGGAAAAGAAAAGTGCTTCTTTTACAACTTTAGGTGCTTACCAGACAGTACACCATCCCATTCTTAGTGCAAGGAAGGAAGGAAGGAAGGATGGAAGAGTCGTATTAAATAGACAAATGTAACTTTTATACGTGGTGTTGACTTTTTTTTTTTTTGGGTGATATTGCTCATGGCACGAGGAAACACGTGGTCTGCGCTTCAGAGTCGCAGCACAAAGGGCGCAACGGTTCAGTGGCGCGAGACTCAGGGGGGGTCTTTCTAACCTAAATACCCCCCCCCCACACACCCCCCACCCCACCCCACACACACACACACACACACTCACACACACACTCACACACTCCACACACCCCCCTACTCCTAGCGTGCACGTCTGAGCCACGCACATCTGAGAGATTGTGATTAATCTGGGTGATTTCTCCGCGTAGTTCGCGCACGCGAAGTTCAAGGGACGAGGGCGACGTTACGTCACGTCGCATTTGCGAGGTCGTGGGCGTGGACATTTTCACCTCCTCATGCACCACCACCACCACCACCCTGCTTTAAACTCATGCCAAGGACTGTACTTGTAAGCAATCTTGTTTTTGTTAATATTCTGCCTTCATAGACTCTCTCTCTCTCTCTCTCTCTCTCTCTCTGAAAAACAAAAATGAAGAGTGCAAAACTAACATCACTTGTCTCATGTCTTGAACTTTAGTCAAATCTTTTACCCAGAAAGATGCACTGCACCTTAAAAGCTGTACTCTAATTACAGTCCAGTTTTACACCTTAGAGGTAAACTTCACACTTCACCACAGTTCCAGGCGAAAGGTACATTTTAAAGGTACGAAAGACACCTCGGGGAAAAGGAGTTTTCCAAAAAAGATGCCTGCTGCCTGTTGCTCAAAACCGAACTGAACTGAATTAGATCTATAGGAAAGCATTTAAAGTGATCCCGAACTGTCCACTTTGAAGAAACATTTCGACAATAGGTCATTCTGTGGCTGGTGGTAGCCTACAGCTACGCCCTCACAGGGAAAGTGAGTCATAAGTGGATAATGTGATTCATTTCCACAATGGCTGATAAAGGAGCTGCCATTAGCCCATTCAGAGGCACCAAGCCATTCAAGGGCCCCTCATGGCAAGCCGTGCACTTGATTTCTGATGAACACGCACTGCGCGCCTTTGGGTCGAAGCGTTACCATTTATGGGGAATAATTTAACAGGGTGTCCAGTTTATGTGTGTGATGGAGTGCTCTCTTTATCTTTGTTAGTGTTGAGACTGGCCTTTTGTTGCTCGAGTGTCAGCAATGGGATAACTGTTATACTCACGGCTTCCACATATGCATTTGTGGTTATAACCTTGATAACCTTGCTTGTAGTTGGATTTGCTGAACTGGCTGTGATGGAAATGATTTTGAATGGAAGCACTAAAAGAAGCCATTACTGCTCTGAGATGAAATGTAAGCTATGTCTTGATTTAAGGTGTGCCAAAGCACAAAGAGACATCCTATATTGCTGCTGATTGCATGGCTCAGGGTTGGTAACGTGCGCGCTTATTAATGACCTTTGCCTTCTGATGTGGAAAATCTTGGAGGAGTCCCACCTCAGCATGTCTCTTTATGTCACACTGTACGCAAGCAGCGTGACCTCATCTGTGGCATACTCTGACTCACAGCGGCTTAGGTGTTTGTGGCGTTGACCTCCCACACCTATTGCGTCGTCTGCCTGCCTCTTTTAGAATCCCAGAGGAAGTGCATACTCGGCTCTATCATAAGATCCGCACGTGGGCTGATCACCAGTGTGGGCCGGGTTGTTAGCACTGGCCTACAAGCATCTAGCTTCGATCATCAGTGGTAGCCGCGTGTCTCACTGGAGGTTATTTAGTTGTGTGTGTGTGTGGAGTTTTGATGTTTCTCAGCAAAAACTTATTGTTTAAATATGACTGTGTGTGGCTTGACAAAAGGGTTGTGGTAAGGACTGCATGCTTGGGTGAACAGAACAGGATGCTTACTGTACTCATTGTGGTTTTTCAAAGCAGACATTGAAAGTGAACAAAACTGAGGTGGCTGGTGAATTAATCACTAAGATTGCAACATGGGGAACTCCAAACTGCCTAAACCTTTCTGTTTGAGTAGGAACTCTTGACCGAGGCTGCAATATTAGCCTTAGTCATCATGATACATACCATAGCTATTCTGACTAATTTCATCTGCAAGACCTAGGGGTCACGTTTGTTGATGTAGAATCCTAGCAGCTGGTGATGAGAAGGACCGAAAGCAGATGACTGGCCAAGATCTGATTATTTCAGGGTCAAAAGCATATGCAGTCAGGTAGTTTCTAATTCGGGAGTTATTAGTGCTGCTGGATTTTGATTGGGGTGTGTAGGGCATGTCGTAGCTCTTTCTAGGCCCCAGTGAGAGAGCCCTGTGGGGGTGTTGAAGCCATAATGTGCCAACTTTACCCTGCCCTTTTCCTGCTACTCTCACCAATTCCTGGATCTGACAGGAGTGACCACACCACACTGTGGTTTTGGGCTGCGGGTGAGCCGTCTGGAACTAAGAACCCATTTGGGTGATTCGGTGTTTATGCTTGAAAGAAGCCTCCCTGTCTCATTAGCTGTTGTCTGTAGTCATACACGAGAGCATGAGGGTACGAGATTTGATGCTCTCGGAAGGTCTCTGGTTATTGAGCAGGTCTGTTTTCCGAACACACCTGCACCAATGTATATTACACTGGCTTTATTAGCATAGCTTAAAATAGTTGTCCACATGTTCTTTCTGTGGGATCGGTGTTGGTTACTTTCTCCATGTTACTCATGGGCTTGTCTTTGTTTTGTGCATACTTTGCATTCCTTCGAATCCCTGCGTCCCAAGTTGGGGGGAAAAAAAAAAAGTTGCCTTGCTTAGATATCCACCTCTCCTCCTTATCCGCAGAAAGTTCCGGCAGTCACGCCAGCCCTTTTCCCCGTACTTTTCCTTCCGCTCTGTGAAACGGCGGGATTTTCCAGGAAATGTCAGTTCGGGAGGGTGTGATTCCCTGCTGCTCGTCCTAGCTCTTACCAGTAAACAGCATGACTCACTGCTCGGCTATGTGCGCCGTTTCCTTTACATAAGATCCTGCCGCTTGTGCCGCCGCTGCACTACAGGCCTTTTTTGCCTCCTTGTGAAAAACGGAGCAGGGAGGAGCTATTTCCCTCCAACTCCTCTCCTCTCAGCAGAGGGCCGGCCACAAAACAGAGGGCAGTAAATGTGCTCAGTGCTGAGTCTGACTAGTAGGTAGAGAGACAGGAAACCAAACAGCAAGGACACGCCAGTGTTGTTTGGCTTCATAAGTGAAATAGCCAACTCACATTTCCAGCTTCAGGGCAGCCTCACATTTCCCTACAAATCTGGATTCTGTAGTTGGGCTGAGACTTTGCTTGCCTGAGACAAGTCTCAAATTCTCAAAGCACTAAAACGGCAGCCACCCGACCATATCACTGTCTGGCCTCAGAGACGACCTTTGCGACAGTAAAATCTGAACCGTGTAATGCTTAGTAAATATTATTGCTTTTGGCTGGAGGTTTAAACATAAAAATATGCAGTTTGTTTTATTGGTATCAAAAACAACCACACCAGGAAAAAAAAAACAAAACAAAAAAAACACGGCTTGCAGCACTTTACGTCACCATCTGAGGTTAATGGAAAGTGTTCAGGACTTGGCAGTGGACTTTTTCAGAGATGCACATTTTCCTTGTTGTGAAACCCAGGGCTACATACAAAAGTTAAACATGTCTTCACAATAATATTATTGTCTGTAACCACCTCATAGGCTTTGGTAGAGTGACTAACATCCTCATGATACCACCTACATGCTTGAACACAGGGTGATGACCAACTTTCCCTTGTGATCCTCACAAACTCTTGGTTCTGTTTTGGCTACTTCCGCCTGAATATTTGCATAACTGTACTCTGTGTACGCTTGTGTAAAGCAGTGATTCTCAGCTCATACAGCAATGTTAGGTGTGGAATTACATAACCATAATTACCTGACTGATCAAATTATCGGTGGTGATGTAATGGTCATTGGCCAGGAATCTCTTGCTGACGACGCCACAGCCTTAGACTTGGACTGTTCGATGGTAGAAGGTTCTGTATACAGAGTAAGTTGATGATTTTCCTAATACAGCATGTCCTGAAGTGTTTTATTCTGCTCACAACACCGCATTTGTTCAGTTTATTAAAAGATGACCCATCATACTTTTTAGCCATTTGCTATAGCTACATTTAATATTGCATCCGTGAAACAAGTTCCTGTTATCATTTACGTTATAGCAGCTATAGACAATTGCTCCTTCAACAGCCTCCCTGATTTTCTCCCTGATTTGAAGTTAATAATAGAAAAATGCATTTTGTCATGTTACCAAGAACCTGCAAAACACACAGTGATCTCTCCTGGAGACTTTCCCATGGCAGAAAACTTAAAGAAGCAGCTTTACCTCTATTACAAACCTCTGACACTGGAGACTCCTTCCATAAATGATAAAGAAATGCTAAAGTTTTTGCTTGTTAAATAACAACACCGTTTGAAACGAGTTTTTGTATTATAATAAGTGTAAGATTTTTAGATTATGTGAAGCATTTTCCATAAAAGTCCCTGTGAATTAGAACGAGCGCTTTAATATAGACCTGTGATTTGACTGTCAGAGCTATGCTGTTTTAGAAAATTAATCAACACCTTCTGACCAATCAGAACCGAGAATATGGCAAAAATAAGTTGTAACACAATTAGTGTGACTGTTACAACCCGGATAAGCAGCTCTTCTAAAACTAGGATCAGCACTGTTATATGCTGACTCCTGTTTCGCGTTTTAATGGTTTGTAATGACAAACACAATAATGTTGAACATCCGATCACCAAACTATCGAGGAAACGCTTGATCTTATAATAATGACTGGCTCACTGACAAGTATGCAACTGAATGACTGTAGATGATGTGCATTCTGAATGGAAAGTGGACAGAAAATAAATTAACATTGGATTTTTTTTTTTTTTTTGGTCTGTCTGAGAAGCTGAACATTTTTGAAGCATTACCAAATTTCACAGTCACTAACCCTATCCAAAAAAAACACATTTATAACCTGTTAAGTATTTCAGATGACAGCAGGTTTGGAACGCTGAAGCTCAGCCAGAATATACGCCAACTCCAAGAGAACAAGCATAACACACACACACACACACACACACCCTTATCAACATACACATAGCAACATGCACATAAAAGCTTTGTAAGGCTTTCAGACTCTCACAGAATTTGTAAATGAAATAATTAGAGGATGGTAAATTAACTCTGCCACGATCTTAGGCCTTGAGGAGTTTAGTTATTCTCTATCTGAGACTTAATTTAGACGATTTTGATTTGGCCTGAGTATACCAGTGCAGTCATTTTCAGCAAATCATCACAAATCAATTTCCACTGAAGTTGCTACAAAGTTGGAATTTTTTCACAAAGCGGTTCTTTCTGAGACTTCTCATTTTCATATTTTCACTTATCCATTTAGCCATTAAGTACTGGACAACAATTTTGCCCTGCTTTCGTATAGCCTCGTATCACTATCTCTTTAATATATGGATTAATATGGATCTAAGTTGAATTTTAGTCTTTTTTTTTTTTTTTTTTAAATAAATGGGAGTAGCTAATGATCAGGCTTTTCTGAAAGTGTGCAAATAACTATAAAGCTTTCCAACTGGAAAACAGGGCCCCTTCCACAGTGCATGTGCGTGTATGGTGAGAAAATTTACCCTGTTATCCCTGCTTTTGCACATTCTCTATGGCCTCCTTTCCAGGGCCCTTCCCCTGTGACATGTTTTTCTGTTTTCCTAGCCTGGCTCACGATAGCCTGAATAAGAGCTCCAATGTTTCGGCGGCCCGTTGAACGCACGTCGCCAAAGGCAGTGCTGAGTTGGGCGGAGGGAAAAATGCGCCCGTTGTTCTGAGAGCGCGATGATGAAAACACGGCCTTGGAATGCCAGGGCTTTTCCTTTTTAGCGGCACTGAGCAAGTGAAGTGGGGCCCCTCTCTCATCAAGTCCCCTCACTTCCCTGTGCACTGGGAAAAGTGGACGACCGCATGGCGAAGGAATGTGAAAGAAATTCGCTCTGTATGTGTGTGTGTGTGTGTGTGCGCTTGGGTGAAAGGGACAACTCTAAGGCTAGAGCCCTATATATAGAGGGGGGTGTTTTTTCTTTTTTTTTTTCTCTCTTTCTTTTTTCCTTTAAAACTTGATGATTTGATTGTCTTCCCTGGAAGGAAAAGCAGGAGCCCCTTCTCTTACACAGCACTTATGAAAGCTTGCTGTCTAGGAAAGCTTCTTTAATTTCTGCTAGCCTTGCATCACTTGTGTAATATTTCTGGGACTTAACCCTTGGGGGCTGTGCTGTTTTTTTCCATGTTGAGAGAGAGAGAGAGAGAGAGAGAGAGAGATCGAGATCGAGATCATTTCTGGATTGCAAGTGCAGAGCCAAAATACAAGGCATGTTGTCATCTCTTGTGCATACCACTGTTGTGTTCCCCAAACTTTAGCTATATATGGTTTCGAGTGCTGTCTTTTTTAGTTATATTTTCAGTATACGCTTTTCACCGTAATTAGTTTTGTGCATTGCTATTTTGATCTGAATAAAATGCATGGTGGGGCCCATTCAGGGACCTATGCTAGAGGTCCAGATGGTATGAATCAGGACTTGAGCGTACTCTTATGTGGAGTTTTGTTTCAACTTTGCGGTTCATTATCTATGCTGAACCTGACCGAGGATGCCCAGGCTCCGTGTTTGATCCCGTCATGGCCAAAACATTTGGACTGCTGGTTAATGCGTGGCAGGTGTGCTTTACTCAAACTCAACCAGAGAGTGACTAAGAACTTACTATTATAGCCCCAACATCTGTGCTGGAATGGAATATCACTGGTGGCACAGGAAAATCTCAGTGTGCGCTTTTTTTTTTTTTTCTATCCATTTTATTTCGTACCCATTACTTTCCTGAAACATTTCATACTTCAGTCCAATATGGTCAGAGGGTTTTAGGATGATGTGAACAGGCCCTAGGAAAGCAAAGACATAAGCAGATAACATGCATTCCCAGGCAGGAAGTCATATGACACCAGACTAGAATAGATGTTTTTCCCTGGAATAAAGAATTAACAACTGAGGGGAATAATCACTGTTCTTTGATAATCACTGGACGAGAATGTTGCTGCCTTTGCTCTGCACCAAGAGCCCTTTCCTCACTAATGAGGTATCACTTATCACATTTCCACTTAAATCACATTGTTGGCAGAATTTTACGGTCAGCACACTGAGCTAAATATAACCGGGAGAGTTAAATAAGGGCATGAAGCGAGCCAGGAAAGCCCAGCGTAACAGAATCCTGTCAGCCTGTCAGCCGTGGCCCTAAACCTGATAAAGCACATTGTGTAAAAACAAAAATATAACAGTGACTGTGTAAGGGAAACTATTCGTAGTGACACAGTGCTTTCTGGAATGTTCAGCATATCTCCTAAAGAGACAAGTACAGTATAGTCTGTACGGCTGTATAAGCAAAAGCATATCCCAACATGCTCCCAAAAAAAAAAAAAAAAAAAAAAAAAAGCGCGTGACTGTTGTCTGGTGACATTTGTTATTTCTCTTTTCAGGGTGAGGTAATGTTTGTGCTTTAAAATAAGCTCATCAGGGACTTTTTCTTGTCATTTGACTTTTGAGTTCACGCTATATAGAGGAACTAAGATGCCAAGTTAGAGAGAGTGTAGCTGTGAGGAGCTATGAGCGTTAATATACCGTCTATAATATTACCCATTTCTGTCAGGTATCATATACAGCATTTGGATGAGTCCATGATTGGGTTGCCATTTAGCCCTTGTAACTCTGTAAATCATTTTTCAACACTGAAATAATAATAAAAAAAAAAAAGCATTTCAAATGCAATTCAAAAATGTGTGTTTTCTTTGCTGACAGGCTGCATTTTGTTCTTAAACGAGTAACAGGGTTGGGTTTTTTCTTTTTTTTTTTTTTTTCGCTTTGAGTTAGCAAATTCTTTTATTCTTCCCACAATCCTCAGGAAATTCGGGTGATGCAACTTGTGCCAGCAAAAGATGTTAAATGGATTCACAACTAACAGAAGAAATAGTATGATTTTTACAAATATTTTAATGATATGAAATGTATTTCAAGGTAAAGTGTAATTATAGTGGGCTGGGAATTGCAAAATGAAATGCTGTTTTCTAAATGCTGTAAAGGTTTAATTAAGGTTTGTAGTTATTTATCTCAAGCATGCACACAGGTTGTTGTGAAGGACACTTTACCCTGTGTTTGAAATGTCTTTTACTTTACATACACATTTGTGAATATAAGATCAGTGGAACACAAATGACACCCCAATCATCTATAATCTATACTCAGTGGCCTTTTCATTACTGTCTGTAGTTGTTGTTTGTTGCTAGGCACTTTTTTGTCAGCCCCCTTCTGCCCATACCCCGTGTACCTATTAGTGGAAACTGTGTGTGTGTTTCTGGGTGTGTGGGTGTGTGTGTGTGTGTGTAGTGTTGGTGTATGTATATCAATCACACTACCGCTGAGCTGTTTTAAAAACCCAAGCAATGTCACTCCTGGGTTAAGAATAGTTTGCCAACCAAATATATCCAGCCAACAGTGACCTAGTGGTCAGAGACTGACCGCTGATTAAGGACTATATGATGACTAAAGCAAATTGCGCAAGGGAAAAAAAAGATGAACTGGAACTGTACACCTACAAGATGGAACAGTGTGTAAGTGTGTCTAATAAAGGTTTTTACTAAAACCTGGGTGAAATGATGGCATTTTTGCTGAAGTGACTTGGCTAATGATGATGAGCTGTTACAGGTTGTGTATTAGAGGTTGCTCAGCATTCTCTGGCACGGTTATGAATGAACATTGTTTATCATGTGACCAGCACACACACACACACACACACACATACACACACACTCATTAGGAGGGAGTCTCTATAGCAGCCGATTTTATGGCGCATTCTGATGCTGGCTCACACACTCCAGAAACGGAGACTGTCCGCTTTAGTACACGGTTTCACTTATTTTGGCTACGACCACAAAGTCAAGACCTTTAACTCTGTACGCTGTAAAGAAAGTTCTTCTTAAAACCTCACACTGTCAGAATAGAGCCCGACACGGATTGCTGACAAAGCTCAATGTTGAGGGTCGACTCGCTTCTATTCCTGCACTTGTAACGGTCCAGTAATCTATCTTGTGAGAACACTCCCTCAGCACGTAAACAGCGCGGCCCTTGTCTGGTACTCGATTTGTTGAGCATTGCTGACCCCTGCAGACCAAACTGAGGAAATCCTTGTTCTCATTTTATCTCGAAGCAAGAACCTCAGGCTAGCACTCTCATTCCCTGTCCCTGTGCTTGCTCAGTGCACTTGAGTCATACGTTAATTATCAAACTCTTCATGTGCTGAATCAGGAGGAGGGGAAATGAAAATATGGAGTCCTCTTGGGCCATAGAGCTGCACTTGGCTGGTGCTTATGAAGGCCTTTATTCCACTCAAGCATTTTATTAAATTGTAGTCTTGTCCAAATTCTCATTGGACAAATTATATTCCCTGGATAATGCACTTTAAATCCAGTGTACAGCTAATGCACACTACTTGCACGCCATGTGCCACACAGCATAGCTGTTTATTCCAGGTCGAAATTTACCTGGAGATTTACAGAGCAGCTGACTTTTTTTTTTTTTTTTAAACATAAAAATAAATTGAAAAATGTTTCATATTGAATGCCTTTTGTGTCTTCAGTTTGCCAGATGATTTATAACATTCAAATTGTTTATATGATGTCAAGTGACATTATACTCTACACTCACTAGTGATGTCTCGCTTGATGTCCTGCTGTCCTGTATAGTGCTCTATAGTAGTGAGTGAGTGGGCAATTTCAGATAAAGCGAATGCCCTTCAACGTTTCATGTTCCAAATGCTGTTAGTCATTTTTTCCTCCTGTTCATACAGTAAAATGTCTGTCATTCTCTCCACAGACATTCAGGGTATGACGACTCATTTCAAACCAAGCAAAGCAGTAAAGGTAAGTCCTGGTTTTAAAGTTGCAGTTAGTAACATTTGAAGTGTTTCTAGACCTGTAATAATCGTGTCATTTCAAAGACATTGGCTCCACTCTTTCTGACGATACAACTTCTCAACTCTTCCAATTTAACAAAAAAAGGCAATTTCATAGCCATTTCATAGAGTTTCGGCTGGAAACTCTGATTTTTTTTTTTTTTTTTTTTTTTAATTACAAGAGGCTATAAATGTTACAAATGCCGCCTTTAAGATTAAGATGAAGCCAATACTGGACTTAATTCATCTGCCATGTTTACACAAGGGGGTTATTTATTTTATTAAAAAAAAAAAAGATGTACTTTTCTTTAATCAGTTTAGAGCTTAATGTTGAACATGGAATAGCTGTGAAACAAATTAGTTCCTGCTCGTTACCAAGAAAGTGCAAAGTTACGAAGCACTGACACTGGAGACTCCTTCTACAAACGCTAAATAAACATCTCCTCACAGAAAACTTTATCAACCATATCAACAATTAAACGTGTTTTTGTAATCCGGCTATGTGGAGCGTCCACCATTCAAATCGTTACTATAGAAACGATAACGGATTAGAGCGAGTGGCATTAATATAAATCTGTTATTTGCCTTGGAGCTGTGCTGTTATAGAAAATTAATCAACCCTGACCAATCAGATTTGGGCATTCAGCAGCACTCTTTGTAGGTGTTTGTTTAACACTTCCAGACCAGAAACCTTCAAAGATTTTCAGGAAAAAAAAAAAAAAAAAAAGTGTCTTTACACTATGAAACTTTACATACTGTACATCCAGGACTAGGCTTAATGTATAGCCATAGCTGTGAATTGTTGTGCTGCTCCTGATGCAGGTGAAGAAGGAGGCGGGTGAGAATGCGCCGGCGCTGAGTGACGATGAGCTGGTGGCCATGTCAGTGCGTGAGCTGAACCAGCACCTGCGCGGCCTCACCAAGGAGGACGTGGTGCGGCTGAAGCAGCGGCGGCGCACGCTTAAGAACCGTGGCTATGCCGCGAGCTGCCGCATCAAGCGCGTTACGCAAAAGGAGGAGCTTGAGCGCCAGAAGTCACAGCTGCAGCAGGAGGTGGAGAAGCTTGCCCGTGAGAATGCCAGCATGCGCCTGGAGCTGGACGCGCTCCGTGCCAAGTATGAGGCGCTGCAGTGCTTCGCCCGTACCGTGGCATGCGGCCCACTCACGCCTGCCAAGGTGGCCACCACCTCTGTCATCACCATCGTCAAGTCAGCCAATCACGGCCCCTCGTCTCCGCCGTGCTCCGCTCCGTCATAGAGGGAGGGAAGGAGTGAGGAATTCTTACGTCTGGTCCAAACTGGTTCCAAACCTTCCCAGCCTAATTCTCCACTGAGAGGACACTCAGTAATCAGACTGAAGGGGTGGGATGGGGAGGCAGACTGCCATTTTACCATAACTTCTCTTTCTCTCTGTCTCTTTTTAAAAAAAAAAAAAAAAAAAAAATTTCTGTTTTTCCCGCAAACTCTCACTCTTATACAAACAAAACCGTCTACGCTGTCTGTGCACTGTGCTCTAAAGCTCCGGCACCGGCAGGGCACACTGGCCTTCTTGCCTTTTCTCTGACCCAGACTGACACTTAGCAGAGATGAGACTTGCAGACATGGGGATTAAGTACTTGACTGAACCTGCCATGGCAGTCTGTGAATGCGCTGATGCCTGTGGTATCTTACATTTTACATCAGAGAGTGAAAAAGTAGATTATCAATGTAGAACACCATTCTGCAGTATATTCTTGTTACTGTGCTTGTTTCTGTAGAAGTTTGATGTAAAAAAAAAAAAAGTTGCTTATACTTGCAACAGTTGACGTTCAGTATATTTTAACACCTTTGTCTTGAGCTTTTGTTAGCCGTACACGGATTATGCTTATGCATATAGGATTTCAGGACTAACATGAAGGGCCTTGGTTAAAATCTGTTAAATCTGCTTAAGGGGAATGAGAAACTGGTGGGAGACCAGCAAAGTCCTAAAGCCATGCGATTTTAGATTTAGAATAGTTGTGAAATAGTGTTTTTCTTTCCACACGTACACATTCTTGTGCATTCACAAACTGAGACAATGAGGAAACAAATGGAACAAGCTGTAGGAAAAAAAAAAACAGTGAGTGACTCTTACTCAGCAACTTCCGAATATTTGAAAAGCACTTATACAATTACTGTTAAATGACAGTTTAGTATTATAAAAGCACTTGCCAATTAGAATTACATACAGGACTATTCAGGACAAAGAAATCATAGGATTTTTTTTTTTTTTAAAAAGAAGGCACTTGTCAGTTACATTGACTACTATTATAATAAGCCTGTCATAAGAATACCCTTCACTAACTGCCGTCCCCTGATAATATCTGTTAAAGGGCACATTTATTGTCACTTATCTTTAAAAAAAAAAAAATAGATATGCACCTGCTTTCTCCTATGTTTTTTCTTCCTCGTCAGCGCCTTAACGAATGGAAGGTAATCCATATTGGATATAGAGACGTGAGCTGTCTTGGCAGAAGTAATGCAAGTCCATTATTACCTGTATATTACAGATTCGCTATCGCCTCACGAATGAAAAAAAAAAAAAATGAGTGAACCGAAGATCTCGACTTCAAGTTCGCGTCGAGAATTCCGTCCGTTTAGAAAGCATTCCTACTGCTAGGTCACAAGAGGTGGCACTGCCGGTGTTGGTAACCCTGATTAAATGTTTATGAATCGCAAATAATTCGAGACAGGCTCTTGGGTAAAGACAATCCTGGTGTTTTATGACGTGACTCAACGTGCAGCGTCCTTTTAAAGCATGTCGGAAATAGGTAATGTGAAGCCTACGTGTAAATGCTCGTCGTGTTGATTGATTTCTTAGAGAAATGACCAGTTGTGAGTTACACGTGCAATCAGGATCATCTCTTACCCAAGTGACTATGACTGTTCCTTCTTCCCTGGCGAGGCAGTTAGGGAAAAACTGTGCTGCTGTGTAGGCCGCTGAGAGCCCTGGCTCCGCGGCCTACTGCTGTGCTTTTGGCATACTTATTGTTTTGTATCTCTTCTCGATGTTTTATATGTCCTTTTCATATCTAAATGCTATTTAGGTTTGTTATTTTCTGTTGTTTCTGCTGATTTTCTTTGTATTTTATACAGTCTAGGGCATGACCTGCATATCTTGGGAGTAGTATGAAGTTCAGAGATTTACACATTCACACTTTTTTTTTTTTTTTTTTCTTTCTTCTTCTTTCCCCGATCTATGATCAGTTCTAATTCGTTTGACAATAGCCATTCTGCTTACAAACCCTCCTTGCAAATGAGCACATGTCTAATCAGTGAACATATCAGTGTTTATAGTGATCCAGTGCTCCTGCTTCTCAGATGCTTTTGTGGAATTAGTCAGTCATATGATTGTAAACTGCAGGTGTAATTTCAGTATTTTGCAAGGCATCGTCTGATGACGGGCTGACAGCATTTCAAACTGGCTCTAGACATGTGGTTACATTGACTTACAATGTGCAGTTCTAAATAAAATGTCACAGTTAAACGGACATTTTCAACCCCCACACCTTTACTTCTAGTTTTGGATCATAAATACATAATGGAAAAGGGGGAAAAAAAAAAAAAAAAAAGCCCAGAAATTTTTTTTTTCTCACTTCCTATTCCATAGAAGGAGTTTATTTCCCCATTCACTCCTATTATCAGTTCCTCTTTATGAATTCCAGTTCAAATTGATCTTTTCCATTAAAAAAAAAAACCAAAAAACAACAACAACAAAAAAACAAAACCAAAAAAAAAAAAACCAAAAAAAAAAAACCTTGTCTGTGACTTGTACTGACCTCTAGTGGTGAGCTCTCAAAATGCTGTGAACAAATGCTGGTGAATCCAAGACACTGCATATCTTCTTGGATGAACAAGGCATTGTTTCTTTTATGGACCAAGAAATTCAATTCATGTATTTTGTTTGTCAGAACATTAAACCCGTGGACATCTTATTGCAGGCAGATTAGAAGGCTGAGGTTATTCTAATTAGGTCATTTCACAGCCGGAACAGGGGACAGGAAACCCTCCACCTTTAGTCGCCAGTGCTTAGTTGGCCAGTTTGGATCGAGAGTGTAATTTAATGTTGGAGAAAGGACATTAACCACCAGTGCACGCCACTGACAGCTTAATTATCTGCTGGACAAAGGCGAATTCTTCTGTACCCGATTCTCCATATATCCCCCTTTTTCATTTCTCTCTTAGCATACTTGAGATGCTGTTCTCACTAAGTGGGTACTTTTTATTTTTTATTTTATTTTTTTTTGGTCTTTATATTCTATGTATGCTGTATGTGGCCTTTTTCTGGCTGAACAGGTTAAATTATTCTATATTTTACATATGACTATATCTATTTTTTTGAAAGTATATATTATATACACGCTCAGTCAGTCCTTAAAGCTATTTACCATGAACGCACATAAAATTTTAACCAGTGCTCTTGAACACACTTGCCTATAAAAGACAGAGAGGAACTCCATAAGGTATGCTGCTCCAAATGATTACCCTGTAGTTGTCCATGTTAAGGTTGAATGAAAAGGTAACAGAGGAAGAAGGCGATATTAGATAACAGTAGTGCTTAAAAGGAGCTTGAGCTTGATACCGTTTATGTACTGTAGGAAAGGATATCGTAGTGGTTTGTTTAAATGGCCAACCACAGATAAAAGTTTTGGAAAGTTTTATGAGGCGTGAATCTGAACAGCGATTGTAAATACAGACATGAAAGGCAGCAAACCTAGGCTTAGATTAATCATATCATATGATTTACACCATTACAGAAATCTGTGTACATCTATTACACTTGAAAGTTGCTATTTATTTTGATTTGTGTTTTTTTTTTTTTTTTTTTTTCTCCAAACTCTAAATTATTGTATTTACATTCATTTATTTACTTTCTGTCAATGAACTACCCTCATGTACAAATAAACTCATGCACAAATAAACTCATGCTCTTTTTCCACTCTGGCTGAATATAAGAAAGTAAATTATTCCTGTACATAGTATGCAGTGTCCATTTTTGTACTTTTAAATAAAGCTTCTTCAAATAACAGTGTCAGTCATTTATCATAAGGCAAAGGAAAGGCTTTTAAAACAAAACAAAAAAAAAAAACACCCCTTTATCAACATCTAATATCCTTCATTTTTCATTTGTTTTATTTTCAAGTTTTATTTGAATCCAAAAACGATCAACATAAACAGCAGTTTAACTTAATTTAAAGAATATTATGTATATGTGACAAGCCCGGGTAAAACATTACAAGAAGCATGCCAAATACTTTATGAACAGGGTGTACAAGAACTGATTGCCTTTATAACGTAGTTCATGAGCTGCATGAACCTAATTAAAGAAGCATATTGATCGTTCATCCTGTTTAAAAAGGTGCAGCCTATGAATAATAACTATTTAACAGACTCTTAAATCATTTCAAGATTTCTCTCTCAATATACTGCTCATTTAAAAAAAAAAAAAACAGATACAAACTGTTCAGCTTAATGATCTTTGTAAAAGGATTTAAAAATGTTCGAGTGGAAAAAAAAAAAAAAAAAAGTGAATGTGAAGCAACACCAGCGGATAGCATTAATACAACACGTTAACTAATAATTCCTTTACAATAACTTTATATTAACCTTTACATTTCCCAACATCACCTGTGCAACTGATTAATTATATACAAATTATTTACAATTAAAAAACACAGCTTCCTTCTATGTATAGTATAAGACTGCTGAATTGTTCAGATAGGATTAGGAGAGTGTAAGGTAAGAAAAAATTACAAAGCTTCCCTGTCAGGCAAGAGAAGTTCTTAAGCCGTTCATTGTGTCCTTGATGCAGGAGATACGAAGTGTTTCAAAAGAGCCTAGGCAAAACAGTTTGAAGTGAGGTGCTCCAAAACCAGGGCATCTTTGAGAGATGTTTCCGTTCATCAGGAGACCGAAGCCGAGGGCCGCTGAGCAAATACTTCAAAAGAGGCGCTCTGTGAAGTGACGGCTCCAGCCAGGGTGAGCTTTCTGAACACCTCCTTTACACTTATATCATGCTGTAACACAGCCAGGAGTCGGACGGGATCCCAACAACAGCAGGATCGTTCCGTCATCTCCGACAGAGCAGGACGACGGACGGGCAAATTGTTTAAGCAGCGACGACATGCGATAACTGCAAAAATTTTGCTGCTTTCCCTTGACATTAAAAGGAACGCTATGTATGTTAATTCTGCTAATCCGTTTCTTATCGCCTAATGAATTCACTGGAATTTGGTAGACGTTCTGTATTAACGTGCATTTGTAAGTGGGAGGCTTAAGATGACTCGGATCAATGTGAGATTATGTAACCCTAAACGAAGGACACCATTATGTGGTCTGGAAGATATCTGTCTGGGTTGGGAGGATGTTCTCTGTACCTGTGGTTCCCCTTTCCCCTATACGCACAGCCATACATACATTCGCCACACACTTACACACTTAGAACTCATCGTCCGTGTCGATCAGGGTGATTTTGTCAGACTTCTTGGGGTTCTTGCTGATGGCAGGGCCCAGCTTGCCGTTCTGGCTCGGCTGCACCACCTCCTGCGTGGACTGCTGCGTGTACTGCTGGTAGGCTGGAGAGAAGTTGTGGATGGCGTCCTGCACCATGTCTCCAGGGTTGATGGTCTCTTTCAGTCCGCTGGAGATGCTGTGCATGGGGGCGACATTATCTATAAAGAAAAATAATAATATTCAATTATAATTAATGATGTAAAAAACTTTTTTTTTTTTTTTTTTTTTTAAACTCATCTCTGAGCATGATCAGTGACGTAGAATACACAAAATGTCTGAGCTCATCCTAGACCTAGGAGCCTTGCTCTACTAAGCAAAGCTATCTAGAGACCTTATATATCTAGCTATATATTTAATATAACTTACAACTCATTACATTCAGAAATTAAAAACAATGCTATGGCATCTTGTGTAAATAAATTCTGAGGACCCATGAGCCTAAAAACAAGTACAGAGAGGTAAACTGCACCTGAAAGGCATACACCGTTATAAATGTTTTTTTTTTTTTACTATTACTAAACCTAAGATAGACTTGATTTATGTCTGACCTTTCTAAAAATATAATTTGTCCTCACAGTCACATAAGATTCTGCCACGCCCGAGTTACAATGCATTGTTTTCACGTTTGTGAGCAAGTTCTGCCAGGAGCACTGACGCACTATGACCTGGTTGCTCTCAAAACAGAAGCTTGGATTAAAAAAAATATATATTTTTTTGAACCCTGTCCCAGTGCTCCCTGATGTGGACTCTCTTGCTTCACTTCTCTAATGCTAGAGATGTTCAGTGAGTAGAGAGAAGAAAAAAAAAAAAAAGGAGGAAAAAAAAAAAACCTTGCCGCTTCTGTGCACAGCTCAGATATGGCTTTATAAAAGGATGTCACTCAGAGCAGCCTGGTGTGATCTTAAATGAAGAGCTCCATCTAAGTGCATTCTGCGCTTGCTGTTGATGAATGAGAGAATTCGGACCCAAAAAAAAAAAAAAAAAAGACAGCTACTACAGTGATCCCTGCCATCTCTTCTTCTGCCCTCTAGTGGACCACAGGGAGTCCTAAAACTCCTGAGATTAGTGTGAAAGACTGCTCCATTTCAGTGTGGTGTGTGTTTGAGGGTCAGAAGAAGAGGTGTGATGTGCCGTGGAGGGTCGGTAAGTCTGGGTCAGCACACTCACTGAGCTTCAGACCTTTTCCCCAGCAGCAAAATGTCATTAGATCAGTTACCTTCAGGGTCCAGTTTTAGCCAGATTTTAAGTTACTCATAGGTATGTGATGTCACATGGGCTGCTAATCGAGGAGTTTAAAGCGATAGGAACTGAAGCTCTAAGCTCTAAGAGTATTCCATCCCTTACTGTCTACAGAACGCAAAGTGACATCAGCTTCCCCACTGACATTTCATATTGGCATTCAAACCCACACAGGCAGACCAATGAAATGGAGAATTTGAGCTGTATTTCATGCAGAATGCACTGAATCATAATACAGGTCTAATGAAGTGCTTAACATTCAGGGGCCACAATGTCATTAGCGCTGAGATTGGAGAATATTAAATAGAAATTTTCTGCATAACCCGAAACCTTGCACACTGCCAAACAGGACTGAGGTTTCAAACAAAGGTGCTTTTAAAACCCTTGGCAGGATGAAAGAAAAAAAAAAAAAAAGAAAAAAAGACATTAAAAAAAGACCCCACTCTCCAAAAGCTTTGAGCAATTTCTTTTTTTTTTCTGCTTCCTCACCCACACACTAAGACTGAATCTGAAAGCTAAAAAACAAAAAAACAAAAAACACAACAACTCTGTCTAAAATGGTATGAATTTATCTTGAACCTCAGCTGAAATGTTCTTACGCCACGTGCTGTGCCACAGATGTGTTTTTTTTTTTTTAGCAGGCTCAGAGGAGAGCTGATCTTTACAGAGTTCCTCTGAACCCTGACTCCTGCTGTCTCCAGCTGCCCCGCTGAGAAACGTTACTCTGTGCCCATCTCCTCTGAAGTAGCCTGGCAAGCCTTCTTTACAACACAAAAGTGTAAACTCGGTAAGGTAGTCGGATTGCTAGGCAGCATGCCAACCTGGAGCTTGGCTCTTCTTCTCCTGGTATACGTTGTACGTGAAGGCGTAACGGAGTGCAATAGCAGCGAAGAACATTTCGATGCAAGTGATGAAATTCTGCCAGCCGGCCGCTACTGTCCCTGCGCCCACCTCGTGCCCGTCTATAAATAATGCTTCTGGGATCACGCCACAGCGCTCCAGGATGGCCAGGATCATGCCTGGCAAAACGGACAAGAAATGGTTTGTTAGTAATTCTTCATCTTCATCATCATCATCATCATGCCATTCTAGGCATACAAGAGACTCAAACAAGGGGTCTCATTAAAACATTTTTATGCAAATCAGATTTGACTCAACATCCCTCCAAGTTCATCTTGTGTTAATAGTGACATACAAAACAAGAATTTTTTTGACTGTTTTAAAATTTGACGGCTGCCTGTGGAAAGGCAACATAAATAAAATCAGTGCAAAGTTATGAACACAAGGTTTGTACTGAATATTAAATTCTCTATCATAGAGCCTGGATGGGCTCACCAACAGCGCATTACAAAGAGAGCAATTATCCGAGATTGATTAGTCTTTTCGGCCACCCTGCTGAGTGGCTTACAAATTAAGATTGCTGTGACTAATTACTTAACCAGCTGATAACGCTACTAGCATCCCACCACATAAGGACACTCAAGAGCGATCTCTAGGTGGAGTCAATCTGCTTGATCAGGTGCACATTTAGAGATGATTAATATACCGGCTTTTGCTGCGATTTAGAAACATTTATAAAAAATAAAAAATCAAAAATCCAATGTTTCCCACCTCTGTTCCCCCATGTTTCTTTGGCCTCTGTTTAAACTGTTACCCACCTTGCCAGAAGGAGAGGAAAATGACTGATTTGATGGTCAGGAACTTAAGCACAGGTTCAAAGGGCCTCAGAAGGTCACTGGTGGCAGAGTAGAAGAGGAACAGAGCATAGAGGGCCAGACTCACAGAGACGTTGTAGATGATCGTAATGTAGAGGTAGCCTCCATTCACGCTACAGGAAGACACACGTTTTAGAAGAAGAAATGTTCATGTTTTGCTTTACTTAAATACAGCACTGATCTGTTCACAAAATAAAGCACATCATTAGCACCATACAGGATCATCATATATAACGTAAGAACGAATGAAAACTCACTTAAAATCTCCATCGTGATATTTGCCAAAGGCTTGGAGGAAGATAGTGATGATGGCCATGATGGGTTTCACCACACAGAACTGAAGCGTGGCCTAGATGACAATCAAAACTGAGCATTATCGAATGCAAACATTTTAAAGAATGTTCCAAGCCTAATCCTAGTCGTATACTGACATTAGCGGTGTAACAAGACATTGTGACACGATGCATCCTGATGCAACAAGTCAAGTGGCTTTACTGTCATTTCAACCATATATAGCTAGTACAGTACACAGCGAAACGAAACAGCGTTCCTCCAGGAACATGGTGCTACATAAAACAACATGAGACTACACTGCATGTGCAAACTATGACTATGTGCGCTGTGGAAATGTACAATTCACATTGCGGAAATCAGCAATCTATTAATTATGCATGTAATGCAGTTGCACTGTTTGAACACCAGAGGTCCCAATCTGCAAACGCCATAGAGTTAAAATATATATAGAGAGCACAATGGTCACATGATCACATTCGTTCATGGAGAGCCTGCAAGATCTGCACTTGTGAAGTCCAATAGGCCAACAGCTCCAGATTTCAATGACAAACAATGTTATACAGTTACATAACCACATCATAACAGTTTAAAAAAAAAAAAAAAAAAAAAAAAAAAAAAAAAAAAGGGTGGAAAAGTTTTAAAAAAAACAAAAAGGGTTTTTTTTAATGTGGCATTTTTACCGGAGTTGGGGGGGGGGT
>CM075025.1:15636338-15657414 GCA_037576675.1 Pangasius sanitwongsei | reverse complement strand
TATATATATATATATATATATATATATAATATAATGTCTTATGTCTTATGTCTTAATCTCTTTTTTGTTACTTGTGATCTAATAAACCTAACACCCACACATGGTCTCCTTACAATAAATTCATTTCCTTTGTCATTGTCTTTTTGTCTTACGGGTTTCAAAACATTTGCACTCAACTGAACCTCACAGCTGTGTTAATCACCTACTCTGAGCAGTGAATTTTAGCTGTGAGGGTTAAGTGAGGCTTTGTTGGTGGGTGTGAGAAACCGGAAGGTAAAAGCGTGTTGTGCTGCTTCACAGTTTGGCACCTTGCTCTATGCCGTTGCTGCTATAGCTCAGTTTATCATTGCAGTTTCCCTGTGAGGTTATACAGGAAACCGCTGAGCTGCCTGCACTCCACATTGTATTTTTTACACGAATGATCTTATGCACAGTGGTCAGAGCGTGCATGTGTGAAATGAATTCAGTAAGCGAATGAGAAAAATTTGTTATAAATCAAAGAGCTTGTAAATTCACCTGAAGGGAATTTCAGGCGTAATCCCCACATAGAACAGGAAGATGAAATGATGCTGCTTGCTGTATCTTTTATTGTTTTTCCTTTTACTTATACTGAACAGTGACATATAAATTCTGACTCATGCTACATTTCTGAAAAAGATGTACAAGGCTTGTAATGAGCGTAGTGTTCACTGGAAACCCGTAGCTGAAACCCCTACCTGTATTTTATCTCAATACTAGGGACTTTTTTTTTAGGGACCCTACTGTAGCTGATTTTCCAGGAAGTCAGCTTGTTTTACATTTGAAAAGCACTTTATTAGGTATCCTTAGCTAACACTTCTAACATTTCTCATTTATCAGACGCCCTTTCTAGTTATAACATTACCATTTACTACCATTTACCATTTTACAATTACGTCACTCTTCTATTGCTATGTTCAATTCTTCTCTGTCCATCAATGGAAATAGCCCACCACAGGACTGTTGAGATGAGATATTATTTGGGTGATATATCATTCTCAGCTCAGCAATGACACTTATATGGTAGTGTGTGGTACGGGTACATTTGTCATGGCAGCAATGGCTGGGTTTTGCAAGTGCTGTGTATTCTAATTCTTCAATTTATTAGACACATATACCTTCTTAGCACACTACAGCTTACATTTCCACACACAGTTTGTATTATTTGTCATCTGACCTTTTTAACACAGTAATGTTTGGTTGTTTTGGTTACTGTTTCTCAATCTTTGTGTTGGAAGATCTCAGTATCACTGCACCTGATAACACTCATAACAATGCAACACTCACTACCATGTCGGTGTCACTGCGGTACAAAAAAAAAGTCCACTTTCAAATCAGCTGTGGTCCCCTATGGGGTTCCCCTTACAGTCAGTAATTCCATCCATACAATGTGTACCCACATGCACACCTGTACATCAGCCAATCAGAACAATGCATACAATCCTGCAGATACAGTTCACATCAAACATTAGAACGGGAAAAAAATGTGATCTCAGTGGCATGGTTGTTGATTTTAGATGGGGTGGTTTAAGAAACTCATGATCTCAGGGGATTTTCACACACAACAGTTTCTAGAGTTTACACAGAAAACAGAAAACCTCCAGTGAGAGGCAGTTCTCTTGTTGATGAGAGCATTCAGGGGAAAATGTCCAGACCTGACAGGAAGTCTACAGTGACTCACATAACTGCTCTTTACAACCGTGGTGAGCAGAAAAGCATCTCCGAACACATACCACATTGAACCTTGAATGTTGATGGGCTACAACAGAAGAAGACCACATCAGATTTCACTCCTGTCAGCCAAGAACAGAAATCTGAGGCTACAGTGGGTACAGACTCACCCAAACTGGACAGTTGAAGATTGGAAAAAGACAAGGTGACATTTTTCCAATCTTTAACTGTCCAGTTTCAGTGATCCTGCTTGTCTTGTCCTGTCAGATAGTCTTCTGTGGATGGCATACTTTCACAGAGCCTGGTTCATTTGACAGAGTGTGTCATGCTCACAGAGGCTTTTCTTTATCTAGCAGTGAGTGCTACTGCTACAGTGACTTATTCTAGAAGATCTGAGCCTCACATCTTCCTAAGAAATAGTTGCCACTTCTGCACTTTCATCGTAGGCCCTGCTCCTCTTTTCGTTTGCGTATCCACAGAAGGGCTCTCTGCTGTGTTCTTTCTCTTGCTCTCCTTTCTCTTTCTACCTTTCTCACTCCCTGCCTGTCAATCTCCACCTCCCACTCTGGCAGTATGTATGTAATGTGAATGTGACAGCAGGGTTAGCTGTGCAGCCTTTTCACTGTTTGATGAACCTGAATGTATAATTAACGGTACTTCTCTGCTTTTTTCACAATGTTGCTTTCATGTTTTTCTTTCACCTTCTTAGAATAACCAAAGCTCAGATGGAGTTCTTCTATTACATTACACAGTATTGTTTGTTACACTTGTAGAACACATTAGATTTTTGCCTAAATCCATATTTGTTACTATTGTTATTTTTTTTCTTTTTATGACTCTCTGTATGCAAATAGGTTCATTCCTGTGGGTGGAATTCTGTAGTCATTTGCCTTGATTACTACCCATTTACTGTGATTCCCTCTAGCCTAGGGCTGTGCATCTCATGCCCCTAAGTGATTCCTTTAGGAGGCCCATGATGCACATATAAAGCAATATATAATGCACTTATAAAGCTTGCCTATATTTGTAACAAATACATGATGTTTCTTCGTTGAGAGACTTTCCCAGTGCCATCTAAGTCAGCCTCCTCTGGTCATCAGCATGCAGTTGTGTGGGCCTTTTATATAATGGCAGTGACCTGCTGACCCCCATCCATTGATGGTTATTTGTGTGTGTGTGTATATCGGACTGTTCCGGTATCCTCTTTATAATTCAGATGAATCAGTTTGTCATTGTGTACAGCTCAGAGTTCCATTTGGTAAAATTATTAGCTTGTGGGAGAGGATTTTTCAGCAAGCAAAGGGCCTTTTAGAGATGAGCCAAGCCAAATGTCAAAGATATGAACGACAACCAATCCATCAGCAAATTAATGCCTGACAAAGAAAGGGGTGAGGGAAGGGTCACATACACCAAAATGAAAACTAGTTAGAGCCATGTCTAAAAATCTACTTATGTAATTGATCATCCATCACCATCATTCAGGGACTGCCATAATGACTAGTGATATCAATTAAAGTGGGTGAATAATTGTTTAAGCTTTAACATGGCACTCCAATGCGTAGAGCTAATTCTGGCACGCCAAATCAGGTTGTGCTGTCTTCCTTATGAATGTGATTATAGATCCATTTATAATTTCCAATTATTTTCCAAACTGCTAGAAGGAGTGGGTGCCTTTCAATTACCAACCTACCTTGTCACAACAATTTCCATTATCATTTCTATTCTGATGTCCATCCTTTATAAAGGAGAGAGACAGCTCTTGTAGGTTAGTAATGATCTCCTACACTCTGCTGTTTCTGGTACACTTAAAATTTTCATTCTGCAAGACCTTCGTGCTGTACCAAGTGTTAAGAAGGCTCTTGTCTTCTATTGGTATTTCTGGCACATTACTTGCTTAGCTTCTGCCAAGTTTCACTCAATGTGAATTGCTAATTATGCTTTTTTTTTTTCTGCCCTTCACTCAAGATGTCCTCAAGAATCAATTCCTTGTCCTCCTTCCTTCATCGTATATACATGTATTCTTGAATTTGGATAAATAACTCAGCAATGGTCATAGCCTTCCCCAAATGACACTTAGATCCATGTCCACCAGTGCTTGAACCTGTGTAGAAGAACTCGAGTGTCCTGCACAGAGCCCTGACCTCAACCCCAACTGAACACCTTTGGGATGAACTGGAACACCGACTGCACCCCAGACCTCCTCACATCCCAACATCAGCGCCTGATCTCACTAATGCTCTTGTAGCTGAATGAACACAAATCCCTATACAACCACTCTCCAAAATCTAGTGGAAAGCCTTCCCAGAAGAGTGGGGGTTATTATAACAGCAAAGGGGGAATAGATCTGGAATGGGATGTTCAATCACATATGGGTCTGATGGTCAGGTGTGCACAAACTTTTAGTGTATTTAAAGCACTTTTAAAGCCCCTCACATAGATATTCTGTACTTATACCCAGGCTCACACACTGAAACCCCTGTGCGAATGTGTTAATATGTGTTTGCTTGATGGCGTTAATTCCATCTAGGGTGTATTCCTGCCTCATGACCAGTGACTAGGGTAAAACGATTACTGAAAATGAATGAAAGGATATTGAAATCCCTACTTTCCAGTTTTTCTATGTGGCAATCTGAACGGCTGTCTAAAACTGCATACTGCCATATTTGATAGTATCTCAAAGTAGTGCTGGTGTATTTTGACATACCATTAGCATATTATGGGGTTTTGGATGTACTGTAACTGGAAATGGCATCTTTTTCCATGGGGCACTTCATGCCAATGAGCTGTCTACCCACCTAATAAACAGCAATGAATGAACACATTCATGAGTTCATTTTTATGAGCGTGACTTGTGAAAGTGGGCTATCGTTTTTTAATATCTGTTTTATGGTAGAAAGGTAGAAAGGTATGTGCCGTTTGGAGACATTTTCTGCTCTCACAACAGGGAGATAAGGCCAACTGGCAGGCAGGATTTAATTAAAAATACATTTCATCCTCAGTGTTGGTGCTATGCTCCACCACCTACCTCCCTTCTTTGTTCCAGTTCATTTTAAAGGCAAGTGGCTTAGCTCACTCGTTTTTCTAATGAGGAGAGGGACAGTACAAAGGTGCAATGGAGGTGGCAAAATTCGCTCCTTTATGGTCAGAAACTGGCAAATGAAAGCATTTTGTCCCATTATTCACTTTAAAGGGACATGAGTAAAGAGTGTGTGAAATTAAAAGGAACCTGTTTGCAACTGCCTTGTACATTTTTTTTTTAGTTTTATCACATTATGTTAACCTAGCATAATTTATTCTGTGTAAAGGCTCAGCAGCTGTTTTAGCATGTGCTATATGTGAGCTATAGAGAAGCTCATAGTCATGAACTATGTGAGCTTGCCCTATGTGAGCTCAGGGCAAGCCTTGGATCCACTAGCAAAAAGACACCTAGATGTCAATAGCCGAAGCTCTATGGCGTGTTCGCCTCATAGACTGCACAGAACTAAACACATAATACACATCACCCCTGCAAACAGACGTCTTATACTGAGACTCAGTGAAATGGGCTTGAATGAGGGTGTTGTGAGTCCTGTATATATATCGAAAGTAATTATACAACAATTCTAAAAAGTTCCTTCCTTCCTAAATTTCTGTGCCATCATGAAGGTCTGTGATGCCCATTTGTGCCTGTTTATGCCATAAGAAATAGATCATCAGTGTCTTTGATACAATTTGAATGCACTTTTATATCTATTACGTCTCTCAGATAAATTGTGTCTCGGTCCCATAAGATGAGAAGCTTATTGATTTGTAAGACTAGATTCATGACTTAAGTGGAGCTCAACAATACAAGTAATGAAAATTGCTCGTCTGCCATCTGGATGCTACTGTCAGGCATTCATTCAAGATATAAGCGTAACTGCCTGTCTATAAAGGCACATGCCTACGCAAAACCACACATGGAAGCACACACGCACGGGCAAACACACACACACACGCACGCACACACGCACACACACGGGCACACACAAAAGGAAACCTTTGGGCTCTTTTAGTTTTTTTTTTTTTTTTTTAAATAAAAGCAGCCGCAGCAAAAACAAAAAAAAACAAAAAACAGTTTTCCTTGGTGGAGACCAGCCAAAAGTCCCCACAAGGTAAAACCTATCTTAACATGCCCACACACACACACACACATAAAGGAAACCTTTTGGCTCTTTTAAGGAGTTAGGAAGGAGTTTTCCTCAGTAGGGACCAGCCAAATCTAAGGTAAAAACTGTCAGATATTCCTATCCTAACATGACCACACACACACACACACACACACACACACACACACACATTCCTCTAGTGACCACTAGAGTGCCGTGCAGTATTGCAGATAGGACCCTCATGTATCTGTTCATTAACACACTGCTTTTTTTTTTTTTTTATACAGAGGTCCTCAGAAACAATTTCTCCAACAACAGGTCACTGGTACACTGTACACAAAACCTCTCCAGCTCATCCCTTGAAATGAATGTTATGAGATATATATATATATATATATATATATATATATATATATATATATATATATATATATATATATAAAATGTCAACCTGCCCAACTAGCAATTTATTTTAAATGACTGTTCCTTGTAATGAATTCTGCTTTAGTTTGTGAATTTTAATTTCTTCTAAGTTTTCAGTTATATAACTGCTTACATATACATATATTTCAATACAATAATCATAAAAAGGTAATGCATTTGAAATGGTGTGTGGAGTTCTTGCATTTATGTTTAAGTCTGTTCTAAGGCTGTTGTTGTTGGTAGAGGCGAAGCTTCATTTATTATTCAATATAGCTATAGGCCGAGTCAGCTTCAGGGAGTTAGGGAGTAGATTACACAAACTCTTCCAAATCATCCCTTCAATATGGATATGGATGCCATTAAGGTGAAAGGTGCCCAACTGTGGAGCAGAGAATGCAAATCAAACTAATTATAAAAAAAAAAAAAAAAGCCAGCATTCTATATTGCATGAGCATCTGGGGCTGCTCATGGAAAAATACAATTAAGCATGATGTTCAGAGACTGTTCCAGAAGTACTGCGTGATGCAATGTCAGTGTGACTGTTCTAACCTTGCTAACACAAAGGCAGTGCCTGGTTCAGTGAGTTAGTCGGAGCTATGTCAGTCTGATGGAGAGCAGGGCGAATGGAGGTGGCTGTAAACCCACTGAGAGGTGTGCATGATGAAGAGCCTCTGCAAGGGGGGGGGGGGGGGGGGGGGGGAAGACGGAGCAACAGAGTGCACAACAGGCTGCTCCTACAGTCCTCTCTTCATGCTACAGGCTGACCTTGCAAAATCCAGCTCCAGGATGCTGGGGCTTGGCGCTCTCACTGTGGAATGAACATGCTGGCTACACAAGCCATGCCAAAACATGGCTTCCTGTACTTTTAAAATGAAATGCCTCCACCGTTAGAAGCACAAATGCAGCATTTAGTGTCATATGGTCCACAAGTGCTTCGCACCAAAGGGAGCTCACGGGAATCCAAGGGACTTCGGATGCCGCATCATCTATACCAAAGCTTTGTTTTGCTCTTATGAGAACATCAGCTTTATTATCTATTCGATGACTTAAAATAAACAGCCGGATTGATTTTTGTGCAGAATCCAGTGCTGGTGGTTTTGGGGTTGGTAGATGTGACAGCTCGGCTGATTAGTTTTGTGGGTCAGTCTGTGTACGAGTGGGAACCAGTGGAGCTGCATAATCAAAGCCTGTTCCCCTGCGTGCTCTCTGTCAGCACACCCCCTCATTACTGGCAAACAGCACCACCAGTGGTGTCACTATTCCCTCATCTTCTCCGCCTGCTTCTTTTGAGTGCTTGCGAGCAAAAGAGAACTGAAACACCCATGAAGTGATGAGCACTGCTTATTGCACACCTTCCATTCGGCTGGATTGGAAGAATTTCCCATGCTGCCTCTCTACACTTTCTGTCCGACTCTGTCTCTCTTATTGCACTAATTGCATGGTTACACACGGCTATTATTAGACCTGTTCTTTGTTTACTTTGCCTCTGTCTCTGCTGGCCTTAGTACATTGCCACAATGGCAGGGCCATAGGTCTCCTTGACAGTAATAGTAAGAGCACTTCCCTTGTGGACTGGAGAGAAAATTTATTAAAAGAAATAAAACACGGTGCTTAGTCTCCAAAGATACAAACTCCAGTAAACAATGATGGTCCTCTAAATTAAAGTGAAGCTGATTAACATTAAATCCTGCTGGATTTAATTCAAATGATTCCTTCAATACTTTTTTTTTTTTTTTTACTAACATACAATATCATTAGCCACAAGAGAGGATTCACATAGGCATATTTTATTACTGATTGATAATAGTGAATTAATCCAGGACATTAATTATTTATATGCTGAATGGACAGATTCATCATCAGAGAGATGGCTGGAGAGAGACATTAACTAAGTGCAGCAGTTACGTTATTATTGTGGTTGCAAACCCGAGCTAATTAAAAAGTGCACAAGAGACAGGAAAAACTGTATTCATCTTTATTGACTTGACATCGTATAGGATGTGTGTATTCGATGTGAAAGGGTTGTGTTAAGCTTATAGGTGGCCGCTGTTGCAGATTACCCGAGCCACAGTGGCACATCTTGGAGAGTCAGAGCAGGATATCGATTTAAACTGATCATGCATGACATAAAGTACTAGAGACTTCTGTGCGAGCTCAATAACCTGTTATCTAATGCAATCTAGACTCGCGTGCTAGATTCCTGCTGTCATCTGAGCCTTCGCACATATACACACACATGCTATTATCATAGCATTAGCATTAGCGATGAGGGATGATAGGTAGATGAGCTAATCTGAATTTTGTTGAAGAAAAGCCTCCAGAAAAGGTGAAAAGTGAGAATTCTTTTTGTGGATGAAAGCCGAAATGATGAATATCGCCCCTTAATTTCATAGACATGAAATCTCGCAATTTTTTTGCAGTGCAATATTAAAGAACGTAGTGTGGATACATACATTTGGCAATGTTTAATTAAACAATGTATTACACATTTTATTACTTTGAGTTACTTTAAAATTTACTGTGATCCATTCTGGGTTGATCTACAAATGGGTTACACTTTAAACCACCTACAGTATGCAATCGAATTGGAGTAAATTCTTCGTATAATAAAATAAAATTAATTCTTCTGTAAAACTACAGAAATCACATTATTTTATTTCACATTTACCTCTTGTGGGCACATTTTAAATGTATGAATGTACTTATGCAGAATACATGTGATGGTCAAGTGGCCTTTAAATCTTTAATTAACTAACCACACCAGACTCAAGTAAACAAATTGTCTCCTTGATTTTTTACACTTTGCTGAATTACATGGAAGATGCCGTATATTTACTTAAAGCAGGTGTTAAATTAGAAGGGAGCTCCCTCACCTTTTGGCTGATGCAAATGACAAGTGGCACTGAGCTCCAGTACTATAATTTAATGCAAATGGTGATGATAATGATAATGATGATGTAAGACATTGTCACACGGCTTTCCCCATATTTACCTCATAAATTCCCTTTTAACTCCTGACTTAAAGTACTCGAGAAGTCAATTTGATTATCAGACAAGCATTTTTGGAGAAAAGGTAAACAAATGTGCAAAAGGCTTTGCAACATATTTTATCCAATCACACATGCATATATTAGTGGATTTTTTTTTTTTAAATCAGTCTTATTGAATCTGCTACTGCTACTACTTTTATCCTACATGTGAATTTTGTAGAGGCAAAGTAACAAGTATGCATAAATTATACATGTTTGTTTCTCATTTTAGATTTTTGATGGTAGTGCCACAGAAAGTGAAGAACATTTGGCAGGGAGCATGTGTGAATCCATGAACACATAATCTGTTTGCCATTTAGAAAGAGTTGGTTTACCATTTATCTGTTCCTGTGACTAGATATTTGTGAGCCCAAATTCAAACAGTGGAAGATGTTGGCTGGAGTGAGTCTGGAGCAGAAGTGGCCTGTGAACTTAGATTTCAATAACAACAGAGTCAAACAAAATTAAGTCAAGATGCTATCACACTTCACTCTGTTACTATCTAAGGTTACTTAGTTTAGTAAAAAAAAAGAAAAAAAGAAAAAAAAAAAGAATTCTTAGACTGACACTATGATAGGGGGTAGGGAGTCAACAAGACTTGAATGTCCTTTAACACACTAACTACTGTATGTACACCAATTTCTCCCAACTTGTAAAGAAATTTAGCTTTCAGATGCTTTATTGAAATAAGACGTTGTACAAGACTTTTTAAATTTATAAGCAATTTGGTGCAATTGTGATGTTTTCTCATTGCTGATAATTGCACTCCAAAGGCACATTAACAACTTAAATAATAGCTAAATAATAGTGTATATTAAACTGCCTAATTACATCCTTTCTAATCAGGAAAAGGACCGAAATCTATGGACTAAAAAGATCGAAGTGTTCATTTTGATAAATGAGATGAAGATGAAGAGGTAATATCATTAACGGTCCTATCCACTGCTCCTAACCCACTCATAAACAAAATGCACATAATAGAGTGATTCCTGCACCAATGGGCCTCTCTTAGCATTTTTATAGTTCCCATATTTGCCTACAATGTTCAATAATAACTCTATGGAGTTCAGAAGAGGTAATTAGTATTTCAGTGGAATTGAAAGTCTATGAGGTCATGAATGAGGACTGTATGAAGACTAACATTTGCTGAATGTCTGATATACAGTACCTATGGACCAGCAGCCTCAGGTCTGAAGGGTTGTACTACTGCCACTTTCATGTCTTTAGGCAAAGTCCTTAACCCCCAACTGCTCAAGAGCCCAAAAGGCTGACAAGAGTCATCACTTACCAATCGTGGGAATCTGTGAGAGGGCAGTTAATGCTTTATCTGAATGTGTTTAGCTGTCATGAAGCATGAGCAACAGATAAGGCTTCACATGTCTTGGAGAATGTGAAGAGACAAATACTTTAGCTCAGAATGTGCTGGTGCATGATTGGCCCAATCTAAAGTTTTTAGCTGCTACCACTGCTGTGGATGACAATACAGTGCATTGGTGAAACGATGTATTGTCTAATGTGTGTTGATATCCCCATTCTGAAGGGCCCTCTGTTCCCATCAGCCCTGACCTCCAATCCCAGATAAACAGGTCAGTGTCGCACAGCAGACCACACACATTGAAATTATGCATCTGGCCTCTGGGAGCAACCCCAACATACTGACTCTGACTGCAAAGGGTCAGAGTGTGCATGCTCTATGTATGCCTGGTTGGATGCAGGCAAGTGGAAAGTTTTCTCACTATGATGCAAAACACTGGGCATAAAGCCCTTATTTTGAAGCATGAATGATATTTTGGAGTCTTCTGCAGTGTTGGCTAGAAGCATCTCCTTCTAGGTCTAAAAATGTCATGCTGTGGCCTAACCCAGCAAACATGCCAAAGATACTGATGGTACGGTATATTAATAAACCTGTCCACCTATCTGAATTCGCAGATGAGAATGTTTCCTGACTAATCCTGGAATCCAGTGAGGGCTTTCAAGCACAATGTGGACAAGCTGTTTGTTTGCTTTTTTGGGAGCACCATAAAGGGGCTCTGGTGTCTAATGACAGTTTGGACTATGGAGTAAAGGAACTGATAGAGGAAGCATATTTTAAACAGAGGTCAAAAGGTGCCTTGTTCAATTAGATGCCATTTTGAGAATGCTATGGATACCTCCTGAGAGGCAAGAAGACGAGTGTCCCTTCTGGACATTTGTGAAGCAGTGACATGGAGCACATCTCCTACCTTAGACAGTTTTTACAGAATCTAATGGTGCTTTATGGTAGCCCATGTACTCCGTGATTCTCACCCTCAATAGAGAGCAGTATCAGCATGGTCAGTGATTCTTATCCTCAGTAGTAAACAATATTAGAAAATTAAGTGATTCTTATGTTCAATAAAGGCCAATAGCACCTTGAGTGAAGATCTTGAACAGAGAAGAATATCATTTTGAGCATTTTTTTTAAAAATCTGCAACAAAGAACAGTGTCAGAACTTGTGAATCTAATCCTCAATAAAGGATAGTATCAGCCCTTGAGTGATTCTCATCCTCAATATGGAGCACTATTTATACTGTAAGTGATTCTCAACCTCAATAAAATATGGATATTGGCATGTTTTTTGAGTGCTGTCTGATGGAGCGGGGCCCTTCTCTAGGCTACACCTTTGGGGTAACGGTCACAAGGTAATGACTTTGCTATTTGTACTCGGCCAGGAAATGAGCACATGGGAATACTCCACTAGTTCTGAAGCTCTCAACCCTGCTCTCTATCCATTATCTTGCTTTACATCAGCACTTTTTTAGGTGCTTTATGCTCATTATAGTGCTGCATTGGAGTGATGCCAGGTTGGCAGTCAGGCAAAAGAATTATATTGCCAGTAATACTCTGAAACCTGTAATGAAACCTACCGAAGAAAGGTCATGTGTGTCATCACAGTGTTTCTGGGTACACATCTTGACACACCTCCTTACCTCAACCAATCTGTGTTTGCCTCAAGTGACAGATCAGCACCAGGCCCTGCCATTGTATCATAAACTAAAATTTCTGACCCTGCCATAAAACACTGTGCCTACAGAGCCATGTTAACCCATCAGTGTGCCTCTGGATGTCATACTTATACATAAAGCTCTTCTCTACATCATGACATAAATACACAAATAGGTATCAGTGCTGAAATATAAAGGAGTCTTTCAATTTCTGAAGCAATGCAGACAAAACAGTTCTGAAATAAATCTGAATATTTCACAAGAAACTAGCACAGGGCCCAGAGCTCAGCCTCCAAATCAGATGATGCTATTATTATTATTATGTGTTTTTTTTTTTTTTGCATCTGATTACATTCTATGAAGAATGCATTTCATCAATTAAAAAGACTGAAGTGCGTTTTTAGCTTTTAAGGCCAGGAAGTCATTCAAGATCCTCAGCCAACACATGCAGTGGCCTAAAATCAATCAATGAATAATAAAACAACACTGCTGGCTCCTCTCTGGATGGATGCTTTTAATTTTCTCCTTCAAACTAGCGGCCACACTCTCTTCAATTTTTCAGCAGTCTTTCGGAAAACTTGGCGCTTAGCAGGAGTCTCTCTTGAGAACAACTGCTGTCTGTCTCACCTGTTCTGCTGTCTATTAAGAATGCGGCTGGATAGGTGGCTCAGAAGATGCCTGAGAAAAAAAAAAAAAACACCTCTATTAATTACCGGTGTGGTCTCAGAGCAGGGACATGACAGCAGGTAAATGAGATTCAGAAAGAACAGCTGCAGCTTCTCATCTCTGGCGTCTGCTATTCTTAGAGGGTAAGACACGGGCCGCACGGCAAGTTCACTGAATGGGGCAAAGAAATGAGCAGTTTTGGACTGTATGTCCTTCATTAATGGACTTTTTAACCAATGAATTGGCTTTATCAATAGTCTTGTGTGAGTGTGAGGTCTGTTAATAGAACAGGAATATAAATAGCCGGGATGGATTCCACATCTACAACCCCTAAATGTGGTCAGTTTCACTTAATCTTCCTAACACGAGAGCCCATTCTAAGATTTTCGACTTTGCAGGTCCTTAGCTGAGGTTTCATCGATTATTCATAAGCTTACTTTAGTCCTTGTTGGAGATTGATTTGGTGCATATTAGAATTCAACCTAAGATGAATCAAATATTCAGAAAATATTAAACTCCACAGTAAGATACTGCCGTTTTGAGGACAAAGACCTGTCTGTTCCAATAATATAGATGTATGTATATTGTGTTTATATTGTTTCATCAAATATCCTATATCCATTCACAGTGATAATGCTTATTGTGCTACGTCAGTGCTCGAACATTAAAATATCCTCCATCCATCAGCTTCCCTTGATGAATCCAGGGGAATATCTTGGCTTTATTTGGGGGGTGGTGGTGGGGGTGGGTGGGTGGGGGGATAATGGTTTCCATATTTTGTGGAACCAGAGAGATGTTTTTGTGGGCGAAAGGTGGCGAATTTGGACATCAATCTCCCCTTCCTGTGTTGATGATTGGGTGGTGTGGGGTTGGTGCTGAGCACAGGTGAACTGACAGGTCCTAGATTCTGCTGCAGCATTATTTACCGTGCCGGGAGACACACACACACACACACATACATTACACACATCTGGGAAAAGGTCATAGAGAAAAATGGAGAGCTGCAGCAAATTGCCTCTCCATCACATTATTGAGTTTTCATGTAGCCAAGTCAGTCACAGCACTTAACCAAAGGCCCAGGCAATGACTGAATATTTGACAAGTCATCTTTATTAATCTTAATAGCTGAGGGTTATAATTGCTGGCAGATGTCTTGAATTTGTAGTGCACACTCACTAACGTTGATGCCTTTCATTTCACCATCTCAGAAGCTTACTGTATGTTTAGTTTATTAGGCTATAGATCTTAAAGAAAAGAAAAATATTGACTTTGCCAGATATAGACTATAGCATATATCAATGTTAGCATAGTACGCTTCACCCGTTATTAACATTTTAGCATTATTAATATTTCTAGCATGTTATGGATACTTCCAGTCACTCTTTTAGGGCTGAATCAAAAACACCATCATGCTCTCTATATAGTGTGCTTTGTATTTGGCTTATAATAATGGATTTTACTTCCTTTGTAGTGCATTATATCAAACATGAAGCTATTTTTAATTAGTGTTCTCTGTTGCTGGTCTACTTCCTGTCCTCTATACCCGGGCATCATCATGGACTAATCAGAACTCAGTCCTTTATATTCTATATTCAGCATCTGCACTTTGTAAGGTCTTGTTTGTTTCTACTACTTTTTTGCCTTGACTTTCTGCTTTGCCCCTTTTGTCATTATTTTTCTATATATATATATATATATTCTGTCAAAATCCTGTACCATGAGAATATGTTTGTTACACAAGCATACCAAAGACTTTGCTACTGTAGCTGAAATAATATATATCACTGCATACTTTTGAAGATTGGCAACATCAGTTGAAAATCTGGCCTGGGAGCCATACCAACATAGCTAACAGAAGATTTATCACCCGTAGCTTTTATGTATATTGTTTACAAAGGTGGGGGTTATGATTGAAAAAAAGTCAATTTCTGACTGTTTCTTTTTTAAATATGAGTTATTCTGTCCTCATTTACACTCGACCTTAGTGACCTGAGGCCCACCTACAGACATAATGCACATACGTAACAGTCTGTACATCTCAAAGAAACTGATGTTCCTCAACTCGTGCTCGTGTTTCCAGTTCCAACACTGCGTAATGAACTTGGCGCTCCTAGGAAGAAGATTGTAATTTATTTTTTTTTAAAACACTTTGATCTTTACTCCCCAAGTTGTGTGTCTTTGATTAACCTGGTAATTGAAAAGTTTAAAGTCCATTTTCAGTCATTACCCTTTTTAAATGAATTAAATGAGTAGCTGACTCGGATGGTTCTGTTAATATTCATGAAATCTCTAGATTTAATATCTGAGAAATATTACCTTTGGCCCACTTTGTGTCTTTGATTATAGTGCTTGTGTAAGTGCTTGATGTAATTTCATCATCCCTCTCATGGACAGAGATGTTGGAGTGAAGTTACTGAATGATGTTCTGGATTCGATTGGCCTGTCTTTATGTATTAGCGAATTGTTAAGAGCCAAGTCTACTGAAATTCTGTAGTGAAGCAGGGTTTCTGTACCTGGGTGTTGTGAATTTGTATCTTTGTGAATCTTCCCTGCTGGGACACACTGAATTTGTGTTACATTGCACACCGAGTGCTTTTTTCCTGTGATGCTCCATTTGCAGCAGTGCTTGGAGTTACGAAACTATCAGACCATCAGTGTGTGAGTGTGATATACTGTTGCTCAGAGATCTGTGTGGCAGTCCCTTGCTGTGTTTGCTTTAGTCCTGGGTCTGTTTTGAAGAGATTCTCCGCTAAGCTGAACACGCTGCCGATCCACAGTTTTCTTGAGTGTATTGAGTGTCCTGAGCATGTCTGACAGAGGGAGGGTAAATCTGTCAATTTAATGTGCCCACTGAGCAGGAACATCATGTTTGATTTCACCTGTTTGTAGCTGTCCTAAAGTGCCATCGTGATTTTCCATGCACTAATTTACTTCCTCCCAAAATGGCGCCAATGTAATTAAATTAGTCAAATGAACCAACCTGGAGAAGGTAAGCTCTAATTATTGATATTAAAATTAGGTCCATTAATGCTTTTCTGTGCTGCTAAACAAGCACTGCTTATAGCAGTGTGGTCAAAATGTCTGGAAATCAATATGGCCTAACCCTTAAACAGTGATTGGTCATTTGTTAGAGACGGTCCTTCTCATATTGATCCTGGAACACGCCTCACTTGGCAATATCAGGACACGCATAATATTATACTTTCAAAAACAGTGTAATATTAACTGTTACGTCATCATATTCAGTGGTTATATTTGGAATTCCTTAAGAAGCACAGCCACACTTTTATAATATAACAGGATTAAAAGTGTCACCTTTGGTGGCAAGATCTATTGACCTCTCATGGCTTCAACACAAACAAGATACAATCCTTGTCCTTCCAGGTCAATTTTTTTCTACCTATTTAGAATATCCCCATGTTCTCTTTAGCGTATGCAGTTGCATACTTCATGTAGTCGACAATGCTGTGCTGAAAACCTCTTCAGTGAATGCTTGCAAAGCCCCGATATGTGTTTTGCCGGTGATAAATTAGGAGACGGCGTAGCTCAGACTTGCATCTCTCATGTGCTCTTCATCATGGCTCTTACGAGCCAGCAAACTCAAGAGCTGAGCCTAATTTATCATAACATTTCTAACAAGATTTCCTTAGATCCATTGCATTCTGAGGTTTTCCACTGGAAACTGCATTTAACATAAATAAACACACCTGGGGGGAAAAATGATGGCACAGGAGGTCTCAGGAGTGCATTCGTTTAATTTTTACTAATTTCCTGACCAATCATTTGCTATTAAGACCATTAAAAGCTTAATATTTTTGCCATTTTGGGATTAGCCCTTTTTTTTTTTTTTTTGCCCAGTAGTGTATAACTTTCATCGCTCATTGTGCGAGTGCCTAATTAAAGTCATTTAGACCCAAACATCATTTATCTGCATTATGGGATGTGATAGATTTCATGACAAATTCTTCAGTGTGTGTAGATGAGTGATCCTACTACATCATACTGAAAGTCACAACATGTCATTTTATACATTTTATAACACATTTGGAGAAAATGTTAAACTGAGAAAATGAGTTAAAATCCCACGAGTCCTTTGCATGAGTTAAAGAACTGTAGCTATTTTTCCAGCTCTCTGTAATCATGCATGCTGTTTGATAAGGCTGCTGTGCAGCTTCCTTGTGAAGTTACAACCATCCCCTTTAACTTTTAATCGCAGAATTCCAATGATCATGTGATTATAATCAATAATTCCCTTGCACTATACTATACTTACCATCAGCATATAAAAAAAAGACAGCATGGTTATGAACATCAGCTGACAACGTTAATTTATTATATTTATTAGTCTCTGTGTACCTCCTACGTATCTCCACCCTCTAATAAAAGGTGTCTATTGGTAATGAATTACTGTTCCTCCTGCTGGCTCAGGAGACTAATGCGTTTGCATGAAGTGACTTGTCAGTACAAATCAACCAGACAGGTTGGAACTTGTCTATCGAGTGCATCCTTGAAGAGGTTGCATGCATGGAACGGCTTGAGAGCAACGACATTTTTTTTTCTTTTTTAGAAAATAGAAAAACTTTTATAGAACTGCTTAGATTACTGTATCGATCCTGTAAATGAAAAGATACAGCCTTTAGCAAAGTGGGATTGCTGTGTTGAAAGCCATAATATGGCCATTTTTAGGCAAATTAATTAATGATTCACTCGTATATAGGACGTGTTAACTGCTTAATTTGCATTAGCCTGGTAATGTACAATATACTGTCACCATTATTCATGATTATCTCCACTAGCCAATGCCTAGTGCTAAATGTCTCAGCATGTAAATATCACTGTCCACTTGAAATGATATAAATGCATGCTTGCAGTAGAGAATAATAATAATAATAATCCCTTTTTTTTAAATAAATGGAAATGTCTCATTCAATTCAAGAGGAGGCCAAGGACCACCAGTATGCTTCAGTTTTAATATCTGTGGTAAGGTTTTAAACTGTCACTGTGTGTGATGGAGCAGGGTGTTCAGCTAACATGGTCAATTGTGATTGATCAAACTTGTTTAGAGTTTAAAAAAATAGCAGCAAAGGTCAAAAAACATTGGCTCCCGTAACCCAAAATACATGCAGAACTTAAAAATCGGTTTGTTTCTACAGTAGTTTTTATGTTCCCACGATTCCGCAGTCTGAAGACTTTTTTTTTTCCTTCTTCGCTCCCTGCCTCACCTTTTCTACCTACCTCCCCCACCTGACTCCACCCCTTCCTCTCTCCACCTCCAATCACAAAAAACATTAGTAAACAATCTATATCATATAATATAATAATGATTATAAACACTAATAATAATTTTTATAATATAAATAATAATGTAGAAATAAGAGCATTCATATTAACAAATCATTAAAGTCCAACATAACATTATATACTCCACCTCTTTTTATACAAACATAATTTTAACCAAAGAATGGCTCCAAAATAAAAAACAAAACAAAACCAAAAACGGTGTTTTTAAAACAGCTCTACCTGATTGATACCTGTAACTAGAATTCAGGAATCATCTTTGCCATCCGTTCATGTAACAAAAATAGCTTCACCCAGACAGCTCCACTTCCACTGATGACACAAAGCCTATATGAAATATTCATCAAACCTCTCAATTTTCACATCATGTATTTGCATAAATCCGAGGATGCCTTGATACCTTATTCATTAACTGATTGATTTGAATGTCAAAAAGAAAAGGAACTGTGGAAATAAATGCATTATTAAAAAATGCTAATTAAACATATATTTACTATTTAAAGACACCTATTTTTTTGAGACACTTTGAGTCTTTTCAGTTTTTGCATACTTCCTGTCGTTGTATTGGGAAGTAAAATGGTGCTCAGTAATCAGCTGACATTCACTGATTCACTTTTCTATTTATCAAACAATGAACAGGTGTCACGGAGTCTCCACCCTGGGAGACTTCTTATCAGCTCCTTTGCTTGTCATTGGTCTATTCTTTCTCCAGCTTCTCCCCCTCCTCATCAACTGCACCTGTTCACAATTCAGGAGTTGCTAGGTATACTCATCTGTTTCCAATATTGTTTTCTGCCATCCCTCAGCTCTTACTAGTGTTACTGGGGTGAATTCCTGTTTCTAGTGTTTTCTGGTTATTGCCTGAGGCATTGCGTGTGTCATGACATAGAAGCAAACTCATCACTCTATTGTAGAAATACACGGGATTTATTTTATTGCGATAGTTTATACACTGCAGTCTAAAATGCATTTGCGTTCGTTAACAAAAAGATTCATCGTTTACTTGTATCCAGAGTAAACATCAAGGTGCAAGGGTATATTTCTTGTTCAAGTGCAAATGCAAGACTGTAAGCATTACAAAACCACTATTTTTTACGTTAAAATGTGTGAATGTGGAATGATATTATGTATAAGTACATAAACCAGAGGCGATCAAGCCCATGTGTTTCCTCGCCATCATAACGATTAGGCTAGCTTGCAACATCTTTGCTTCCTTATGCTATACTCTTGTTGTTTTTGAAATAGAAGTCTTTCCAGTGTAAGCTTTGGCAATACTGAAAGATAAAATTAATGAAGATTTAAAAAAAAAAAGTACATGGTACATGCATTAATAGATTTCAGAGGGTTTTAAAGCGGCAAACCAACAGAACAATTTAAGAGAATTATTGGGAGCACATTAACTTGTCAACATCTCCATTCCTTAGCTGAAAGGCTGAAGTAACATGTTATTAAAATGAGGGGAAGATGAGCACTTTGGGTGAGAGGTAGACACGCCAAGATAAGAGTAACATGGGAACTGCATTAAAGCCTGGCTCTGTTCTCTCTAAATAGCCTTGTTGATGCTTCGGTGTAGTTTTCATCTGACATCTATTTGTTAACTGAGCACGCAGAGTTTCCCTTTTACTCGGCTGTTCTGCTAGAATGACTTGTAAATGATGTCAATGTGTAAGTTAATGATTCGGAGAACACACACTAGAGAGTAATCAATAACACACACTCATACTTGATGGATTCACATACAGACACTGCGCAGAGGAACCCTTACATGATGCCTCATTGATTTAAAGGTCTACCAAGTTTTCCCAGTCGAATATATCGTTGGCCCAAATTTAAATTAAGCACGATTTGATCTGCTTTTGTGAGCTCTGAAACTGTAATGCAGAAAATATTAAAACCCAAAGGAAAAGCTGATATTCCGAGTCTTCAGCTGGAGCTGTTCCAGTGCATTCTGTTAGTGATCTAGGAAATGATCTTATTATTAGGCCTTGACTAATGAACAAACACCCCTGAATCCCACTGAGACATGCTAGCGCTCTGTAGATATCAGTGAAAGGTTTAAAATAACATTGTGTTCACACCTTTGAGCAGCAGCTCCAGAGGTTAATGCATATAGATTTTGTGTGCGCCCTCTGAGTCATATCATTTCTGCTGACCGCACTTCATCTGTCAAGTAGCAACTTATCTTGCTGTTTAATTAGGTTTCCTCAATAAGAACTCAATAACCTAACATTAATTGGTAAGCATAACTTGGGAATGTGTCTTACCACATGCAAATCTGACAGTAATGACAGATCCTAATTTATTTCTCTAATACCTATAGAGATTATATGTATCTGTTTAGTGCTGCAAATATCTGGATTCATACTGCATTCGACTTACCTCGGAACTCGGAATGACATCATTTGTAACCTCATGAGTTCGAGCTCCAAACACCATGGATGCCTCCCCCAGAATTGCTACTGTATTTACTCTTCATGCTGTGAGCAGCCATGTTGATTTGATGTCACTTGCTGAACTTAGGGTTGAAGAGACCATCCTGAGTTTCTGAGTAGGAATTCCAAGTTGAAGGGTGTTTTCTTTGTTTTTCATAGTCAGAGGTCAGAAATTATGAGTTACGACTGCAGTATTAACCCCAGAGTTGGTGTGGCCTAAATGAGAATGTCCTTGAAACACTGTGGTAGAAATGCCAACATTGTCAGAATGAATTCTGGCTCTTGACAGTTCCTCAGCCTCAGCTTCAAAATTGCTCTCAACTAGAGATATGTGTGGGAGAAACAGTTAGGTCCGGAAGTAATTGGTAGTAAGGACAATGACAGAGTTTTTGTGATTTTGCCTTTATACACCACCACAATGGATTTGAAATAAAACAATCAAGATGTG
>CM075025.1:15626072-15636238 GCA_037576675.1 Pangasius sanitwongsei | reverse complement strand
ATCACATCTTGATTGTTTTATTTCAAATCCATTGTGGTGGTGTATAAAGGCAAAATCACAAAAACTCCACCACTGTCCAAATACTTCCGGACATGACTGTATGTGTGTGTGTGTTTTTTTAATCCCACTAACACGGTTTTATTTTTGTTTGTACCTTGCCACTATATTTTCTTCCTTTGCCCTGTGAGCTTCATGTGAAAAATGAATAATGGGCCTCATATTTAAATCTGTGTTTCTATTCGTTTAGAAGACATTATCTGTTCATTCCAAATAGTGCATTTGTATTTGGTTATATCCATAGTAAAGGTATTGTTTACATAACTTGTACATGCAACTATAATGTAACTACTGACGATGAGGAGGCGGATCCAAGTGCAGATTTTTTTATTTTAATGAAAAAAACGAACGATACAGACAGCGCTAACTTAGACACCAAAACATGAACTATGGTTTCAAGGCAAAAAGGCAAACATGGACCAGAGAGCGAAATGTGACATTGAAAGACAAAAGCTAGACAATGTGCGCTGTGCAAGACGTGACTTAAATACGATTGCCATTAAATCAAAACATGAATCAGGTGCAAACAGTCATGTGATGGGATCCATTGGGGTGCAGTGGATGATGGGACTTGTAGTCCTGCACTGAAGTTGGCGTAACCATGACAATGACAATTGTGACAGCACATTCTCTGTCAGGTTCAGTAGCTACATGTATAAGAGTTTGAGGATTATTATATTTGTATGACTTGATGATTTTTGATTATGTTTCTTCCTGTAGCAGGCTGTGCATAATCACATTTTCATTTATTTATTTATTATTAATCCAGAATGACTTAAAATTGGGCTGGACAATTAAGGGGTAGGGGTTTTGCTCAAGGGCCCAGCAGTGGATTTCTGACAGTTCTGAGATTTGAACTCTAATCAAAGAATTAAAATCACTGTTGTATATCATGAAAGTGTTTACCCTGCAACTGCCGAGGGAACCTCAGCTGACCTAGAACCTATCTAGCTGTGTAACATGGTAACCAGACAAAAATAACAATCAGATATACAAACATACTGAATACATTATGCACAAAGTATTATAGTTTCTACTAGTTATAACTCACAAATACACCTGTTATGCAACTTCAGAGTACATACAGTACAATAGTGCAGGACCTGAACACGTCCCTGTGTGTTTGCTCTGTGAGTACTGTCAAATTACAGATTGGTTTAGATCTTTTGGTTGTATTACTATGTTCCACAAACAGTACAGCTAGCTAAGTGTTAGGTAAGTTGACATTTCCAGGGCAGTTGAAATGTAAATACTCTCATTACTAGGGTAATTATGCACATCCTGTAACAAACAAGACATCTTATTGGAAAAACAGCAGCTCATACAAATGTAATTACCCTCAACCTGTGTAATTACCTGATAGAGAATGTTCTGCTGCTGGTAAAATACACCTGTTTGCTTACACGAGCCAAAACTGAAGTTGAAACACGTGTGTGTTTACATAAGATACTAATTAGGTACTGTAATTCATATGCAAACGTGTGCACAATTGTTATATTAAAATTGCCTGTACAATTTGTGTGAAACTAGAAACTACAAAGGTTTTTAAAGATAATGACACAAAGTGGCCACTTTGCTTATCGTCAGCTCCATTGTATCAGGCAGTGAAGTGCCATTCTGAATCGCATCCATCAAAACACTGGCTGAAAAGTTGAAGACTCATCATGCAGCTGAAAGGAAGCGTGAGGTGGAAGTTTCCTTTAATAGATTTTTTTCCCCCCACGCACCTGCTATAAACGCCACAGGTATGCAAATGCTCTCTGCATCCTCCCTAACAAATCAGCTGTGAATTGAGGCGTCGCTGCTTTGAAGTCAGCGTGGAGGAGCTGTTCCCTTGGTGATACAATCGCTGGTGGAAACGGAGACCACTAGAAAATTGTCCTTGCAGGACAAAATTATCTGGCCTAAACGAAAAGTGTCACTGAATGAAGGGCTTTGCAGTAGACAGGAAAATTAGATAGCAGGGGCTATCCATTCATGACGAGGGAATACTAGGTAAAATGGCTGCTTAAAAAACATGAAAGTGCCGCCCCAACGGAACCAGACATGTCACTGAGGTTTCAGTCAAGTACCATGCATATAGCAGGACCGTGATTTTATCCCTGATGTCCTGCTTGGATGCTGACAGTGTCATATTTCATTTCATCAAATGACTGATCACTGATCATTAGTGTTAGAGAATCTTATGGTCCTTTGTTTACATGTCAGAATGTTAATGTGGAATGGAAATGGACTTACTGGATATTTTCAATCAGTATAAACAAATGAATTATTTTATCATTGCAAGTCTGACTAATATATTATTAGTCAGGGCACTGTTGGGTTTCTGTGTGTAGAGTATCGTGACTTTGTGTTTAGCTACTGGTGAGCAGGGCGATGGGAAAGGGGAGGGGTGTGATCCCTCAAACAATTCACACCTCTCCACAACATTAATTAACATTAGTACAGAGAAAAAACGGACAGCACAACTAAAGCTTTTTTGATAATAAAACAGTTTACACAACTTCCACAATAAAATTATAATATTTAAACATTGATAAAAAAGAAATACTGCAAATTCTTAAAGCCCTGAGTGTCTGCTTTCATATGAGCCATTAACTACTACTGTGGAGTGTGACATCAGAAATAAATTCAATGCTGGACACGGGCACGCCCAAAACAGGTTTTAATAGGCTAGACTATTAAAACATTGAATAACATTTATTCATATGGGATATTGGGGCAGTTGAAACAAATGAAGTGAAATGAACACAAATGAAATACTGAAATGAGCAAAATGACCTACTCCAGATTGTAAAGCTCAAAGTAAGCCCCCCCCCAAAAAAACCAAAACACTGTTGCTCTTGTTCTTCACTCCTGCTGGAAAATGAAACCACCCCATGTCTTCTCATCAGCTAGTGAAGGAGCTGGAACATTTGCTACTTAGCACGTTTTGACCCAAGTCTCAAAACCATTAAGTAACAAAATGGAGCAATCCATGGATGTTAAAAGTAATTCATTTTCACATTTTCCACTGCTTGCACTCTCACTCTCTCTCTTTCTTTCTCGCAGACACACACACGCACACCCACAGGTTTTTTTTTTTTTTATGATCATTTGCCAGCTGTTCTACTCAACTAGAGTTCACTACGTTTTCTATTACCATTTAATAAAATGTTCCATCGCATAATCCTTATTTTGTTTGGATGATCATATCTGACTTTAAAATGATGAGTGAAGCTCAGTTACACATTTCCTCTTTTTCTATACCTCAATTATCACAACTGTGTAAACAATCAATCGCAAAAACAAAATGATCACAGTCAGACAGTCTGACCCATCCCGTAATATAGTTACGACTGGCAATTAGAATTATCATTATCATTTTCTACATTTCCACCAACCAGCCTCTGCATGTCCATAATTAATTACATTATTTATATTAACTACATTATTTCCATCCATCCATTCATTGCAACTCAGGAAATATTTACAGCTTGCGACGGCATGCTAAATCCATTACGGGACTCCCTCAGGGACAGAGGAGCGAGCTTAACGAAGCTGAGGAACAACAGAGGATCCTGCTGTCATGGTTGAGGAGGCGACTGATGCATGGTATGGTGTCTGGGTATTTATTTATTTTTTTACAGTAACGGCAGTGAGCGCTCACGCCATGCCATCCTGCTCTGTCACTCTTTAATTGGGATTTATGCAACACCAAGCCAAAGAGGATGTTATATAGCTGTGAGTAAACTAGAGATGACAAGATTTACTTTGGGCAAATCTTGCATTTCCTTGTATGATTTCTCTTGAATGGATGATCAGCTTTCAGAAACAGTGAGGGCCTGTTAATGCATGACTTAATGCATCCTGAAAAAAAAAGAGGATTTTTAAAAAATAAAAATCAGCTGTCAGTGAGATGGCAGTTTTTTTTTTTTTTTTTGGTTGCTATATTTATGTGCTGTTCTGCAAACATAGTTGGCCCTATCTGTCCATTTTGGTTGATGTTAGATTTGAAGCATGCTGACTGCTGTTTCATGAAGTTTACATGTGCTTGTTTGATGTGCTTTCCGACAGAGTCCTCAGTGAACTGTGGATGACTTTGAGTGTGAGTCATATCCATTGGCAAGCATTCCCCAAATCCCTGCAACTGAAACCAAATCAACGTTTTAAGGATGGTTACAGTAGTCACTAAACCAGCTTAACTATTTGCTTGACGGTCACTGAACATAATCAGAGGCAAAAGTAGACAGAGGGATTTTTTTTTATTATTTTATTTTACTTTATGATAGTCACTTGCTCAAGAAGTGGGATAAAACGTTAATCTTCTAATCTCAAAGCAGCATGTGGTTCAAAGTAGGGGATTTAATCCTGACAGGTGGAAATTAAATTAAGTTGAAGCTTGAATCAAAGCTCCAAAAATGTCTCTTCTTATAAGTTTTCTGATGTTCACTATTGTGTAGAAAGAGAGAGAGAGAGAGAGAGAGAGAGAGAAGGGGAGGGGAGGGGAATGAGAGATAAGGTATGAGTCAGAAAAAGGCATAACATAGTTAAAAGTGTAAATAGTACACAAAATTTTTTACCCTAAATTTTGTCCACATTTGGGAAAAAAGCTCATTTTAACCTCATAAGCCAATGAAACAGACACATAAACATGATCATAAATCACAATAAACTGAGATCTTGGAAATATAAGTTTGTATTTGACAATTCTGTGATTTTAAGATGTTGAACCAAATCACTCATGTATTTTCCTTCCAGTTTTCTTGGTGGGGGTCGTGCTGGACACAGTCTGAGAAGGTCAGCTCAGACTTCTAGCTGTTCTTTGAAGCTGTTGTTACTAAAACAAGAAGTCTGTAAGCTTAACGGCCTATTCAATGCAATATATATATATATATATAAATCAGAGTAGTTAACAGAGAATCAACTGTTCAACTTCATTAATCCGATCATTCATTCATTCATTCATTCATTTCAATTATAAGCAATCTATTTGTGTAAAATGTCACACATGTACTGTATATTCAGTTGCATGTAAGTATTTATAACATTTTAACCAAAATATCAGATAGAAAGTAATTCTGTTTGGTCCTGACATGAATATTTCATGATTTTCTGCATTTTGTTTCCATGTATATACTTGCCTCATTGTCTAGTTAAAAGTGTTGGGCCTAATAAAGAATGATAATGAGTTATCTAAAGGGGTGTCCTGGTGGTGTAGCCAGTAGTGTAACAGCTCCAGGAAACCTGGATTGATCTGAATGGGTTTTCCCCAGGTTCTCCAGTTTCCTCCCCAAATCATGCCAGTAGGTAGATTGACTAGTCTAAATTGCCCAGGAGTGAATGGGTGTTTGCATGGTGCCATGTGCTGCACTGGGTGCAAAACCAATTAGATACACTACATGGCCAAAGGCTTGTGGACACCTGATGTTCACATGCTCATATGTGCTTTTTGAACATCCCATTCCAGATTTAGTGCCCTCTTTTGCTGTTATAATAATATAGTAAGGCCTGGGGTCCAGTCACTCAGAGGTTCCAGTTCACCCCAAAGGTGTTCAGTGGGGTTGAGGTCAGGGCTCTGTGCAGGACACTCGAGTTCTTCCACTCCAACCTTCTCACACCATGTCTTCATGGAGCTCAGTTTGTGCACAGGGGCATCGTCATGCTGGAACAGGTTTGGGCTTCTTAGTTCCAGTGAAGGGAAACTGTAAAGCTACAGCACACAAAGACATTCTGTACAATTGTTTGCTTCCAACTTTGTGGTAACAGTTTGGGGAAGAACCACATATGAATGTGAATGCCAGGTGTCCACAAACTTTTGACCATATAGTGTAACTCTCACTGATGTAAGTCCTTAAATTCGCATGACCCATCAACCAGTGCAGAGTTAGATTCTTCACTCTTTTCCTATTCAACAAACCCTCGCTACTGATAGTGAAAAATTTGTCGTAAGGATAAAGACAGATTGGGGAAAACACAAAACATTTTTTGACTAAAGCCAGAACATCTGAAGTACCATATGTAAAGCAAAACCTGAGGTAATAAGATAAGCTTACTTTGTTATTTAATTAACAAAATCAGGACTGATTCTCTGATTCTCCTTATCGGTAGAGTGTAAATGCTCCTGGAATTTTAACACAGCTATAATTAGACATTTTTGTTTGGTTATAGATCCTAATCTGCATTTGGCTATTACAGCAGTCAACAATTACATGACTGCAGACTGTGATCATCAAGGACAAAATATGGCATCACATAGTCTGTTTTCACCTTGTGACATAAGCTGACATTGTCGACGCACTTCCATATATAAATACACAATTACCACCCATCTTCATGTGTTAAGTCCCTTGAGAGGAATAAATGAAAATGAGTTGATATCAATGCTCATATACTGTACAATTCTGATGAACTCAAGACAAAAATGCCCTTCTGACATCAACAAGAAGGTACCACATGCTTTTACAGTTCGAAGTTTTATGTATTATCCAGGCTAATGTGTAGTACAAGCTCCGAAGTACTGGTTAGTTAATGTGGTAGCTACACTTTACTGAAATATCGTATCTGACAGATTATGTGTATTATGTTGGAATGATGCCTGTATTTGAATGATAGTAAAAAGGTGGTATGTACTGTAGGACCATACACTGAATTTCCCGATAATATTACATTTTTGAACAAGAAAGTACATTTCTTAACAAGGAAATAAAGTATATTTCTTGATAAGTGTTTGCTCTGTCATCCAGAGATCATGAGGTCGAACCCCTACGATGCCACAGCCATCCGTGGCCAGGATTCCAAGAGAGAGCAAAATTGGCCGTGTTCTCAGTAAGGGAGGGATGGTATACTCTCTCTCCCCTGTCAATCACAGCGACACTAGCCTCAGTGGGCGTCTGTGAGCTCTGGTATGAGGAAGAGGCTGGATGCTTTTCTTTGAACGTGTTATGCCGCTCCCTGATGTTGCATGTAAAGGTGTGGTTGGTTGAGTAAGCACATGATAGCCTTCGCCCTTCCTGATGGGGAGAACTAAGTGGAGGGTGGGAATTGGCCATGACTAAAATTAGGGAGAAAATCTGGGGGGGTGGGGGGATAACGCTACGTCAGTATGAAAACCGAACCACTGCCATGGTGACGGCCATGTTTTCCTTTTAACGAATTCACTATAAATTTTAATACTGTATTTAATACTGTATGTCCAAACTGTCTTTGTAGCCATTACTAATTTCAAGCTTTAAAAATGATTATTTCTAGAAATAAATGCTGAAAATAAATACATTTATCTGCCAATGCAGGACAATTTAAAGCTGGATATTAGTAGAAAATGCCTACAAATAGGTTTAATAATCTTATATTTAGTGTATTATAATCTTAATATAGGAGATACCAGATAGATTTGACAATATTAAAGATATTTTCACATGCTAAGATGTCATTTTTGGCCGACGTGTAATTTCCAGACTTAACGTGCTGAAATTCACTTTCACTTGTTTTTTTCAGAAGATGACCTAATCACATGCGAAAAGCATATGATCCTAATGTGAAATGTATATGATTTTTCTGTGAGGGATCTCTCAGTAAAGTGGTGCAAAGTGTTTTCCTACCTGTGCTAGAAGGCTCCATTACATGCTGATGCACCACAACGTGCTTTTTAATGGAGCAGACTGCTTAGTGCACTCTCTCAGCAAAGTACGGTGCAGTTTCTCTAGCTGTAATGTATCTGACTGTTTATGCACTCTAACAGTGGAATAGAGAAAAAAAGACATCAGTGGTTATGAGGACTGATAAAAATGTACCACTTGTTTTTGCACTGTGGTGTTCTTTAGATTCAGCGGATACGTTCATACCTATCATCCAACCATGGCGAATAGATTTCTAAGGACCTCAAGTATTTTCGAGATGTCTGAGTACTGAAAGAGTGTGAGAAAGTGTCACAGCTATTCGACAGCTATAGTTCCAAACCTGCATTTATTCCAATTGCGTACGCACCGACAGATCGTTTTATATCCATAAATTCATATACTCAGTGGTAACAGGCATTTCAACACTGTAGCAGGAATAAATGTACCTGATTATGTAGATATCCTCAGAGGAATGCTGTGAAGGAACTGTTCGGCAGGAGAGGAAATGCATGTTCTTGGTTGCTGGTTGTGTCATCTCTCATTAAGTCAGAGCTGTGTGAACGCTGTGCTTCTCTGCCTGACTACTCATCAGGGCTAACGAGGAGGAAGGAGCGAGGCTTTTCCTGAATATAGAATGAGAGGATGTGCTGAAGCCGTGGATGGGTCTATACTGAGACGCCGAAAATTTCATTGCACAAACCTGTTGACACATGCTCAGTGGGAATCGTCACTTGATATCGATTCACAGCAATTCAGTTAAAATATGTGTGAAATAACAGCTCTTTGGTCCATAAATAGACGAACATGGATGACATTGGCCATCATTCAGCTATTTCAGTAGGAACCAGTTCTAAAACCTCGTATCTATTCTACATTTCAAGGTAAACGCCAGAGTTCCGGCTTTTTTTTTCAAGTCTATTTTTCTAAAGCAGTGACTCACTATTCCTGTGTTCAAGAAATGTCCTGTTGTAGATTTAATAAGCCACGGAGGCATGATGAAGGGCAGTCTTAAGTGAGACATCTCTTGATTAGGACATATGGCTGACTCCTGTGAGAAGGGGAGGAGATGAATGGAGCCCTGTGTGTGGTGTGCACAGCTCTTGCTGCGTGGCAAAAAGACGTTGCACAATTAAAGCTTGTACAGCAGCCAGCAGCAAATCTCAAAACCCTAATAATGTAAATTCCCAGCCTAATTGGCGGCACACCATCTGTTTCTAGCTAAAATAATGAATATGATTGTACTGGCTTTTTGAGGAACCATATTTCAAGGACAACATGATATTTGGTTATTCCCATCAGCATGTATTTGTATCATATCTATATTAGTATTTCTGTCGATGATCTGAGCGCGAGTGACAGTTTCATATTGTTTCTGAAGCCGCCTTTGAAAAGTGGATCGGTGCTGTTATTCTCTGCGCTTCGTGGACTGATTGATTAATTTCTCGCCTGGCTGTTCCAATAGTGTCGACTCTTCATCAGTCCTGCGGCTTGTCCTCATCCTCTCGTGTCTTAATGGCTGGCTGCTCCATTTGATTGTATGCAGATGAGGAGAGCTGATGAAGACATTATGTGCGCACACATAGACACATAACTGCGGGCTTTCTGTTCTGCCACTTGAGCTCCACTTATTAATGATGTGTAGGAGAGAGTCTTCACTTAACATGCTGAGAGATATCAAGTCTAATAAACAGCCCTGAAAAGGCTGATTTCTTAGATTGGTTCAGATTGATTCTCCTTTTTTCACTATATTTCGGCAGGAATGTATTAGCATACTTGTGCCGCGTTCGACTAGAGGTTGTAACTTGTAATTCCCAACCTCCAACCTTTTGGAAAAGCCAAAAGAAAATACCCTCTCAACTTGAAATACCTGTGCATCAGATCAACATGGCTGCTCACAGCATCAGAAGTAAACAAAGTAGCACTTCTTACTTCTTGACTTACGCGGTATGTACAAGTATTTGCTTTAGATCAGTCAACATACAGACATAGTTACTTATTAAACCTATAACACTGACTATACAGATCGCTGTTTGAGGAGGAATATATACAGTATACATCACTCAACACAGTTAGCTGGCTAGCTTGTTGCTAAGAAAAGCTGAACATGGATGAGGCATCCATGTTTTTTTTTTTCCACTTTGTATGGAAAACGCGCCAGGGTTCAAAAATCACTCACTCCGACCTGCGCATGAACAAGTTGAATGCAGCATTCCATTACATGTAGTACTTTGCTGCTGCTAATTACCTCCAAGCCCAAAGTAAAACAATAACTGCACCAAATTTGTGATCATAATTAGATGAATATCATTATTATGTATCATATTACGTAACATGATTACATGAAAATTTCATACTGGGTTGCTTTCTAGGATTTGTCATCGATAGGTCGGGGAAGGAGTGGGGGGCTGGAGGCATGTGAATTACTGTGTATAATAAAATATCAGCGAGAATCAAGGGGAAGGTGTACAAGACAGTGGTGAGAGCGGCCATGCTGTATGGTTTAGAGACAGT
>CM075025.1:15606991-15625972 GCA_037576675.1 Pangasius sanitwongsei | reverse complement strand
TGGAAAGCCTTCCCAGAAGAGTGGAGCTTATTATAACAGCAAAGAGGGAATAAATCTGGAATGAGATGTTCAAAAAACACATATGGGTGTGATAGTCAGGTGTCCACATACCTTTAGGGGTATAGTGTATCTACATACTGTATACTGTATATACCCTAATTGTAATTTCAGCTGGCAAGCGATTAGTCAGCTTTTTGAAGCCAGGGACACCTTTAAGTATAAGATATGCTCCACATATTTATTTTATGAACACAGTCACACTATTCAAATACAAGACTCATTATTTAAATGTGTAGAGTAATATTCTGGACAGCTTTTGATTCCTGAGCACCAACAGAACACTTTAGGTTCAAGTTGTCATTATTTATAAAAATATACAGACCCTCTTTTTATGCTTCACAGAGCCCTGGAGGTCCCCAGACCCTGCTTTGCAAACCACTAATTAACTAACATCAGCTTTCTAGACAATATCATTCCTTCATTATACATTATACATATACAATACGTATTTGTCCACAGGGGATTACATCTGTTGCTTCAAAATTGAAAGGTTCAGTCATGAAAAATTTCTTTAATTTAATCCCAGGTTGTTAGTGGGTCCTGAGAGGCATAGACAGAGGATCTGTACTTCTTCTTCTTTTTTTTTTTTTAACTCGTAATCACACTCCACCATTATCAAATGTATCATTTGACTTGTAACTTGAATTAAATGAGTTTAATCCGCACATCAAAAATTCAAAAACAAGTTGGCCCTAATGTGTCCTGCCATTCTAAAGGCTCTTTTGGCTTTAATAAATAGCCATAATATATTTGTTTAATAAATAATAAATAGCCATAATATATAGCCGATATATAATACATAGCTTTAATAAATAGCCATAATATTATTGTACACATTTGAATAATGAGCCTAATGTTTAAATAGTCAGATTATGTTAATAATATATTTAAAAAATAATAATAAAAATTGTGTTGAGGGGTTTATGAAAATGATTTTACAGTTAAATGGATCCAACAACTTCGAGGCCTGCTGGTGTATAAGACAGAGTGCTACAGTATATTTGGGAAAGTATCCAAGTGACTCCCTTTCAGATGGTCCCTCAGCATTTATATGTACATTTATATGGACATTCATCCAAATATCTGATCATAAAGGATATTTGTTCATAAGCTGTACATGATTTGTAGTTATAAATGTGAAAACACTGCCCGATTGAATCCAGAGTGTCCACTATAGGGCGCTGTGCACTATTAGTGCAAACCAAAAGCACAGAAGTGCAAGGCTGTAAAAACCAGGAAGTGACTATAGACATGTGGACATAGACATTTCGGATTGACTGTTATTGCATCAAGTGAGTTCCCAGCAGGACTGAAGTTAAAAAAAAAAAAAAAAAAGGTAAGGAATTTAATTGGTATTTTCAGGGTATATCTGTAGTTGTTTATTATGATTAATCTCTGACACGTGACTCTAAGATGACTATAGGTCATGTGATAAGGTTAGGTTTATTTTGGTTATGCTTTATTAGGTTTACGTCACCTCTCTGGAGAAAAGGAAGAAAGATCAGATTGCAGGTTGATGGGTGCTGAGTTTTGTTCACAAAGTCAAGGTTTTCTAATGATCTAGCAGTGTTGAAGTGTGACAGTAGTCATGTATATGTTCACAAACAAGGGTGACCTGTATGTACATACATAAATACACACACACACACATACATTATATATGTATGTATGTATGTGTGTGTGTGTGTGTGTGTGTGTGTGTGTGTATTTATGTATGTACATACAGGTCACCCTTGTTTGTGAACATATACATACATACATACATACATACATACATACACACACACACACATACATACATACATACATACATAAATACATACATACACACACTCAAAAAACAAAGAAATGGGCCAAGCCAAAAAAATTAAGCTTTTAATGGTCTTAACAACAAATCAGTGGTCAGGAAATGAGCAGGAATTAAACAAACAGATAAAGGAGGTTAGTATGGAAGCTTTTCCCTTTGATTTCTTTAAATGTTTAAGCCTTGTGGCTCTTGATGGGCTGCATCAGGTGTGGCAGCTAACCAAATAATCACTAATCTTTAAAAAAAACATCCCTGAAGATATTTTTTGGAAAATTTTGTACACCCAGACATACGTTATGTTGTTGTTGTTGTTGTTATCAATAACAATGATTTGTTGTTAAGACCATTAAAAGCTTCATATTTACCGTTTTGGGCTTGGCCCATTTTTTTTTTGCTCAGGATTGCACACACACACACACACACACACACAATTTTCAAGGTCTGGGCTGTTTGTTGACATGAATGTTAAAAGGTGCTGATTTTATGATTTTATTTTTTTAATTGTTTAAATTGATTTTGAAGAAAATGTGAAGCAAACTAATTTTGTTGTTGTTGTTGGAAAAACAACTGGTCAAAGCATCACAATTTTTCAGGTTTAGGGGGAAAATAGTCATGAGCCACTTGAGTTGACTCGGTGAAAAGAGCCGGAGGGGAAGGGAAAAAAAAAAGGTTTTAACACTCTTGGTCTCCAGGCTTGATATGAAGAATGCAGTATAGGACATTGGCAGAGTTTTAACAGATATATCAGGAATATTGGCGAAAGATGGAAAAGTTAGAACAGAGATTCATTCATTCAGTCATTTTTCCTGGTGGGAGTCACAGTGGCATCAGACAGGCTTCTCTATATCCAGCCACAGATTCCAGCTCCTCAGTAGGGGATTCCCAGACGTTCCTAAGCCAAATAGTATATAATTCCTCCAGCAGCTCCCTGTCCAGTGGGATGTACCCGATACAGCTGTACCAGGAACCAGCCAGGGAGTTTAGGCCGATGCTTTCCCATATCACAGAGTGCAATCCCAGCTATCCTAGCAATCATAGAAATCCCAAAAACAGGTCCATAAGTGACCATACATGAGGACAGGTACCTAGACTGACCAGGAAGCAGAGAGCTTCATCCGCAAGCTGAGCTCCTGCTTCACCACCACATACCAGTACAGCAACCGCAACACTGCTGCCACTGATCCATTCAGGAAAAACTAAAATATTACAAATGACAGGATCTTAATGCTGCTTAAAGGATACTCAAAGAGGATGGACTTGAGGGTTACTGGAATATATTCATATCACAATCAGAAAAGAAGATGAAGAATTTTACGCTGATATCACTTGGATCCATATATTGGATGGTGTCGTGATGGAGAACAGTTTCTGTTGTTGATTTCAGAATTATGAGGACTAATTCAATCCTAGGTGATAATAAACAGGTCTGAGATAACATTAAGTAATCAAAACGTCATGCAGGATATGTTATGTTATCCTGAAACTTTGGTCTAGCTCACTCCTTAGGGCTCCAGAGCCTTACTTTCTACCTTATTAGGTCATGCTAGTGCACCTTTATTGTATACCTGTATCTTTCTCTGCCTACACGTTTGAACTTGCACCTTATTTGGATCTCTATAAATTACTTCCCCTTAGGTGTTGTCTGAAGCTCAGAGCTGCACTGGTGAAGCTCGACTGTCAGCTGGACAATTCGGATCATTCCTAAGAGCTTTGTTTTTGCGGTGTGATGGAAACGAGTTTCCTACCATCTCTGTCTGTGACATGGAGTCTAGTTGTACTGGTGGTCACTCTGTTGTTTATGTAAGTATAATCTAATTATTGATGTGTGTTTAAATATGCTTGCAACTGAGGTAAGGAAAGTGGATTATTGTTTTTGTGCTCTTACAGCTTGTGTGTATGTGTGGGTGTGTGTAAACGTCCTTTACTTGATTGTTTGTTACCTTAGAGCAGGATCCAGACAAACTATTAGTTAATCTGTTCAACCTTGTACAGTTGTTATAGCTGCACTTTGACTTGGTTAAATGGCTGTTAGTCTTTTCTTCTCACTCTCTTGTTTATTAATCGCAAGAAGAGGCAAAAAAAAAAAGGTTTGTTCAGGACTTCGTCAGATAATAAGAAACCACTTCATTTTGAAACTGCTGTCAAATCTAAAATGACTTCCCCATGTTACAAAAGGACAGGAAAAATGTACTCCTGTAGAAATCACAGTCTCCTTCCACTTATTCCATCCAGATCTCTGCAGGTGGTGGGGATGAACACTAGCGATATGGAAATAGAAGAGTGATCTGAAAACACAATGTAATATGTGTTATATTATTTGCCTGTAGTTACAGTGTTTGGCCGTATGGATTTTTCAAAAAACTGGGGATCCCAGGACCGAGGCCTTGGCCCTTCGTGGGAACCTTCCTGTCCTACAGAAAGGTGAGTAACTCTACACTCTACACTACAGCGGTAACACTGTGTATAAATATTGGTGTTGAACCATGCAGATGGCGTATTGCTCCCTTTTGTAATGTTCGATTCCATTTCAGGGTTTTTTCAATTTTGATACAGAGTGCTTCAAGAAATATGGAAAGGTTTGGGGGTGAGCACAGATTACAAGCTTTGATTTCAGTCTTGTGAATTTGTGTTGGATTTAAAATACCTAAAAGCAAGAGTAAACATGTTTACTACCCTAAATATCATTTATTTAATGCATACCTCCATTCTGCTTGTTTTATGATATGATCAATTGTATATTTCTTTTTAAGGATATATGATGGAAGACTACCAATTCTGATGACCTTAGATCTTGAAATGATCAAGGCTATTATGGTAAAAGAATGTTTCTCTACCTTCACCAATAGAAGGGTAAGTCTACATTGTCGTTCACAGGAACAATCAAATCTGAAAATTAACTCCATTTTACATGATTACATCAGGTTTTGTCCTTATCAAGGACACTGAGTATTGTTTACCTTTGTCTCTTCGATGTAGGACACAAATATGGATTTGGCTGGTCCCTTCGCTGATGGGATAACTGTAGTAAAAGACGAAAAGTGGAAACGAATCCGTGCTTCGCTCTCTCCATTCTTTACAAGTGGACGACTTAAGGAGGTGCACCATTGAGTTCATTTCAAATGTATCATATGTACTAATTAAAGCCAAATAAACATCCAGCTTATAGGAGCAACCAGCAAGATGGCCTCCTCCATTACTGACTACACATCTAATTAAATTAAATATACAGTTATATAATATGCTAATTGTCTTCATGTGACATTTTGGTTAATTAGCGATTTGCATTTTGTGACACAGCTATTATGTATAATTACGAATAACAATTTTCAATTTCAATTCCAGATTTTTCCTATTGCTGAGAAATATGCAGATCGCTTTATTGACAATTTGAAGAAGAGAAACCCAAGTGAAGGGATCAAAATTAAAGAGTACGTGTTTGTCACTGATAATATAATAAAGAAAAGGCTTTTTCTTTCCCTCAGAAATTCAGCTTCATAGGAAGCTGAATAGTCATCTGTTTTATATAATTCAATTGAAAAAATAAAATTGTAGCTATAGGGCATTGATTGTATTCACTAAATCTACAACCTTGAAGGGCATTTTGGTTTGTATCGCCTGAAGGATCCTTGAGGAAGCAATTAAAGTTTCTTTGAAGAAACCTTATAATCGAGGGTTTCTCTTTCAAAAAGTACCCTGTAGTGTGGTGTAATTATCTTATTTTAATATGTTAGTTTAAACTGACCTTTATAATATATTTCTCAAAGGTAACTATCTAAAGGTTTACTACATATACATAATGATTTATGATTGACAAATATTCATACACGTAAGAACAATGCAGACTTGAAAACCTGTGCACATTTTGCGTAGGAACTATGCAGTTTAACATCGGCATACGCTTCTAAGTGTTGTCACTCAAAAATATGCAAAAAGAGCAGTTTTCTTTTTTCCCCCAGTAAAAACAGCAGATAAGCCAATTGACGTATGATTCTGGAATGCAAAGGTGTTATTAACTGATGTCCTGGAAGCCCCGCCCCTTCCCCTATCTCAAATTAATGATCGCTTAACTCCATTTTCCCACTTCAAAGACGTGGAGTCCTCTCTTTCTGTCAAGGTAAAATCTATCAGTGTATGCTAACTATATTTATTAGGTGCTTGTTCGAGTAGAAAGAGGAAAAAAATGGTAAATAGTCCTTCAACGAGGTGTCAAATCTAGCACTTTAAAAATATTTTTATTGGTAATGATCATTAGAAAGTGATTACAGCGCTGTTTGCAGGCTGCTTCTGAGTCTGAGGCTTATCTTCCATGCTTATCTTTGCATGTTTTTGATGTCCGTGAGCTCTTGTATGCTGAGCAGGATGAGCAGCGCTGAGCAGCGCTTTCCTCCAAGTGTGTTACGCTGCCCTGTGACATGAGTAGCAGGTTGAAAAGATGTGGTTGGATAGCTTGACTCATCTAGGAGGAAACATGTGTTAGTTAAATTTCACCCTGTCAGCTGTCAAGTACTCCTTGAGGCCAGGGAGTGGAGTCAGACTTGATCCAGCTTCTCCTACTTGGGCGGAGTCGAGCCAAAAGTCTAGGAGGTGTTTCAGTGTAGATAGGTATGTTGTTAAGTGTGTTGTTCCATGTTGTACACCGTTTCATGAGTTAGGGTTTGAAGTTTGGATGCACCAGCTCCACCCCTAGCTCCACCCCCCCCAGTCTTCACCAGCTCCACGCAAAGGACTTTACCATTTCTCAGAAAGCTGTCATAGTCCATTTTAGTTAGTTCTACTTTCCTGCATGTCCTTCTAGTGTCTACAATCTTATCTAAAACAGACAAGATTTTTTCTCCCAAGCACGTGATTGTTACCGTAGAACCCTGTATTTACAAGCACTAAAGTTTCTACCTTTGACAAGTGATTTTGCGAAAGGACTATATCAAAAATGGACTGTGTTACTCCATGCCACAAGACTACACATTTTTCCTCTTCAGAGTTGACAGGTCTGACAATGTATGAATGATCTAAATGTTTGAGAGAATTCTCTCTTTTTTCCAGGGTCATTGCTCCCTATACGATGGATGTTGTCACCAGTGCCTCCTTCAGTGTTGAAATTGATTCCATTAACAACCCTGATGATCCGTTTGTCGTCCAGATCAAGAAGTTCTTCAACTTCAACTTCTTCAGTCCCTTATTCCTGATAATTAGTATGTCCTATCTGATTTATCAGATTATGATATTTCTATATAATTCAGTAAAGTGTGTCATGAACACAGTGACAGTAAAACCCAGGAGTCACGCTATGAGTTGTAGTCTTAATAATGCAATTCAGCTGATAGTTTGAATTCTGAGTGAAACAGTACATATGTTATTGAACAGATCTGCACATGACCCACATATGTACAATTTCCAGGTCAGTAACGTCATATACATCAGTCACATGCGTCATGAACACCAGCATACTGTATTTGCAAGAACTAACAGCACCAGTATACATCACAAGGATTTGTTAAGGAGGTTGTCTGACAACTTCCGTCTGAGAACTTCTGCTGTGCGTTATTAGGACCAAAAAAAAAAAAAAAAAACTGGATGCAGAGCATTCTTGCTGGGTTTTTGTCTTGCTGCAAATTTCAGATGTTGAAATGCATGTAATAGCAGAAAAAAAAACATGAAATCCTATTTGACTAAGCAGATACAGTCCCCTCCAAAAGTATTAGCAATAGCAAGGCCAATTCTTTTGTTTTTGCTATACAATGAAGACATTTGGGTTTGAGATCAAAAGATGAATATGAGACAATAGATCAGAATTTCAGCTTTTATTTCCTGATATTTACATCTAGATGTGTTAAACATAGAACTTAGAACATGGCACCTTTTTTTGAACCCACCCATTTGTTCAAGTGATCAAAAATATTGGAACATGTGACTGACAGGTGTTTCTTGTTGCCCAGGTGTGCCCTGTTAGATTGATTGTTTAAATAGTTAATAGCTCTGAATGTCTACTCTAGGTTTTTCCTCTGAAGAATGCTTGTTGTTAAAATGGATAAACCAACATGAAAACCAGAGAGCTGTCTATGGGAGAAAAGCAAGCCATTTTGAAGCTGAGAAAAGACAGAAAATCAGAGCCACTGCACAAGCATTGGGCATAGCCAGTACAACAATTTGGAATGTCCTGAAAAAGAAAGAAACCACTGGTGTACTAACAACCAGACCTCAAACAGGTCGGCCAAGGAAAACAACAGTAGTTGATGACACAAACATTGTGAGAGCTGTGAAGAAAAGCCCAAAAACAACAGTCAGTGGCATCACCAACAACCTCCACGGGGCAGGGGTAAAGGTATTACAATCCACCGTTCAAAGAAGACTTGGAGAGCAGAAATATAGAGGCCATACCACTCAAGATGCAAACCACTCATCAGCAGTAAGAATCAGAAGGCCAGATTGGAATTTGCAAAGAAATACAGAGATGATCCAGAAAACTTCTAGAACCAAGATTAACCTCTACTAAAGTGAAGGAAAAGCTAAAGTGTGGGGAAAGAATGGATCTGCTCATGATCCAAAACATACTGAGCTCATTGGTCAAGCACGGTGGAGGTAGTGCCATGGACTTGCGAGGCTTCTTCTGGAATGGACTCACTAATCTTTATTGATGATGTAACGCATGATGGTAGCAGCAGAATGAGTTCAGAAGTCTACAGAAACATTCTGTCTGCCAGTTTACAGAGAAATGCACCAATCTTATTGTGAGGAACTTCATCGTACAGCAAGACAATGACCCAAATCACACTAAACAAAGGACTTCATCAGGGGGGAAAAAGTGGAAGGTTTTAGACTGGCCAAGTCAATCACCAGACCTTAACTCAATTGACCAGCATTTCACTTCCTGAAGAGGAGACTGAAGGGGGAACCACCCCCGCCCCCAAACAAACACCTGAAAGAAGCTGCGCTACAAGCCTAGAAAAGCAACACAAAAGAAGGCAGCAAGAGTTTGGTGATGTCAGTGGGTCGCTGGCTTGATGGATATGCAAGGATATGCAACCAAATAGTAAATGTTATTCACTTTTAAGACTATCTGTTCCAATACTTTTGCTTTTCACCTAAAAATTGGGTGGTCCAAGTTGTTTAACACCTCTAGATGTAAATATCAGGAACTGAAAGCTGAAATTCAGATCTATCATTTCATATTCATCTTTTGATCTCAAATGTCTTCAGTGTATAGAAAAACAAAAGAATTGGCCTTGCCGTTCCAATACTTTCGGAGTAGACCGTATGACACCTCCAGTTTGGGAAAGGTTTTAATTTTGATGTGTTTAATTGCTGTTTAGCCTGCAGAAAAAAGCCCTGTGTTGCTCAAATATGAAATCAGAAATACCAAAGAAATTGGATTTTAGCTGCTTGTTTAAACCTTGTCTAAGTGCCTCAAATCTAATTTGAAATGATTGGTGTTTTGCGTTCAAACAAATTCCAATTAATCAGAACGTGTAACATTTTAGCATCAAAATTGGATCTGGGCCAAATCAGCCTCTGTAATGCAATTTTAACTGTAATGCCTTAAAGACCATTTTGTTTTGCAGCCATCTTTCCCTTTGTTGTTCCGATTTTATCCAAACTGGGGATGACCCTGTTTTCAAAATCAGCTGTGGACTTTTTCTACAGTGCACTGAAAAAGATCAAAGACCAGCACCGCACGAATGAAAAGGTGTGTGTGAACTAAATATACACTCTGTAATGTCTATTAACAATCCCGTTGCCTGTAATATGTTGCAAAGATACATAAACAGAAGTTGTGTTCCTTCCTATCCTTTTAGAGGCGAGTGGACTTCTTGCAGCTCATGATCCAAAGACAAATATCTGATGAGCAAGCTGAGAAAGCCGATGATCAACCAAGCAAAGGTAAGAGTTGCAACAATGAAACATACAGGAAACTTCCAGGAAAATAGAGCATCATCTAAAAGCATTGGTGTTCTTGTTTCAAAGAAAGACTTGGCCTTGGTTGTCTTTTACAGGCTTGACCGATCACGAGATTCTTTCCCAGTCCTTCATTTTCATCCTGGGAGGCTATGAGACCACCAGCACCACCCTCACTTATCTCCTGTATAATCTCACTGTTAACCCCGACTGCATGAGCAAACTGGTGGAGGAGATTGATAAAACCTTTCCTCTTGATGTAAGTATAAATATATATTATTATTTTATGCCTACTATAACAGGCAGCACAGTGGCACAGCAGCTCACAGCTCCAGGGTCCCCGGTTCAAACTCACTATCTCTGTGGAGTTTCGCATGTTTGTGTGGGTTTCCTTTGGGTTTTAGGGTTTCCTCTCACCATCCAATAACATACTAGTAGGTGGATTGGCTTCAGTAAATTGGCCCTAGGTGTGAATGAGAGTGTGAATGTGTGTGCATGATGCCCTACAATTGACTGTGTTCACTTGCCTCATGCCCATTGTTCCTGAGATAGGGTCTGGATCCTGACCAAGATAAAGAGGTTACTGAAGGTTACTAATGAATGAATGAATGAATGAATGAATGAAGACTATAACCAAACATCTTGGACACAGCAGCGAGTCCTGATGGTTCTCTTTATCAGAGAGAAAAAAATCAAAGAAAAATGTTAGGAGTAGAAACACAAATCACAAATAATAAAAACTCAGAATAATGACTCAAATGCATCTGGTTTTTAGGCTCCAGTGACCTACGATGCGTTGATGAAGTTCGAGTACCTGGAAATGGCCATTAATGAGTCAATGCGTCTCCTCCCTACTGCTCCTCGTCTGGAGAGGTTGTGCAAGAAGACTATAGAGCTCAATGGAATCACCATTCCTAAAAACACTCTGGTCGGAATTCCTACATACGTTCTGTACAGGGATCCACAGCTCTGGGAGTCTCCTGAAGAGTTCAAACCTGAGAGGTAGCGTGGCTCCTCCATCATGCTAAATTTCTAATGTCCCATAAAATGCGAGCTGGCAAGTTGTTTTATAGTTTTATTGTGTAGCTTTAAGCATATTGTTTTTAGTTTAAACTTTTTTTCATAGACATGTTGGTCTAATGTTTTTCTACACTACTCATAAGTGCATTTGACTATCCCCGATAGTCTCACTAGTGGGATTTAGCTCTCACTTCATCTCTAACCTGAATGGAATGATGCAGCAGCACTTTAGTCTTTTAGTCACTTTAGTCTAAACCTTCATCTTACCTATACATAAACTCTAACTGCCCATTTATTTTACTTATTAGGCATACATACCGGTTTGCCTAATACGTTCTGCATATTTTGTATACATATTGTATTTGTACATAATTTCCCCTCATCATCTTATGTATATATTTTGTACTGCACAGCTCTAGAGTACCTGAGCCTCACAACAATCATTTCAACGAACAGCTGTCACTGACATTTTGGGCACATTACAAATAAACTTAAACTAGTCACTTCAACACCATCGTGCTCGTCATCTTGTAAATCACTAACTAGCTGAGCTGAGTCTCTGCCGCGTCCCTGCGCAGCTGTTATATATAGCTGCATTGTGTTCTGGAAATTTGATACTGTCTTTCTCATTAATTGAACTTCACTGGAGAATGGTGAATGAGGAGAAAAGTTTTTGCTCTTTTATTTTTAGGAGCCAACAATGAAATCTATTATCGCTTACATTTCAGATGAATAGAATTGAAATGTTTTCTCCTAATAAGAGTCACTGTAACTGTGCTGGCAGTGTCCCCTTGTGACATCCGAAGAACGTAAAGATGCATTACTAACAATGTGATGTCTCTGATTTTCTTGAAAGGTTTAGTCCCGAGAATGACATCAACCCCTACACGTTTATGCCGTTTGGTCTTGGGCCTCGTAACTGTGTGGGAATGAGGTTTGCTCTGATGATCATGAAACTGGTGATAGTGAAGCTGCTGCAGAACTTCAGTGTGCAGACGTGCAAAGAGACGCAGGTCTGTCATTAATGCTCTGTTATCATTAAATGAGGTCGTGCATCTTAAGCCATGTAGGACATGTACAAGCTAAACACCGATACTTGATCGATGACTTCTTTCTTCTCCTTCTTTCCAGATTCCCATTCAACTCGATGCTCTCTTTCAACCAAAAGTTCCTGTGAATCTGAAGTTCATTCCAAGAACGCACAAAGAGGAGTAGTTCAGCATGATTTCGTTGTGGCTGTGATTTTGTTTTATTTCACAGTGTGCACTATATGTTTACAAACACAATGCACTAATAACCATCTTTTCAATTTAGTATCACTCCTATTCTGTAACTTGAATGTTAAGATTTGATGATACTATAATTTGTTGTGCCCCCATCCATACACAACATGTTATAGTTTGCCTACATCTGATGTACTGGCAGAATTTTTATAAATGTTATAATGCCTCTTTGGATCAATTTTTAATACTATTTTTTTTTTTTACCATATTATTCAGAGGTGACTTCATTTTTAATCTTTATTAAAATATACACACAAATGTTAAGACTGGTGTTCTGAATTGCAGCTGATAGTGTGGCTTAAAACGTTAAATTTGTGATTTTTATTAGTGCCAATTTAAAAAAAGAAAAAAAAAAGGAAACCTCTACTACTTATGATTTAATAGGGTTATTAAGGCCTGCAAGTTAAGAGAAGTACAGCTTATTTGCATAAAGCTTATTACATTATGGGCTGTAATGGAGTTGCAGCAATTACATTTTATAGTATTTAAGCAAGGCTGCAAACAGCCAGGCTACTGTATTTCACACTGCCTGTGATCTATATCTCTGGCAAAATAGCATTGTGTGTTTACATCAAATTATTGTGTATAAACTAAGGCTGTCAAAAGTAATGCTTTCACTTCTGCTAATTCTTTAAAGAGCTTATTTGTTTAACACATTTTACACAAAGCCTGTTTTATGAACCATGCCAGCCAGCCTAGGATCTATAAATTATTCTTTAAAATATTTCTAGGAAATATGAAAGATGATATATACTTGCAGCACTAGTAGGGTGTTGCAGCTGTCCTGCTGATTCATGAGCAGAATTAAAAATTATTGCTTGTTTTTCTGTGCCTGGCTCTGTAATGGATTATGGTTGTGACTGTGATTTTACCAGTGGGATATGTAAAGGGAGCGCAGTGTGTGATATAAACCATATATCCTCAAGGGACCTGTAAAAATTTTGCATCTTTTTAAAAAAAATAAATAAATAAAAAAAAAAGGGCCCATTAATTCACAGAAGAGCCTTGCAGTTTACGGTCGCTCTTTGTTTGAATACCCAGAACTGTTCAGAGCAACCTGAGGCAGACAATATAGTGATTTAGCTGACTTTTTTGTTCATCCTTTAAAAGGTGGTGTATGTCGTGAAGTATATGACATCATCAAGTCCATATACTTAAACAGTAAATGTGAAAAACAAAATTGACAATAAAATAGCATGAGACAGGGCTGCAATTTAAGTCCAACCCTGGTCAATATTTTGGTGTTAATGGTGTTACTGGAAAAATCTACAGTTCCTGGACAAGCAGGGTCTGATGTCATCCCCTGAACAGGGGTTACAACAGCACCTGGATCTGCTGGAGCAATACTATCAGCCTGATGGAAAATCTAGACAAGATCAACATTTTCATCTTCCAAAAGGAAGCCAGATCTCAGGAAAGCAGACACCTGTTTACTGTAAGAAACAATGCCCTACTGTAGAGCATTAATTGCACTATGATTACATAGGACTGAAAATCAGTACCTCAAGGATCTGGGATTTAATGCACTAAGATTTTAGGCAATCAAGAAAAAAAAACATATTCAGGACTATACTAGATGGGACAAGGAAAACACAGAGCATGTGCATGCAGAATTGTTAGAAATGTACTAAATTTTCAAAAGCAAATGCCAACAAATGCACCAAGTTCAGAACTAGGCTGATTTCCACTGATTATACACTGTATGGCCAAAAGTATGTGGACACCTGAACATCACACCCACAATGTGGATTCTTCCCCAACTGCCACAAAATTGAAAGGACACAACTGTCTGGGATGTCTTAGTATGCTGTAAGGTTACAATTTCCCTTCCCTGAAACTAAGAGGCCGAAATCTGTTCCAGCATGACAATGCTCCTGTGCACAAAGCGAGCTCCATGAAGAAATGGTGTGTTAAGGTTGGAGTGGAAGAACTCGAGTGTCCTGCACAGAACCCTGACCTCAACCCCACTGAACACCTTTGGGATGAACTGGAACACCGACTGCACCCCAGACCTCCTCACCCAACATCAGTGCCTGACCTCACTAATGCTCTTGTAGCTGAATGCACACAAATCCCCACAGCCACGCTCCAAAATATAGCATAAAGCCTTACCATTAAGTAAAGGCTATATAGCATAAAGCCTTAGCCTTAAGAGTGGTGGCTGTTACAGCAGCAAAGGGGGAAAAAAACTCTGGAATGAGATGTGTAACAAGCAAATATGAGTTGGTGTCCACATACAGTGGCCATATGGTGTATTTATTCAAAAGATCTTTAAAATCCTGGATACATCTAAAATCCAGTAATCAAAATGTGTTACAATATGAAACACTGAAAACTCAAGAGTTCAGCCCTAAAGCCAGTCCCATCTGTCAGCTGGTCCTGAGACTCGCTAACCCACAAAACTCTAAAACGCAGCAGCCTCAGAGCAGCAGTGCTGACCAAAGTCAACCCAGAGTAAACCAAATAATCAAAGCAAAACAGTATGTGTGGAACATTGGGACACTGACACCAAATCACAAATCTACAGTGCTATTGGACCCTAAACAGAGAACACAATTTGGCAGAGAATCACTTCACCATCAAAGATCCAAAGCAGAAACAGATCCTGACCGTATATAGGCTCAGTGACAACAGTTTCACCATATAAAAGGGCAGATATTTGAAAAAGAGAAGAGAGACTGTGTGGTCATTCTAAGGGTGGCGAGCTCTGTCTGCCTTGGCCTCAGGTGGGCCCCTCTACGGTTAGCCTTACAGAGAGTAATTAATCTGCTGGGCTTCATAACAGTGCATACGTCCAGAGCAATGGTGTCTGCACCCAGATGTGGTAGCACAAATCTTAGAAAGGTTTGGCAAGGCAGAGATGGACTTCTTCACCAATGTTAAGTCAACACAGGCCACGGAAACAGGATGCACTAGCTCACCACCTACTATACACATGTCCTCCTGTACTTCTGAGTATTACCTTGTTGCATACTAGGCATAGAGTCTTGCTAATGGCCCCGGCATGGCCAGCAATACCTTGGGTTCCACTAATGCTTTCACTAGTGGTCAGACCACACTGGCAGTTTTCTCCCAGATCTGCTGTCCCAAATGGTTGGAGAGATTTGGACACCTTTAGCAAGGCCCTTGGATATGCCCTTTCAGAATGAATTGCCGCCTGAAGATTGTCTCCTATCAGTCACGGAAACACTCCTGAATGCCCTCACATGGAATCTGTTCCATGAACGAGGTGCCTCATCGAAAGGATTCATTGCATTACCCAATTCCAAAGATACTAACTTTTCACCAGGGGCTACTAGACAGCAGCAGCTCTCCATCTACGCTAAAAGTGTATGTGGCAGCCAAGCACAGTGGATGGTGTCTCTCGGGGGCACACAGGCTTATTATGACCTTTCTGAAATAGATATAGGCTCCATCCTCCAAGAGTACGAGAACTGCATGGTCTGACGATAAGTTCTTCTTTCATGAGTTGATGGCCAGATGACTCTGGGATGAACCCTCGTGGTTGAATCTGGAAATTCCTCCAAAGGTTATATTACCACATTTTGTGGATCAGTTGATTGTCCTCTTAGCACTCCATGAAGGTGGGCCTGCAGAGCGTTCCTTACTCTGCCTGTTACATTTCATTTGTTACCAAGGTAAGACACGCAAGGGGCTTAACCTAGAGTACATTTAATTAACGGAGAGTACTTTCTAGAATTAAGTTGCACAATTGAGTTTTTTAATTTTGTATTTGAGTTCTAGTTTTTTCTTATAACGTCTTGTATTTTCCCCCAACTACAGGGATTTACAGTAAATTAGTATGTGAAAGTTGAGGCTATCTCTATCAATCCGAGATGTTGTGGAATAGTTAGAGTAGCTATGAAATTGGTGTTGAATCTGCTTCTGTACTGACTAGACTCTCTCTCTCTCTCTCTCTTCTGGTGATCTTGTCATCAAAGCACAATGTAAGACTTTGCCAAGAGAAAAGACAAACACTTGACTGGGGCAACAACAGCAAGAGACATAGGTGCAAACAGTGAGTGAGGCACATGGCCAAGAAAGAGCTGGAGCAGGAGTTGAAGAAAACAAGCCTGCCAAGAAGGTTTTGTAACAGATTCCCTGTTGGTTGTGTTGTATGTGCAAACAACGACAGATGGGAGAGTGAGACTTGGACCATGGAGTAGCGCAGGCAGTGGTAACGCACCCTCCAGAGCACTGGATGGCACTAAAGCATTAACTGGTGTGCGGGCAAGTGGCAGGAGTCAGAGCAGGAACAAAGACTGGAACTGGATCTGAGACAGAAACTGTTGCTTTAACTTATGTCCTAAGAAAATGTAACATCTAGTCTTGTGTGTATGTGCGTAGACAAATTTTATCATTTCATTAGCTAATCCCTAATGTGTATAATGCGTGATATGAGAACCTGCAGTCTGGCTTTTTTTTTTTTTTTTTTGCCATTGACAAGTTCAGGAAACCCAGATAGCCTTATATCTCTTGCTTTCTGCATGTTTGGATTCTTCCACCAGCACTATCTTGTCTCACAAGGGCACACTCATCCATTCATTACTGTTGTTGGGGAGACAGTGCATTGGTGGCAATTTAAGTGTCTGTGTGGAAAAGCAAAAATCAAACCAAGGGGGAAAAAAATAATGCACATCCATGGGTCAACCAGCAAGATGAACTGCAACCAGATACTCTGATGTACAAAAGGGAAGATCTTTGCACTTCAGCAAATTGCACTGGAATTCTATATTAACAATTCATATGATTTTGTGGTTATTTATACACGGGGTTGTTGTTTTTGGTGGGTTGAAAGGTGGTTCATGCACACCTTGTAAGACACCCTCCTCTATCTCGCTTATCAGTTACAAGGGGCCAACATGGGACCACCACCGCATTGTCAGCAAAACAGTGGCACTGACGCAGTAGTGACATGGTGGCACTTTATTTTTTAAACTAAGTCTGTGTTATTAGACACACCTACCTGGTCCATCTTGTAAGTGTACAGTTAGCGAATATAGGTCATCTTAACCCAGTTGGTGTTAATCGTCCACTACCCCCTCATCGGTGTCAGTTTCTAAGCATAGCACTGCTGTTGGCAGGAGATTTTAGGTTGGTGGACTGTTCTCAAACCAACACACACAGTAAAATGCCACCATGTTGTTGTCACATGTCTGTGATGGTCATATGGGGGTCCATTTCCTTTGATCAAAGGAGAAGCAGGTGGCTGACACATTTTCTTAGCTATGCATGGGCTACAATGTATGGGTGTCTAATAAATAAAAGAAAAATAAAATGCCTACTGAGTGTATTTGCAAGGTATTTTGGGTTGGAAAAGAACAAGTAACTGCATGTACTGTTGTTACAGTACTTCTGTCATTGTAATAGTACTCTTCTGACTATAATTAAATCATAGTACTTTTACATGAGGTTGTTTTTAAAGTAAAATATTCAACTTAACCTTGGAATACTGTAAGCCAATTGAAAGTAACCGTGTGCAAATTTTAAATAACTCAAATTCGAGAACCATTTAAAATAAAGCTATTTCCTGTCGAAAGTCTACACTTCAGGCACCAAACGCTTACTCAGCAGCAGCAATGTCTGAGACAGTGGAGACAGATGAGCATCCATGGTCCAATTTATCTTCAGTTTTAAATGCTTAAAAAAGAACAGTGTGATAATGATCTGCAAATTATGTGAGCCAAAACCTGTAAAGATATCAGCATTTCACAGCTCCATATCTAACCTGTGGAAAACACATACACATAAGCCATTAGCTAGCTGAGTGAGCTAAACTAGCTTAGCCAGATCTTCTGATGTTTTACAGTATGAAAGTGTAACTACAGTCTATAGATAACACACAGGATAATGTGTAAGGGACGTCTTTGCTAGAAAGCTAACTATGTAGCTGGAACCGTGTATGAATTAACATGAGTTAGCTAGCAAGATAACGTTATCTTTCTTTACATACTGTTGATAATGGAGATGGTGTTCACTTCAGCATAGCTCACTTAGTTGTTCAAAAATTGATTCCGTGAATATAGAACATTTTCTGATTAGTTGTGGCAAATGTAGACATAAAAACGTAATTTGCAAAAATGACTTATTTAATGTTACTTGAGTAATCTTCTTGATCACTAGTTTTACTTTTACTCAAGTGAATTATTACTACAATAGCAGTAGTTACAAAAGTCAGTGTGTTTTGTACTCTTTCACCAAATGGGTGTACCTAATACAGTGTTGTCTGAGTGGTTTTATATACCCTCTGTTGATTCTATACATTAATCAGTTTATGTTTTATCCTGGATAGTAAATACAGCAATGCAATGAGGTTTTTATTGTTGTTCAACAGAAAAAAATAACTAACTAGTAGGCAACAGTAATCATGAATTCAGATATAGGAATAAAGCACACTGGAAATAGCTGGAAATAGGGCCGTATTTGAGGCAAATGATTCATTTTGTCTTCTGAGGATTTGGTTGTTGACATTATGAAGGAGATTTCCATGTAGTCCTTATCAGAGGAATCATTGTCCAGGTAACTGGTTAGGAAGTCATAGAAATAAACACACAGTCTCCATACACAGGGGACTATGTTTGCCACGACGTCAGTGGATGTTCGTGGACGTCCACTTCTCGGTTGGTCCGCAACACTTCCAGTCTTCTTGAATTTGTTAATAAATTTGGCAACACTGTCGTGTGTGATGTGCTTGCCATGTTTCCTGTTAAAGTCCACCGCAACAGCTTCCCGATCCATCTATGAGAATGATTTCAATATGTTCTTCTTTTGTCAAGGGCATTCTTAAAGGCTATTTAGCAAAAGGTGTTAATTTCCCCTATGAATGGAGACTTTTGGGAGTGTGTGTGTATACACTGCCCTCCAAAAGTTTGGAAACGCCTGAACAAAATAGGGTTTTTGGGCAATATCAGCATAAATCCT
>CM075025.1:15562135-15606891 GCA_037576675.1 Pangasius sanitwongsei | reverse complement strand
ATAGGGATAGGTGGAGAGTGATGATTCGCTGTGGCGACCCCTGAAGGGAAAAGCCGAAAGAAGAAGAAGAAGAATAACCAATAATTATTAGCTATATAACTGCAAAGCAAAATAATGGCAATATCAAAAAAAAAGTATAACATATTACATAAATTCAGAATAAATAGAAAAATCTTGAATAAAAATTCTGATCACAATATACACCCTTTTAAGTTACTGTGTGCTCCTATCATACAATAAACTGCTCTTTCTCTCTCTCTCTCTCTCTCTCTCTCTCTCTCTCTTTTTCTGTCAAGCTGTATGTGTACTCCAGCTGCCTGATGCGATGCCAGTGTAAGATCCTGACCGGCTTCACCCGCTGTGACTCTTCTCACCCTGCAGACCTGCCCGATGCTCTGCTCCTGCTCCCTTCTTTCTGCTTCTTCATTTGGAGTTTTCTACACACACGACTCATCTCCTGCTGCTTTGGATACCCAAAGACTTACGCTTCACCAAAACAATATACATTATTACATTATGCCTAAAACTCATCTTCCTGCTTTAGTGGATAATCTGGTCTGGATACAGCTAGAGACATGCACCTCCTAAAAAAAAACTACTGCTGTAATCATAATATTCAAAATATGATCATGCATTTAGTACTCTTAGTACTATTTAGTACTTAGTACATTTCAAACGAAACATTATTGATCACTATTTTGAAACCTACAGTAGTTCAGTCTCTTGAAATTTAGTTTCTTTCACACTCAAAGTGATGATGTTTAGTGGTAATGTTCAGACTTTGCATCAGCCTTCAAATGCTATTTTACATGGATGCACACGTTCATTTGCCGCCACCTAGGATGCGACATCTATCAGATCAAAGGATTTGGTGGAATTCATATTTCTTGAGTCTTATTTATTTACCGGCTGTGTCTTCTCTCTGCTTACTCAGCATTATTGAGTCTGCTGGTGATTCACTCATGAATAACGAATCCTGTACTGTGCCAAATGCTCCTCCATTTCCGAGTCACTCTGGGCATTCGTTCTGGTCTTTTTTATGTTAACTTTAAGCATTTCCGAGTATTATAGTAGGTTTGCTGCATCAGTCAGCCCTGTCCTGCTATCCTTCACTTTTAATTGCTTTTACATAGCTATATCATTAAATTCATTAAACGAAAAAAAACCCAAAAAAATGATAAAATCCTCAGTAAGCAAGAACTCTGTGGGAAGGGCCATGAAAATACTGGGGATTAATAATACATTTAAATGTTCTTTGAAAACTTATATTCAGCACATAATGAACCAGATTCAGAAGATCCTCGATGTCTTTCTCAACGATTTAAATCTACCAAATTTAACTTGAAGAGCAAACAAATACACTAGACAAATGAATGGCACCAGAACCTGATGGCTTTCCTGCTGAGTTCTTTAAACCCTTCGGGAATACACTAGCACCACTATTTAATAGACTACTAGTTGAAATTAAGATAACATGAGACTAACTACAGAAATGAATACTCTCACTATCTCAGTTCAGCTAAAATACAGTACAGACCCCACTGTACTCATCATTATCACTAATCAACATGGACACAAAAATGATAAACAAGACCCCAGATACCAGAATGGAAATCATTACAAAAGGTAGACGCTCAACTACTAAGACACGTAGACTAACCTGATACATTACACAACAATAAAAATTAAAATGAGTCACATTTGATGCAAAGAAGATCTTCGACAATGTCAAATGTAAAATTTAAATTGACACATTAAATAAATTAAGCTTTTGAGAATCGTTTGTTCAATAAATGTCTTTACACTTCACCTATGGCCACAGTTAATAGTTTAAAAAAACACAAAGTTTCAGACAGGGATGCCTATTCTGACTGTCCTTATTGTCCATTTATCAAACCATTAACTGCAGCTATATGCCGAAATATAAACAGGAGCAGCGTCGAGATATCTAACATACAACACAGAATCTGCTACAACATAAAATTACTCTATAAACTGGTCCAAATCCACTATCCTCCTACTCTACTCATCATGAACATGTAGTCCAGACGTTTTCTGTCCCTATAAGGTACATAAGCACATAAGCACTACATAAGCACTAACCACATACATATCTAAGCATTAAAATATCTTCCTATCAATTAGAGCTACCCAAACTTGGCTTAAATCCATTACTCAAAACTATAACCATCCTCCAACGTTGGATAAACTGTCCTCTCTCTTTCATTAACAGTTCGTTAATTAATGCTTGTTTCTCAAAATTTTACTGGACAGGTGAACCTGGAATCAAATGCACCACCCTACAAATATCTAAAACTCACTGCATAAAAAAAATGTGTATATATATATATATATATATATATATATATATATATATAGAATAGATTAGAATAGAATAGATTTTATTGTTGTCATTGTTTTGAACAACGAAAGACTGTTTAGCAGCTCACAAGGTTTTGGCATGATAGACAAATACAAATTAACAAAAAAATAAATAAATACACAAGAAGAGAGTTATTCCGAAAGGTAACATATACAATGGTTAGTGCAAAATATTTGTAGTGTACACTGGAGCAAATTAGACAAGAACAACAGTGCAGAATACAGTATACATAGTGTTGTTGTATACTCTAGGAATGTATATCAGGATATATGAATAATAAATAAGTGTAACAGTATAAGATTTGTGTAAACATATGAGAGGTGTTTACAGATTAGTGCAAATATGCAGTGTGGTGTGTGTACTATTGCACTTGTAGACCTGAGACTATATATATACACATATATATATGTGTATATTCCCTTGTCAACCAACTTCAATACATCAAACAGATAAAAATGACCTGTGGATAGAAACTGAACAAACAGCGTGTAAGGAGTGTAGAATTTCAGATCTACTATCCATCAGCCCAGTGCTCAGACACCACCTTTGTTCAAAAGCCCTATCAAGACTTGATAGCAGCTTGGGGGAAATTTCACAACTCACACTCACTCACTCACACTCAGCAGCCAAATACATTCCCATATGGCATATGACACAACTGTGATTTCCCATTCAGTAAAAATATTGAAATATATCCACCTAGGTAGAAAAAGGCATCATTTAGAACAACACTTTTATATCATTCTTGCATCTGACCCAGAATCGTGGATTTGAGAATCACCCGTGTATTGAATTGAACTCAGATCCATCATATGCTCATAGAAAGAATATACATTGCACTTTCCACACCAGTATCATATCTCATTATCTCCCATTATTATTATTATTATTATTATTATTATTATTAGTAGTAGTTCCTCTTCCAAAATGTATAATACAATCTCCAAATCCAATCCTACAATATTCATACCAGAACAAAATGGAAAGAGTTTACTGCCAGTGCTGACGTCTGGTCCCACATCTTAAAGAACACTTTCTTCATGACTAATAAATCCAGTCTTATACAATATAAAGAAATCCAGAATATATTATTTAGGGCAAAAATGGTTAAAATTGACTTTATGGACACTGAAATCTGTACACATTGCACACCAAACACTCCAGACAACTACATACATGGCATATGGTACTGCCCACCCATTTTGCATTTTTGCCAACCAGTTACTATTCAATTATCCCTCCTGCTGAACCACTGCATCCCACTATCCTCAGCACTATGTTTGCTTGGAGATGCAGAAATTAATCTAAGAAAAGCAGCAGAATACTTCTTACAGCACTAATCTTTGCCAAAAAAACAACTATTGGGAGGAATTGGAATTCAAAGAACACTATCAATCTCACTCACTGAAAAAAAAAAGTGTAATAATTGACTATATGTCAGTGAAAAAGCCTATGTATCTCCATTAAAAACCAAAACCACTGAATTTGATTCTGTCTGGGCACCTACTTAAATCACTTAAATCAGCAACCTCAGCGCTTGCACTGCCACGGCCAGGGAACCAATCCCAGCCACTGGGGTTGCACACGACAGCGCGCTCCCAGTGCTGGTCCCAAGCCTGGATAAAATTGGGGAGGGTTGTGTCAGGAAGTGCATCCGGTGTAAAAACTGGGCCAAATCAAATATGCGGACCAGTGATCCACTGTGGCTACCCCTAATGGGAGCAGCTGAAAGAAAAACAACAACAACAACATTATTGTTGTTGTTCTACTAGCTAAAGTGCGTGATCCAACAAGTCCTAGTGCTCCAGTGACAACTACAGTCGTCGTTCATCTCTATTTCCAGGTCTTTGTACTCAGAGAGCTTCTCAGTGACTTTAGCAGAGGTGTTGTGGTCAGATTGAACTGATATATATCTATGAGCCTGCACATTATCTTTTTATGCTGACTTTTTGGTGATATTCCAATGCATGTACACCACTACCTAGTTGTGCTGCTGGATACATTCAGACTTTGCGAGTTCTATTATTATTATTATTATTATTATTATTAGTAGTAGTAGTAGTAGTAGTGGTAGTAGTAGTAGTAGTAGTAGTAGTAGTAGTGTGATTGTGGGGCTTTTTTGTGTTTTTTAAAATGTATTTTTTTATTTATTTTCCTCTGTTGTGTCATATGTCTGCTGCACTTCTTCTGTTTGTTTTCTTCCTGTTGGTGTTGCGTTAGTCTTCACGTCATTATTAATATTTACGGGACCTCTTTACTTCGTGAAGTAAAGAAAATTCAAAGCTAAAAAAAAGCAAATAAAACATAATTGCAGTTAAATTCCCGTTAAAAAAAAATGAAGGGATCATTTATGCATATTACCAAATATGTAAACAAATACCTTAGCACAGGGGATTAAAAGCTACACATAGAGAGAAAACACCCTTCCATAGCTTCTTAAATCTGAATGAAATCGGAGACTTTCGTTATGTTCCAGCATGCAGATTTACTCCACTCTAGTAGGCTGTTCATTGTTTTAGGTGTTGAATTCCAAGGTTTATGTGGATCTGGGGAGACCTTTATCACAGGAACACAACATCAGCTGCAGCACCAGAGGCAAACGATCTCAACAGTGAAACACAGTTGCTGGCATATGGGCAAGATTTTCACAGTAATTATTTCCAGGTCCATGCTAATAAATGCTTATGCTTTATGGTGTTATGCACAGTATTTTAGGCACAGTACATCTTCGGAACAGATAATGCCTGTGCTTTGCAGAGCTGCCATCTTGTTTTTAATCAGGAAAATGACTTTACAGTGACCAGGGTGAGAAAATGATGTGAAAACGAAGGTCTCCATGCCTACTGGTGGATTATTTCATTAGAATATACCACAGCACCTTGTCTTTGTTTATGATAACTTCAGATTATGGCAGATTAGCTTCTGATGACTTTTACATGCATAAAATTTATATTCATTTTATACATAAATATGAATGTCTAAAAAAAAAAAAGTCCTCCATGTGTAGTGGAACATGAAATATATTCAGCATAAACGTTGAGGATGAAATTGCAGTCATTTCCAGACTGGCAGGATGAAGCAGGGTGCATCATTTGTCCTTGACAGTCATGATACCCTAACCAAATGAGTACTCGGTAACATTGTATTAGGTGTAGAGCGAGCTGCAAAATAAACAGCTGCATGCAATATTCAGTATAAGGATCAACTCATGCAATATTCAGTATAATGTTCAAAACATGTCTACCTGCCGGCCTTATTGGGAAAAGCATGGAAGTAGAACTATTGCTATTGGCCCTTGGCCATTATAAATGATCATCCTTTAACATCAGGCTGACATATCCGTATTGTTTCACGCTCTGCCTTCTCCTTGCAGACCCCCTGGCCTTTGCTTTCAATCAGAGAGACCACCGAATAAGCCTCCATTGTGGCCAAATGATATGTCTCTCAAGTGGGATGAGTTCTTTTACTGTTTCTGATTGAGTCCACACAGCAATCCCACCCTGTCTCCTGTCTTTGTATAGCTCAAAGGTGGCAGAAAAAAAACGGCAAACAATCTTGAGAAGACACTGACCTTTAGCTCCCGGCCAGGGCTGCAACCAGAATCGGACTTTTAGTGAGGTCCACATAGCAGAAATGGGTCATAAACCAGTTGCTAACACTTTTTAATTCTTACATTAACTACTCTGACCCAAATTAGACTGTTTAATTGTATTGAGTTAAATATTTTGGTGTATCTCTCTCTCTCTCTCTGTCTCTTTCTCTGTGAATGTTCATCCTCCTTTTCTCTCTTGTTTCTGTAATAGGTTTTAAAATGACCTTACTTGAAAAAAATATGAATTCCCCCAAAATAATAATAATACTAATACTACTACAACTACTACTACTACTACTACTACTACTACTACTAATAATAATAATGTTTTGTGTTTTGTGCACAGGGCATTGTCATGCTGGAACAGGTTTGGGCCTCTTCCAGTGAAGGGAAATTTAATGCTACAGCATACAAAGACAGTCTATATTCTATAGACATTCTACACATCTTCTGTTTGGGAAGAACCACATATGGGTGTGATGGTCAGATGTCCACATACTTTTGGCCAAATAGTGTAGAACTTGGATATTGAATGTACAGCAGGGGGAAATGCAGGGACAGACATGCGAAGTGATTTTTTTTTTTTGTCCAAAAAGCATTGTGAAACTGATGAAGAGACAGAACAGCAAGAAAGAATTTAACAAACTCTTAAGATTTAAGCATCCACATGATCCAGACCTTGTTCAGAAACTGAATAGCAAGACACACACCTGCTCACTGGCTGACGGTCAACTTTTCACTTATTGGCTGTAGATGTTGTAAATAGTGAAAAGCTTGTCGATGGCAACTAATTACCACTGACAGATAAACTGTACTGCTGCACTCTTAAGACAGACATTACACAGAGTGCATGACGGTGTACTGTACAGCAGATGCCCTTTTCATCTGAGCACTTTCCCACTGAAGACTGTTACCAGGACAGGGACTCTACTATCCCAGGCTACAAGAAAGAATAAAAAACAATAAACAAATCGATGCTTTGTGTCTCACTCTTGCCTGGCTGACACTGACACTGATCCTGACACTGATGCTGACTTTCAGCTTAGCATAAGTGGTGATAAATCCTGTGATAAAAATCAGAGCTGGAGAATTTGACCCACTGGCATGTTACCTTTGTACCCACTGGGTCTCTTTCACCACACATTGGTAGCTTTCTTTTCAGCTCATGTGGTGTACAGTACACCTTGGAATGCAGTGCTTGAAAGAGAAGTGTGAGGTTGTAGATGCTGTTAAAAGATGATAAAAACATGTCATCCATTAGAACAAGCTTGAGATAAACCTTGGTCATGTGTCAGTTTGTTATTTCACTTGACATGCACCTTAAGAAATAAATCCTGAAATCAAGTCAGAGCATAGACCAACATACATTTTTCTCTAATAAGCTAAATATTTTGTGTATCTTCCACCATTCAGAGATTTACATATCTTGATGTTTTAATTGGTGAAAAGGATGGTTTGACCCTGCACCCCTGACAGATTCCTCTTGATAGATTCTGTTGCATGTCTAGCCCACTAAATTTTGTACTCTGCTTTTTTTTGTACTATGAGTCATCTTCGGCAGTATTGTTTTCCAAAGTGAGACACATACTGTTTTCATGTCAAATGAAAATACTGTTTTCATGGCAAATTTCATACAGCTGGATGATGATGATGGTTTGTAATAGAACCCATTACAAATAAACCTCATTATAATGTTATACCTATAACACAACCTGCTTCCTATGTAAATGAGAATACATTCTCGGGACATATTTTCTGGCGAAATACCCTCCGCCCCTCCCTTTCATGTTAATCAGCAGCATTGTCTCTTGATGCAAATGTTAGTTGAAGGCCAGAGCATGTCTCTAGCAGCACACCAGAGGTGACTGTGTCAAAACATGGGGCTACATTACTGTGCAAATGAAATGCAGAGAAATTAAAGATACAATCATGTTCACAGGCGAGACAAAAGCGCTGCCTCAACATGGCGTGACATTAGACAGCCATGCCTGGCAGTAGAGTTTGTCCCATACAATTAAAACGAGTGCATCTCCAAGTGGTAGTGTGCTTCCGAGCCATTCTCTCAAAGGCCGGATCATTCTGCGAGATGACATAAAAACCCGCCTGATACACATCTAATTAGCACATGGCTGTGGTTTTGCTTGTTGAACGCCTGCCTCTAGGCATCTTGACCTACACTACTGGGAGAATCACATGAACATCACACTTGATCAAGTCAATAGCTTTAAAGTTTGCAAACTAAATGCCACATGTCCGGGCGACATGCAATTATCAATATCAGAGGCTAGAGCATCAAAAGTTTCTCAGTATGTTGTTGCCTCATTACGATATTAGACTTCAGGGCTTGATAATTAGCTGCTCCCTGATTTAACTTTGCTGTAAAACACTCCGGGGCAAATAGCTGGAGCAGTTGCATCATCTGTAGGCCAGAAGATGTTACTTGCCTGTGCCAGTGGTGGTGCCAGGAATATATTATAGCAGTTGGATTGGGATAGAATTACCTAGAGTATGGTCTAATGCACACAGAGTAGATGTAAAAAAGTCGACACACCCCTGTTAAAATGGCAGGTTTTTTTGTGATTTAAAAAAATAAAACCAAGATAAATTATGTAAGATGTTGTTCCACCTTTAATGTGATTAGAGCAACCAACACAATTCAAGTCAAAAACAAATAGAAACATTTTAGGGCAAATAAAATTAAAAGGAAAACTTACAATAACCTGGTTGCATAAGTGTGTGCACCCTGTTATAATGGGGCATGTGACTGTGCTCCGAATGAATCACATTCAAACTCATATTCAAATGTAATTATCATACAGATGTCATCAATGATGCGATTCTGATTAATAAAGATCAGCTGTTTCTGTGGGATTTTTCTGCTGAAGCCATGGTCTGCCAAGAGCTTACAAAGCATGTACAGGATTACAAGGATTCTCATTGTTGAAAGCTATCAATCAGGAGAGGGGTATAAAAGAATTTGCAAAAAAAAAATTCCATGTACCATGGAAAACCGTGAAGGCGATGATCAACAACTGGAGAAAATCAGCACCACAGTGACATTACTAAGAAAATTGGCAAAAAGACAAGACAAAACTTCAAGGAGGATGCCAAGGACCTATGGCAACATTTAAGGAGCTGCAGGAATATTTGGCAAGTAATGGTCACTACCAATACCAATACCAGTACAATACAAATCTATTTTGGCAGAAAACCATGCAGGCCTCTGTTAGACAGCTGAAGATGAAGAAAAATGTCAACTTCCAGCACGAATCCGAGTCAACAAAGGAACAAAGCACAAATCCAAGTCAACAAAGGAACGGCTTCAGAAGAAGAAGATTTTGGGAATGTTTTGGAGCGGCCCATTCAGAGCCCAGATCTAAATCCTATCGAAAACCTGTTACGTGACTTGAAGAGGGCTGTACACAAGAGATTTCCGCACTATTTGATAGATCTGGAGAAATTTTGCAAAGGAAGAGTGGAATAAAATTGCCAAGATATGCTAAATTGGTAGACACTTACCCAAAAACACTGAGTGCTGCATTACAAGCAAAAGGTGCTTTAACAAAGTCTTAGTTAAGGGTTTGTTTTTCCCCTAAAACATTTCTATTTGTTTTTTACTTGAATTTTGTTGGTTGCTATATCACATTAAAGGTGGGAAAAAAGCTCTGACATGATTTATCTTGGTTGCATTTTTTTGTTTACATCACAAAAACCTGCAATTTTAACAGAGGTGTGTAGACTTTTTAAATCCACTGTACTTTATTAATGTGAACCATTTAGAAAAATGGTGACCTAAATGGTAACTTAGCAATGACATAGTAGTAACTTAGTAACCTACAAACCAACAATCTCTGACAAAAGCCTCTTCCACAGTCTGCTTGATGTGATATGCTGCTGGGATCCTGTATTCATAATTTTATAATGGCAGAAAATCATTCAGCCTTGGATTTCTATTTCTAAGAACAATGCTAAACCAGATTTGTGCTATTTATTTAATTTATTTAGCTTTATTAGTTGCAGGACTTAACTAATCACAAGGGTTTTTGCCTCACGCTTGTTCTCTCTGAGTGCAGATAACGCTGTAGTGAAACTATAGATAGATAGATAGATAGATAGATAGATAGATAGATAGATAGATAGATAGATAGATAGATAGATAGATAAAATCCAAATAATAAGAAAATCTATAATAGGTATATAAAAATAAATATATGTATAAGTATGTATTAGTAAAGAATATGTATTAGTAAAAATATATGTACAGTAGCTTATTGAGCAGATAACAATATTAATCGTATTACACTAGGTTATAATAGAAAAAGTATAATAGGTATATAAATATAAATATAAATATATGCAAGCATTAGTAAAAAACATATATACAAGATACGTTCACTGTATATACAACAGTACCCAGATTATCCATGGATAATATAGTCTATATTACATATACTTACTATTTGTATATTATCTAGTATATACTGTATAATAATGTATATACAGGTAATATACAATGCATATACATAATATATGGAACAGTATGTAAAGATAACCTAGAATATATACTATGAACGTTATCTTTATATACTATTCCATACTGTATATTCTGTATATTCACTGGTATATTTAGGCCTCTCTCTAGTGGGAGGTACTATTTTGCTTAGTCTTCATTTTACTGGTGTAGTTCATTCTGAGATGCGTATACTGTAACTAAATTCATGGTGAGATGTCAGTATACAAGAATAGTGTGGTTAAAAAATGAATACACTGCAGATACATGTGTTAGGTCGCTATAGTCTCTTTGATTTTTTTTAACATGCAGTCAGTCAGTGTCTCCGTCATGGACCACTCCTTCCCTTGCACAAAATGGGCTGATACACTAACCATGTTTCAGTCAGGACATGAAATGAAATGAACGTACAAGCGGATCAGAGCTGCAGAGCGAAGAAACCGGGTAGGACATGGTGCGCATATGCCAAGGCTGCTGTTTAAATTTGGCTAGAATTGGATGATACAACAGATTTAATTTTAAACACTGTAATCTGATTCCAGAATCAAAGGTGCACAAGGTTTCTAGTGTGAGGTAATGAGCAATTAGACAACTTACACAGACAACAAAGTTAGGATTAGACATATATATATACACACACATTGATTATCTCATTGATTAGGATGCAGGATGCACTATGGGAAGAAGGCTCTGGTGTGATGCTCTGGGAAATGTTCTGCTGGGAAACCTTGGGTCCTGGCATTCATATGGATGTTACTTTGACACGTACCACCTACCTAAACATTGTTGCAGACCAAGTACACCCCTTCATGGCAACGGTATTCCCTCTTGGCAGTGGCCTCTTTCAGCGGGATAATGCACCCTGCCACACTGGAAAAATTGTTCAGGAATGGTTTGAGGGACATGATAAAGAGTTTAAGGTGTTGACTTGGCCTCCAAATTCCCCAGATCTCAATCCAATCGAGCATCTGTGGGATGTGCTGGACAAACAAGTGCTGCTGCTAACGTCTTGGTGCCAGATACAACAGCACCGTCAGAGGACTTGTGCAGTCCATGCCTCGACAGGTCAGAGCTGTTTTGGTGGCACAAAGGGGACCTACACAATATTAGGCAGGTGGATTTAATGTTATTGCTGATTGGTGTATATATAATAGTGAACTGAGGAGATGGCCACAAGCTTGTTTTAGTCTGGCAAATGCACAAGTGTCTTTATAATGGATTATTTAAAATGGCCACAACCAGACTGACAAGGAGAAGATTACACTTCTTATTCATGCATATAAAGGAACAAATAAGCCCTGCTACATCTTGTTTGCATCAAGTGATAATGGAACTGGGGTGATTTCCTTGTGATCTGGGATTCTGAGGTTTCCTTTATGCCCTGAGAAAGATACTTGGTATGTGTGTGATACCCTGTTTTTATATAATCGTCTAGTGCACACACCCATGTGACTGAAGATAAGAAATTTGGTTCATTGGTGAAATAAGATGCATCAGATAGCTTACCAAAAAATTCATACTTGTGTACTCGCCACAGACAGAGGAACAATTCACCTGTTGCGCTCACAGTGACATGAGAAATTTATTTGTTTTGTAAAAATGTAGCTACAAGTCACAACTGCAACAAAATTAGGAAGTTAATCAATATGACGTAGGCCTTCCAATAAAATTAAACCGATTACAGACTGATTAAATGATTACAGACACATTATGTCTGAGTAATGTGACTGATAAAAACATATCACATTAAGTATTATTTTTTTTAGTACAGTTTGCCAGTATTAGGCCAATTTTAACAAAATTTTTAGTGATGCTATGGTGCTGGTGCAGTATGTTCTAGTTCTCTTTGAGCACCGCCAGTTATCGAAATGTGTTCTCCGAGCAGAAACTGATGGGTCGCCTGACTGAACCAATCACGATAATTTCTGCCCTGAGAGACATTTCAATAACGAAAACTCCGGCATGTCTGCCAGTGTATAGTGCTGGAGAATGGAGTAAAATCAAGAATAACTATAGTCATGAAAAAGATCTGCTTTGCCAATTGATGTCACACTTTGTGAAGGGTAACTCGATTTTTTTGTCCATTTCAATGAACACTGAAAATATTATTTTCTCACTCTGCCCTTCAAGTGGGGATCCCAGCCAATCCTCCAGTTTTTTTTTTTTTTAAATAAAGCATGAGGTTATATTTACTTACATATATATTTTAACAGAGTAGTGTGCAGTAATTATCTCTACTCTCAAACACTTATGAAGATTTTTGGATGTTTTCTCTGTCCAAGTAATTTTATACATTTATTCAAATGCTGTGCATGTATTCGACTTTTGAACAAGGCACAGTGGTTATTTATTTATTTATTTTTTTATCATTTTTATCTGTATCTTCTTAGAGGACATTTTCCTGTCACACAGAGGCCATTTTGTTAAAGCTATAATCCTTAAACCATTGAGAATGTATTAACTTCATTTGAAGTACATCCATCCTTGAATTTATCACATAGCATAGACAAAATCTTCTGTCATTTACTATAAATGGGCAGATTCTCTTTGTGGCATAAGTTAACATTTGTGTAACAAATAGTTACAGTCATATAATTTAAAGGGAATATACAGGATTACCATATGTTAGTTAATAATTAATTAACAGTTAATTAACATAGGCGATTGAACTGTTGGTTCTTATGTGTACATGTGTATATACATACATGCAAATAAACATATTTACATAAATTCACATAAATACAGACATGTATACAGTACATAGACATATTTATCTGATTTGTTTTTAGCAGTATTGTTATAAGATGTTGAGGAGATCATACTTGGAAAGCTGCCAGTGTGTATCAGCTGTGTGGGCTATTACTGATTAAAAACTTTAGTGTTTAGGCTACTAGATCCTTTCCGTTGTAATTAAATTTTACATTAGAGACTCTAGACATATCAGCTGCAATGGAGAAATCAAGTCACGTCAGGGACCAACTGACTTGCAGCTATTCCATTGTTTGTGAGTATTTGTGTGTGATTGCACTCTTCAAAGCTGGAAAACTTGAAAAGCTGGAGTTTGGGCAGAAAAAAAATATCATAAAACCGGCTGTGACAAGAACATGTCTACTTTTGTGCTGCTAAGGAAGGTGATACAGTGAGATCTGAAACATGGCATAGGGGATGAGCAGGGAATAGACTTTATTAAACTCATGTAATCACATGGCTGAAAAACTGTTCAAAAGAAATTTCCTGTCTATAAATATATGTAGTTTCTATCAAAGGATAATGAGTCTGAGTCTCACTTCATCCATAATGATGCCCTCCGGATCCCAACTATTTTCTCAAGATGACGAATATACCACAGAAAAAAAAGCCAAAATAAAATTAAATATAGCAGCAAGTGTCCAAGCACTCTTTGCAAGTAGCACCTTCAGTGGGGAGATTTTGCCAAGTTGCACGGAAGACTAACGAGACCACGGATCAGTGGACTGTTCAGGTTTCATGATGACAGCTCAATTATAGCCCAGTTATATATGAATCCATCTTTAGAAATCATTTACAGATTAGGTAAAAGATGCAGAATATCAAATTTACCAAGTCAGGAGAAAACAAAAAGAAAGATTGACAGATCATTCAAGTTTCATGATGAATTAATGTGTGTGGCTGGTGCCCTGGCATCCCATCCGGAGTGTATTCCCGATTTGTGCACAGTGTTTCTCAGGATATGCTCTGGAATCACCCAGAGACCCTGACCAGGATAAAGAGGTTATTAAAGATGAATGAATGAAAAATTTGCACAAAGATATAGCAGTACACCATATTTCCTGAGAAATAGTTATGTCAGACTTTGCACACATCCTCAGAATCTGTATTGTCTGAATCCATACATGAGTTTCTCAACAGGTTTTGGATAATTATTAAGGTTCAGATGCTACGGAATAATTTGACACTAATTTTGTCAAAAATCCCAGAACTAGTTCACAAATGTATTCACATATTTGTCAGGTCCGACTCCGGTGTCTGCTGAGAACTCCCAGAACACACTGCGGCTTACAAACATGGCCGTCCCGGACTACATTTCCCAAAGCACACAAACTCTGTCATGTTCACAGTCACCAGACTTTTAACCATGCACACATGTTGCCAATCAGACACAACATATAAACAGGACTCACCAAACATCCATGCTTTGCGAAGTAATGCTCAGTGTGTGTTTACCTAAACTTACCAAGCCATTCATTAAGTATACCGATATTCTGGATTTTGGATTTGCCCTGTTTGTGTGGTTTTGCTTATCACCTGTTCATTGCCTGTTTTCTGATTATGACTTCTACCTTACAATTTGGATTTGTCTGCCAGTTCTTACAGTAAACTCTAACTGCATTTGCATCTGCTTCAGCCTACCCTTCGGGGGCAGTCGTGGCCTAATGGTAAGAGTCTTGGACTTGTAACCCGAAGGTCGCGGGTTCGAGTCTCAGGTCCAGCAGTGATTGTAGGTGGGGGGAGTGAATGACCAGCGCTCTCTTCCACCCTCAATACCACGACTGAGGTGAGACCCTTGAGCAAGGCACCGAACCCCCAACTGCTCCCTGTGCGCCGCAGCAAAAAAGGCTGCCCACTGCTCTGCGTGTGTGTTCACTAGTGTGTGCACTTGGATGGGTTAAATGCAGAGCACAAATTCACCATACGTGGCCACATGTCACTTCACTTCATTATGCTAAATAGCACAAAATCGACGTGACTTAATGCTCCAAATTGTGTGTTATTTCAAAATTAGACAAGGAATCAAAGGAAGAAAACTATTTTTTGTAAGCCTCATGGTTCATAAGTTATGAGCTAAATTGTAAAGCGCTGCACTACAGCGCCACCATCAGGTCAGTCTGATCTCTACATTTTGCTTGCATGAGTAGCAGGAGCAACTATAACCTATTGACTAAGTTTCATGTCTGTACATGAAAGTCCTACTGAAAACAAGATGCAATGAGAAAATACACCATATAATGTGTACCACAGTAGGTTATGGAAAAAAAAAAAAAAATTAACTCTAATTTTCTGTCATCGCAGAGCTCTTTCAAAGGCGTGGTAAATATTGCATTAAAATCCGAATAATATTTGATTGTGCTTATACAGCAGATGTTTTATTTGAGTCCTGATTGAACAGATTTGTTAATTCTTAAGATTATTCATGCATAAATGTATTTGGTATGTATATGGTAGATGTAGCATCGAGTCACAATTCTGAACAGAGGTCTGAGCTTACCTGCAGCTTCCTTTTGTGCAATCATAAATCTTTAAGAGATTATGCTTTTAGAGTTTCTAAAGCCTCACCCATCATTAAGCTTTTGCCTGTGTTCAGCGCTGTACAAAGACTGGCAATGTTCCCTTTTCTCTGAGTCATAACTGACCTCAGGTAAACTCTGTCACGGAGTATAGATTATTTTTGTCCGTTCATCAATCCTACATGTTTGGATCAAGTGCATCATGACACAATAATAACTGTTGCTACTAATAAGTATAGACTCTTATTAATAAGCATCTTTCTGCCCAATGCTGTACATAGGCACATTAAACAAATGCTGTGCAGAAAAATAAAAAAGAAGCAAAAAAAATTATAGATTATATACTGTATATTTCAACATTTATCCCTATAAAGTCCTCACTATTGTGAACTCTCTTTAAGCATGACAAACCAAAAGACATTTGTATTATCTACAGTCCGTGTGATGGTTTATTTTGTATTTAATTGTGTGTATAATCACTGTAGCTAGAGGCGAGACAAGTCAGATCTAAAACTAGCAGCAGAAACAAATTGCTGTCTGTCTGTGACATAATCTATGAACCGAGTGAGTATAATAAGAGAAAAGCTAGTCATTTTTTAAGTAGCATGTAATTCCACACTGTGTAAAAGGTGGTGTTACGTTCCAGCAGAATAAGTAAGCTTAGCAAAGTCTTGGTAAAGTTTTGGTGTTAAGGATTACTGTGAACTTTCTTCACCGGGTCACTGGAGACAATGTGTTCTTTTAGCTGGGTCGCTAGCGCACACTCGAATAATTTGCTAAGTAAGTGGGAGATAAAAATAAGTCTCTAATGTTAAGGTCCTCAGGGTCAAGCCCTCGGACTGATTGCAGCCAGTTTCAAAGTTTGGGCACAGCAAACCTAGAAAGAAAAGTAATAAAGATTAGTTAGGAAAGGACTGAAAAAGAAAATACATGGCTTGAAGTAGGTATAGGACTTAGGTGAAGTGTAGTAGCTCTGAAAGCCTTTAAAATATTGTATCTAGTACCCTTATGGGTTACTGGATCTGTGTTCAACTAACATTTCTAATAATGGCTTGTTATAAAGGTCTGCATAAGCAGCTGACATGACTGAATGGCGACAAGAGCTACTTTCTAACGTTTAGCCATTAATGATCCGCTTAAAGTGGGTATGTTTGTAGTGGTGCTTCAAATGACCACCATGGACAGTTTTGAATTTGAATATGATGGGTGGAGAATAAATGCATACTCCTCTGTCCATTCATCACGTTCCCCTTTCTGACCTAATGTGTCTCAGCTCTGTGACTAGCCTCTGGTCCAATGTGCTTCCCTTCAGCTAAATCATTTACATAAACACACGTGATTGGATAAACCGCAACAGAGGATCTGCTACAGATGCAGTGCTGGTTCATGGTTGGAAAACTCGAATCACCAAGATATAGACGGTTTGTTTTCATATGTTTATCTGGGTCCATGTTCAGACCACAGTCTGCCAGCTGATGACCCCTGCACTGAGGAAACCCTTAAAAGTTCTTTCTGCAAAACAGTTCAGAAGTCTAAGAACCCTTCGCTATCCAAAGAACCGCTAAGGAACTTTTTCTTTCTAATAGCATGCAAGCGCACTTTCTTTGGCATTTCAAAATGTCTGTTGATGGGAGGTGGCAGTATTCTGAAGAAGCAGTTAGAGGAAAGCTGTTAGCAGATCTTAACAATTTATTGACAACAGAGTAAAGAGCTCTAGGGTCTCCCTGACACCATTAATCACAGTGGTTTTGCCCATTATATGTGGTGTAGGGCATCTTGGCTCTCCTACAAGGAGTAGGGCATAATCTCTGTAGGCGGGTACATGCAGTGTCAGACCAGTTTTCTCACTGAGACGCTCTTGCAGATGGCCGACAGCTTTCATACGGTGCAGCTTAAACCAAAGGGCACAATGAGAGAACATCCATTTGTGTGATTTAAGAGGAATGGGTTGATCTAGGGTAGCTGGAAAAATGTTATGATAGTGGCAGAGCAAGGCCTTTGGAGATGATTATACCCACAGACATGAGAAACTGGTCAAGCATGTTCATTACAGCAGGAAAATATACAGTATACACATAAGACAGTATTTCCAACAGAGCAAAACACCATTATGGTTTCAGCTCTGTTTAATTTTTCAAGGAAATTCCATCAAATAAAAATGGCAGAACTGCAGAAGAAATTCATCACTCAAGAACGCGAACAGTTCTCGCGAATAGGGATCAGTTAGCATGTTCTCATTTACACACTACACATGTACATCTTGCTTTCATATGAATATTGTCAGTTTCTTCACAATATCGAGTATCTTTGCTGACACATTTTGAGTCCCGTATTATTAAGCGAGTTCATGTTTCCAAGCATGAAGATTGAGTAAAAAATGTGTCACTCGTGTGACGAAATGTGTTTGCAGCACATTGTGCAATGGCACATGAGGAACATAAGTCCCTCAGGCAATGGCATGAACATCTGCTAAGCTAAATATATCATTTGATCTCACAGCAGGTACATTCTCAACAACATCTTCCTTTGTGTCGCACCAGCGACTCTTTTCTGCAAATATGCTACGGGATGTTGAGCACTCAAAAAGGTGATCAAGTCAGAATATTACTACTCTGACAAAAGCAAAAAAGAAAACTCCCGAATTGCTGAAAACATGACAGCAGATTGTACACACACTGGAGTAGCACACTGCAAAAACAAAAGGATGGCAAAATGACGTGAAAATATCTTGAATGTAGTCAAATGTATCTATTTTTCCTATGATAAGATAATCAAATATTAGTTTATTACACATAATTCAACATTTTTTTGGAAAACTAATTTCAATCTTTTCTATTAGCGGATAATTTTGTGAATTTTAAGCATTTATTTCTAGAAAGAAGCAAAATTATCTGCCAATAGAATAAGAACACTTCAAGTTTGAAATTAGATCTTATAATAGGAAATACTAGATACATTCGATCATATTTAAAAACATTTCATTTACGAAGATGTCGTTTATTGCAGTGCAAAAGTTTGTTACTCTTGAGTATCTGAAAAAGATATCACTGTAAGAGAAGTACTGTATATATGCATAAATTACGCTATTATGAAAGTGTCTAACTCCTAGGTTAATACTTAGCAATGTTTTGTGAATGCGACTAAAATAACCTTATCTTAAAACGTATATATTTCTAATTAAAACTCAGCTTTTCAAAACCAATATCTCTCCATCCTTTCCCACAACATGTACAAACATTTCATACCAAAAATAGCTCAAGGTGGGTAAACACTGAAATATCAACCCAGATATTGCTTCATCTTAGACGGAGTATACAGTGAAGAGTTTTGCCCTATAAAGATTCACAGTGATGAGCGTATTAATGAGTGAACACATCACTGGGAAGTGCAGTACGTCCTCGTCATAGTCTGGCCATAAGAAACGTAAGGAATGTGACAAGCCTGCCAAGAACAAAGAAAAGCAAAGCCACTTGCTAAGCATTCCCTGTGGAGATTGGATATATGTTTTAAGACGTGAAAGTCCCAGTTGGGGATAAGCTGATGCAGGACTTGGTGTGTGACTACTGAAGTGCTTGTTCTGCTTCAAATCAACTTAGACAGATGCAGTTCAAGAAAAACAGAAATGCCAGTTTCAGTGGTAATGATGTTCCTCTGTGCTATCTAGCCACCATGGCAGTGGATAAAAGTTTGATAGGAGTTTGACTCCTCTTCCGGAGATCAGATAGTTTAGCAAAGAAGAGACAAGGTTCAGAGACAGACACACACACACACACACACACAGAGAGAGAGAGAGAGAGAGAGAGAGAGAGAAAGAGAGAGAGAGAGAGAGAGGCTGATGGTAGGTAAAGTTGACCATGCACCACTTTATCTGCTCTGCAATATGACAGACCAGATGTGATATGAGAAGGCCTGTCACGAAACACCTTCCAGCCCTTCAAGTCAGCATCAGTAATTTTTCACTACAGTTCCTCATTAACAGGGCGGATGTCAAAAAAATCTCTGCCTTTGTGAGATTCTTTTTCCTTTTGCAAGACTGCTAATAAGACGGTGTCTCAATGGCCATTCCTGAGGCGATTTGAGAAAATGGTCTCTTTTCACTTCCAGTGCAGACATTTGATGTCTATAAGATCCTGGCTTCTCGGTAGATGTTTTACTGCCTGTAATCACCCTGCGGTTCTATTCTAAACTGTATATTCTGTATTATCTGCATATCATTGTAGATTCATACTATATATCCTATGTTATCCTTATATATCTGTATATTATCTGTATATATACATTGTATATTATCCACGGATAATCTGAGTACTGTTATATATACACTGTACATATCTCTTACATATATTTATGATTAATACTTGCATATATAATTTTTTTTACACCTATTAGAGTGTAATTTACCATTCATTCTGTTATCTACTCAGTAGCTACTGCACATATTCGTTGTTCCTAGCCTTATTATTTACTTTTTTAACTTGAACTTCTAGTAGATGCTAAACTGCAGTTCATTGCTGAGTACCTGTACTGTGCAATAAAGTTTTTTCCATCTATCTATCTATCTATCTATCTATCTAGCTAGCTAGCTAGCTAGCTGTTGTGGCTTCCCAGTAGATACTTTTGCATTAAGGTGGAATTATTTATGATATGAGCTGTGCTTTATGCATGCATTTAATTCATAAAACAATACTATTTTGCACCCTTATTAAGGAAAAGAGGGAAATGTTTCATTAATTCTAATTCATTCCGTCTTTTAGCACCAAACAAATCTGCAGAGAGAGAGAATTCACAAAGGAGGGTTTTAATTTCAGCACATACATAATGGCACTGACCTATTAGCACGCTGACAGTTTCCAAATGAGTGCAAACAATTATTTTTTAAAACCCAGCACCCAACAGGCCCCCATGAATCAATTTGTTCTTTAATGAAGCTTGGTTAGCGTGTCAGGCTAATCTGCTTAGAAGGAGGTTAATGGACACATCCAATCTTGATTAAACTCCCGCCTCAGTCAGAGTAACACCCTCTGTTAATTAACAACCCCAAAACAAAAGTACAACACTTTTCTGGGATTTCAAATGCAGTGTGTGTGCTTGGGTGAGGGAAAAGGGGATGCTGCAGGTAGCTTGGCTGGAGAGCTGTCATTATGCTGCCAGTGGTCACACAGCCACTTCTGTAGGTGTAGACGAGAGAAGCCGACAATCTCAGCAAATTGAGAGCATAAGCCAGCTGCTCAGCGTGATCCTCGGTTCTGAAACTAAACCTGTCATTTCAGTCTCCACTGAACTGCCAAAGTTACTCGGCTGCACAGTTCTGCAATTTAAAATGGGGAGCGTTCAAGGTCCGCAGAACGCAATTTGGTGTCATCAAGCCAGTACGAATCAATCCAGGCAAAGTCCAGTGGAAGGCCTTCTGCCCAAAACAATTATTGCACAGCAAATCTGGGATTTATTTTAAGACACTTCATCATTCCGAAGGCTTAACAGTTCTTAAAAATTCACCCTCTGCAGCAGCGTCTAAAATATCTAGTCTGAAGAGGACAAATACCAAAAGTAGTTGCTTTGAGTGTCCTCCTTTGGCTCTATTTCTAGCGTGGCTAATTGGTAGAATAAAAATGCAGATGAGGGTTTAGGTATCTGTTTTTGTGCTCACTCCTGAACGAACACTTTTCAATCTGTTGTTCGGCTCTGCGTCGTGAGCTAGGAATCACTTTGACGCTGATGTGTGGGCGGTTTGTGCCTGTTTGCTCTCATCAAGCTTGTGCAGTGTCATATAGTGCTCTGGAACCTGTTTCATGGCTGAGGACGGAGAATGAGAAGCAGGGGATGGTGGAGGAAGAAGCGGGTGGATGGTTTTGGGAGGGGGGAGTTGGTGGGGGTGGGATCCTGGCAGGTTGTGCACAGACAGCTGCAGACTAGCGGGCATCCTGATGGGAAGGGGCCTAAAATCATCCCAGCACAGAGGAGATACCACTGAGCTGGAGCTGGAGTGGAACTTAAAACTGTTCTCCTCCTCCTCCTCCTCCTTCTCCTCCTCCTTCTCCTTTTCTCTCTCTCTCCTTCTTTCTCCTTCTTTTATAGCCTTCTTCCTAATAATCTCCTGTAATAATCTGCAGGCATTAAAGAATAGCATACATTAAAAAAGTACACATTAACATTTCTGATCAATGCTTGTTTGCATGCCGATGCATTTATTGCTCTTGCGCTTTGTTGCTTGTATCACATCATATGCTCAAACCACACACCCACACACAACCACCCACACACCCACCCACACACACACACACACACACACACACACACACACACACACACACACAAAATGCCTACAGTTTGGTGTACCTTACTCTCCCCCATGTTTTTTTAACTGATCACAGTGAATATCTCATGAACAACAAAAGATATTACGCTATCCAGAGCACATTAACATGATGTTAATGCAGAGCGTCAAACCTGCTAAAATATTTACCACTGGTGTGTCTGACATAGAGATGTCCCATGCCAGCAATGCAGCAACAATGAATGAGCTCTTTAGCTGCAGCTTGCCAACAAAGTATCCTCTAGGTCCTGCAGGTAGTACACAGGGCAGCACTGTGCTAAAACACAGGTGAGAAGATTGTTGACTGTATAAATGGGGGCTCTGGCAGGATGTCAGAAGCTTGGACGGTTCAGCAGATCTTCTGCCAGCCTGGCAATTGAACGCTTTATATCCCCGTAGCATTCACATGCATTCTGTCCTCACAATTGTGTGATCAGAATTCACCCCCTCCCTTCTTCCATACATGTCTTTCCTTCTTTTTGAAGCCTGTGATTCGCCATTGTCCCGTGCACAATAGCGCCGAGCGCTGACCAGACAGCGGGAGTGATCACAAGCACACCATCGGTCTCCCTATAAGCCGTTAGAGTGAAAGGAGCCAGCCGGCAGATCGTTGACAAGGCTGACAGTAGGCTCAAAGGCAGCAGTGCAGCAGTCAGCATTACACACTCAATCAAGATTGAACCTCATATTCCTTTCCTTGTTCTCCGGCTCCCATTCCCTTTGCTTACCATTAAGCCTTAATAATGAATGTGCTGAGGTTGGAGCATAAGAGAAACAGCCATGTGAGCATTTTTTTTTACCATCTCAATTCTTGATGCTTGATGGAGAGAGAAACAAGTGAACAACAGACACAGGCTTGGCACACATGCACTTAGCCAGGTTAAATTATGCATGTTCAGCATCTGCTGTGAAAATAACTGCCTTCCTTCTGCCCCTAGTAAGTGGGCATCAATCTGAGGTCCACTAACATGGTCTCACAACTGCACATTTGTAAGAATTTGCTTTTGGCATCTTGTATAGAAACATATAAAAGATGTACACTCAGAGGTCTGTACATATTTTTGCCCATTTTTAATACATAGGCCAAATCTACATAATAGCAGAGTGCACCATTACTACTACTGAACTGGTCAGTTGACCCACCCGTGTCAGGGATGGACACCTGAATAACTGGACTTCTGAATGGAGTAGGAACACAACAATAAAGCACATGATTGGTCAAAAAGTATTGTTTCCAAGCTGTGGGCTGTTTATACGTAGTACAGTTACATTTTTGCTTTGAAAATTGAATACATAAAAGTACAAATGCTTTTAAAATCTGAAAAAAATAACAAAAAAAAATCTCTTTCACTGCTAACCCGTGAAGCTGAGTTAATTTTTCAGCCACAATTTTTTTTTCTCCACTGAAATCCACAGGTCTCTGCGAAAAAAAGACACAGCTTAAAATAAATATTTACACCAAATACTCTGTAAATTATTAAGCTACATGTAAGACATGATCTTTCAACAGACTTTGATAGGGTTGATAGTGCTGTTAGCAGTTTTTAATGAGTTTATTCGTAATTAGTCCGACAAAATAGCTCACTCCTCACTGTAATTCCTATTAATTTTGCCAGGCGCAAGGCAGCGTGTCCTGGGAGAGTCCATTTTAAGTCTGGCCTACAGAAGAGTGAAAGGGGCACCTGCTGTTGAAAGCCTGCATGTCATGGCTTTTCAGTCAGGTTCATTGTGGACGGGGATAAAGGGGCTTCGTTCAGTAGCCAAGGCTAAGCTGGGGCACATCGTCCCTGCTGGAGCTCTTTTGTGGATATTTTTAGTAGCAGTGGTGTGTTTATCCAGACGGTCAGGACATAGTATGTGTGCTTGAGCACCTGCACCCTTGAGTGGCAGTTGTCTTTCTTTCCTGCTGAGCTGTAACTCTTACGGCTGGCTCTCTGAAGTAAAGACATTAAGATCTTGTACTCAGGTACTTGTAGGGGATTTGTGGTGGGGTTTCTTTTTGTTATATTAGTTTAGATGTTCTTAAAATGTCAGCACACTAAGAATTGAAATGCACTTCAATATCTACGCCACGAAAAACTGCATATTGTAGTGTTCAATTTCACTTCAGTATAGAGATGGATGCGGATCAGCCTCTGAGCGGAAATACAGTCTCCACCCACTCCAGACAGTGTCCCTGCATATTCAAATCTATGCAAATGGAACGCCTACGTAATGAACTGCTGCCTCTCAGATGGTGAACCCAGCCCGGCGTTGCTCACAACCAAACATGTGTTTATGTAAATTATTGAATCACTCAAACCTCAAAAGACCACTTTGGAAAGTTTGCTTTGCCCATGTTTTGTGAAAAATGTGCTCGTTTAGAGTGCAAACGCTTTGTCTGTTCTGTCGTTTGCTACAGGCAGATTTGTTACTCAAGCTTTTGCATTGCATCTGCATTTCTGACAGACCAGTGCAGTGGTTCTGACTGCCAACTCTCTGCACAAGCCTGATAGTAAAAGCCTTAACTCTTTCAATTACTTTCAATTTCTTTTTTGAGGTCACTAAATTCTGCTTATGCTTATGTAATGAAATTGTGCAATGCGTAAATGTCTATGGAGAATTATTTATACTCACCCTTAACGTTTACTGCTGTTACGCTTGTTGCCCTAATGCTGACCTATTTTCAGAAGTCCAAAGAGAGGGTAATAAAATATTTATGACAATCCATATATATATATATATACATGGATTTTGATATGGTATATATACAATATATATATACACACATAATATGTGTGTGTGTGTGTGTGTGTGTGTACTTAGTCTCAGGGAATACTGCTTTCTGTAACAAGTTCCCAGACATACAGACACAAAAAGCAAAATATTCTGTTACTTGCAACATGAAACCATTTCAAAGAAATTTCTATTCCTAGAATACAGTTTGGATGCCAGGGCTTAGCAACAATCCAAATGAGCTTTTCCTCATCCAATTATGGTACCATGGAAAATGTCATAAATAATAGTACTTTTTGATAATAATAATACAGCTATTTCCATGCTTTATATATTTTATTATATTTCAGAAGAGATATGGAATTACAAACAAGAAACAACACAATAGATCTAATCTCAAACACACACAAAAAAAAATCATTAAACATTGCAGAATATTATCAGAGTCAAAAAGCCACCTGTTTTACAGGATAAATGCTGAGGTAGTGACATATCATGCTGCTGAATTGCCCTGTTCATGTGTCAGCCAACGGCCGTGTACCTGATTGAGTGTGCTTCTCACACGGATTCATCAAGCGCAAGCAGGCAGTAGACCAGTGCCGAGATGTAAATAAAGACTGTAAATACTAAAAACAAATCCCCCTGAAACAATACAAATGAAATATTATACATCTCTGATACCTTGACATGCAGCGTGCTACTTAATTTATGCTTTAGTGCCACTGTTAAATAATCCCATTTGCCAGTATAAGAAAACTATCTCACAGTGTTCTGCAACAGAGTCAGTGAAAAATAGAAAATCAATGAAGTAGCCATTTTAATTTACCAAATGGTGGCGTTTTTGAAGCACACTCATATTTCAGACTAGGCCATGGCCAGGATAAGGACGCATGCCTTAATTGAACAATATCCGCCTAAATATCCTGAGAGCATCCTGTGATAAATGTATGAGGTTGGTGAAGAATCAATTCTTTTCAAAAATAAAAAATAAGATTTAAAACAGAATCACCCACAGTTTAAGTGAGTGTGTGGATGATTGCCATTTATTACACTCATGGCGAGGTTTTAATTCTGCTACTTCACATCAGCCTCCCAACTATAATTAGGAAATTTGCTGCACTGAGGCCCAGTGTGCCCTGAGTATGCCTCCACCCATACATCACCTAGAAGAAAGTGCTGCCTGTGGCTAATGCTCCAGAGCCCCTGTCCTATTCTCTGGGCCAGTGCCCACTCGGTGCCCACACACTGTACTGCCGAGCGGCAGGGCAGCAGGGTGGCACAGCCTCCATCACATGATTCCTCCCTGTCAGAAATGGCTGCTGCTGCACCTTGCCGCTGGCTCTCAGCCCCAGCCAGCATTACAGGGGAACGACAGCGGCCATAAATCAGGCCCAGGAGAAGAGAAGTGTATTGTGAATGAGGACAGCACAGGGATGACTGCCAGCGCAACCCCAACCCCCTATAAAAGTTTACCAACCTGTAACTGTGATGGAGTACAGGTGGAGGATGGGGGCCGGTCTGTTGGCTTGAAGCGGGTAGCTGTGAAAATACAAAGCAATGCTCAGGGCGACTGGCCATCACTCTCAAAACACTCTCAATGCTGATGTGTGTAGTTAATTTTGTGTTACTTTTCACACAACCAGGGTGCTATCATACAGTTTTTAACACATGCTGTATGGTCTTTTTTTTTTTTTATTTAAATACAAATACAGTGGGGTCCAAAAGTCTGAGAACACACTGAAAATCTGTTCTGTTTTGTTTTTTTTAACTGGAAAGAAACAGAATGTTTTGGAATTTTGAAATATTTAAAACAAGGAAATGTTCAATATTTTAAAACCTTCTGTTTAGAAATAGTGCAGAATCTTGAATATTTAATATTCAAGATGTGTGATATTGATCATGTTAACCGCTTTGTAGAAAAGGTCAGATTTTCCTCATGTCTAATCTCTTCTACTGAAGCGTGTGTTCAGACGACACTCTGATGGATTTGATCTAAAATAGATCATCAGGTTTTACACAAACGTGTGGAGTCCATGTCAGCTCGAGTGCGCACTGTCATTAAAGCAGAAAGGGGACGAATCTAATACTAAGAAACTCTGAAAATCATGTAAATATTTCAAAGATTCTACTTTTCACTCAAGTTGTTGTCAATAATATCTGTAATGAAAAGTGTGTTAAATTAGAAAACGACCTCACACAGCAAATATAGTCCATTAGCAAAGGGCACTTTAATATTTGCAAAACACTGACCTAACCTCAACTCCTGCAAACAAACAAACAAACAGAAAAAAAAAACAGTAATGTGATTTAACACATGATGTGCTGGCCAGCTATATTTTTTTCCATTTCTTTTTACACAATATGACACAAAAATGTGTTAAAATAGTTAAAGGAGTGTCATTTAAACAAACATAGAATATGATAGTTGGATATTTCACCAAATTTCATTTCAACAGTATGTGTCCAGATGCAAATATGAATTAAGGTAATTAAGGTAAAACTGTATGAAGCATCAAATGATAGTTTAACAGTTTGCAAATAGTGTTATTGTTTCTGTGATTGTTGAATAAATTGAGACATTTCAGGACTTAATCCAGAAGGTTTTTTTTTTTTTTTTTATATAGAACACACCCCAGGACTAAGATGCCCTTTGTGATATGTGAGGTAAAGTGCTCAGCCACTCTGAGTGCACTCTTACTCTATAATCTTGTTTACACCAAGAATCTTGTTCATAATAAGATTATATTGCAAGTTTCATCTCTTTCATTTTCTACTTCTAGACATTTCAATGGCCAGTGTGAGGGAAAACCTTCATAACACCTAATGCGTTTAGTGGTTTTTTTTTATTTTTTATTTTCTCACCCTCTGTTGGGATGGACAGAGAGGTCTAAGCACGCAGCGAACGAGGGATTTTCAATTACCATCTGATGAATCCGTAGCGTTTATAGCCCTGCGGCCACGCACAAGCTTCTTATGAGCTTTACTTCGGCCCCAGGTGGACCTGTGGCTCAGTGAAAGAGTGCTCTGAAGTAAATAAGAAAGCGCTGGGAATGGTTAACCCGTGCTTTGTGACACGCAGAAGCGCGCGCGGTGACGGACAAACCCTGCCTCGTGCTCGCCTCGCCACGGGGAATACATAAAGGTGCGCAGTGAGAGCGCGCGCCACGAGCGGCTCAAGCCTGCAAACCCTCGCGCGATCTTTTAACGGAGCTCAGAGAGACACAGACAGACAGACAGTGTGTGTGTGTGAGTGAGAGAGAGAGAGAGAGACAGAGAGGGAGTTGCATGGATTGTGGAGCCCGCCGCCTCCACGTCTGGGTTTCATGGTGACCTAGCGAGCTTCTCTGAGACTTAACGGGTTCTTCTGCTCCGCTCCGGTAAGTAGCCCATATGCAAGCACTAATGCTCCGGAACGCAGCGCCTGAACGGCACGCGCTACGGCGAAACGTTCGTGAAGCGCGAGCGTGCTGTATAGACCTGTTCTTCTCGTGCGTTTCGTGCACCATCGTACTTGCAACAAATAGCACGAGGTCTCGCTTCTTCAGGACTTGGATGTTGTTTTCTGGGGGGGTGCGAGCTGATAACCAGATGCTGATAAACTTGTGTTTTTCCCTTAATTCCCTCAATTTTAATAAAATTGTGGCGTGCAAATGGAAAAACGCGCTTCATGCACTTGTGCGCAATTTGCAGTTGGCTGGTAGGTAGGTAGGTATGTGGGGATGGGGTCGTCACCGTATTGCACTGAACTGCTTTACTTTTTTTTTTTTTTTTTAACTTCCTGCTGGTTTTGTACAGCGAGAGAGGGGAAGAGAGAGAGAGAGACAGAGAGAGAGAGAGAGAGAGAGAGAGAGAAAACGTTTCAGCACGTCGGTCAGCAGACTGTTAACCGCTAGAGTTCGCCTTCAACCATTAAAAGCCGGCGCAGTGCGACTGATCCTTTCCTTCTTCTGTCTCTGGGATTTCGGTGAGCTGAGCTGAGCTGAGCTGCGTGAGTATGCTGTGCGTCTCCTTTTGTAGGCATGGTAATGAAATGCTGATTATATAGCCTATAGAGCAGAATCGGGCTGTGTGCTTTCTCTTGCGATCCGTAAGTTTTGTCACTCCACTTCTATCCTTATGTACTTGCATGTGATCGCACTAGAGCATGATCGCTGCTGTGCACTGTAGGCTGCTCTTCTATCACTGATCTGCAGACGTCTGATGGATTTAGACAGATAAGATGGAAACAGACAGAACATTTCAGCTCTACACTCAAACCAGGTTAGTCGTAAGAGAGACAGAGAGACAGAGAGAGAGAGAGAGATGTGTAACTAATACAGGAGCTGGGAGTTAAAATGAAGCCCCTCTATCTTAGACTGTCAGAGCCGAAAATGACTAGCTGTCATATCTACTAATACAGTGTTACCCTGTTAACTCATGCAAATGAAGTGAAATCCTCTTCACTCTATAGCCATTACATCACGCATGCATAAGATCCTGTGCGCGTGGACACTTTAACATCATATGCAATGAAATCAAGGCAATGTATAGCACTGAAATCCTAGTCGAACTACTGGGAATGGGAAAAGCAATTGATATGTATGTGGTTGAAATAGAACAAGAAAAAAAAAACTTTACCTCTCTGTCCATGACTGAGGTTCAGACTGAAGAGCTTACAGTAATGGAGAGAGAGAGAGACTGCTTAAGGAAGACAGGGGTTTGGATTGTTGTTTGCAGGATTTTCTCTTGATCTTTTGCTAAGTGTGAAAACGCATAAGAGCTGCACACGCCAGCTGCCAGTGCTAAAAAGGCGCCTGTGTGTCTCCTTAGATTGAGGCATTTATTAAGGCATGGTGTGACCCACGCAGTTCATAGCGCTGTAATGATGTGTTAAGGGTGCCTCTGAATGATAATCAGCAGCAGGCATTAAGATACAAGAGGCTGCAATCCTAGCCACAGTGTCACTCAAGGCTTGTCAGTCTTCCCATACAGGCTATTTTGCTGACAGGCCTTTATTTATTTATTTTTTCCACTGCTAAATGCCATCTTATGTGCTCACTGCCTCTCCTACTCTATTGATATTCATTTTGCGTGGTGGCTCATCTGTGCAAATCCATAGAGACGGAAATACAAGGAAGCTATACAATGTTATAACCTGCTTTCACCTGTTCATCTAATGTAAAAAAAAAAAAAAAAAAGTACGCATCTTAATGCACTGTTTGGCAAAGTGTAAGAATGCTGCTCAGTGATTTTCCAGAGGGTTAGGAAATGAAACGTATCCTTTAACTTGTGCATTCACATCTTTTTTTTTTTAAATAATAATTAAAAAAACATGTAACAAAACAGCTATGTGCTTTTCCTTTTGGCAACGGATCCAAATGACGTTCAAGCTCAGGTGCGTCTCCTTGCGCTCTCATGTTGGCATTCAGGCAGTGGCTTCTGGCCAAACAGTGCTTCACACCTTAAAAGGAGAGACGGGTTGGTTTGTAAATCTCCCAGCATTTGTTCAGTGCTTGTGCATTTTAGTGTCCTCGTCTTTTCTCTTTCCATCTCTAATCGTGATTATGCAGGTTGACGATTGACTAAGCTAGTTTGAATGCACTCTGCCTGAGCCAGGCTCTTTGTCGCGGGGAGACGGAGAGAGCGTTCCAGACTCGCAAGATGGGTGAGACGGCGTGAGGTAGATGGATTTCTTGAGAGCAGTGGGACACTTGCATTAACATTTTCTCCTTAAAAATAACCCTGTCAGTTAAAGTATAACTTAATGTGTAATAAATAAATAACTGTACAATTGGTGGCTAATTTTTGGTGCGACGTTTTCCAGGGTGTGACTCCCACTGAAAAGTTTACAAAGCAGATAACTTACTATAGATGATAAGAAGATGCTACATCGACATTTAGTGCATTAAACATAAAACGTGTGTATTAGAGCACGGGGGGGAGGGGGTGTGTGGGGGTGGTAGTGTTGGGACAGCCACTCAACACGGCACACTTTATATACACGGGCCAACAAATTTAGAGTGAAAGTGAAAGATTGTAACATCAGTAGACCAGTCTATAGACCTCATATTCTATAGACTTCATATCCATAGCTAGGTTCATATTCCTTTTACCCTCATAATTCATGCACAATGACAATTATTGCCCCTTAATAAATAAAACCCCTTAATAGCTCTTTTAATACAAGTAGCCCACTGAGTAGCTATCTAGTAAGCACGATGGCTAAATTACCAGGCTTACTTCGATACCACAGTTATAATTAGCAGTAATACTTGATTATAATTTATGCCTGTAAAAATTAAGTTGTTTTTAACATTTTAAAACCTTAAAAAATGAATACAGTTTTTGAGCATTCGGGGGCTGTATGCAATATCTAAAATGTTTAATAAATGTTAGAAATGTGAGTGTGCGATTCTCCATGCTTTGCATTTTTAGGTTGATAATCAAGAATAGAGATAAGAGATACAGATTTCAGATTTTGTTAGTCAGCTGATTAAATTTTATAGCCAACGTAGAAAAGATACTTAACCGTTTAAACAAGTGAAGCAATTGAACAGATTTATAGATGTGTCTTTTCATAGATGGGTATAAACTGGCTAAAAAGGTTGCAACTTATCCCTCTGCTGCACACATTCATCTTCAGTAAGCGCTTTATTCTGGTGAGGGTCGCAGTGGATCTGAAATCAAACCCGGTAACACTGGGCACAAAGCGGGTGAGTTCACCCATCACAGGGCACCACACACACACACACACACACACACACACTCTCATTCACATACTATTTTTTTTCTTTAATTTAGTGTAACCAGTCCAACTACATGCACGATTTTGGACAGTGGGAGACAGGAAAACACAGTGGAAACCCACATGAACATGGGGAGAGCATGGAAAACTCAGCACAGACAGTGAACCAAGCTCAGGATCAAACCCAGCACCCTGGAGCAGAGATGCAGCAATACAAATAATATACAATACAATATAGATGCAGCAATACAAATAATTTAATGGGATATTTTGGGGTGCGTTGCCATATGGCAACACCGTACCATATTGGAAAAAGGCCTATTGAAGATTCATTGTTTTTTTACACTGCAGAAGCAGAAGTACACATTGCATTAAGTTGAATTACTTAATGCTTACTTTCTTTCAAAATCAGTCCCTCCATCTCATTGAGATATAAGAAAGTTATTTTTTTTAATTAGAGGTACAGTTATGTACTTCATCTAAGTACATAATTGGTGCAAGTAAAATCCACCTTCTATGAAAAGTAGAATAGGTTTTCTTAAAATGCCAAAAGAAAAAAAAATCCAGATAAATGGCATGTTGCCAATTGGCAACAGTGTGCAGTAGAGGGTTAATGTGGACTTCTATCAGAGAGCCTAGCTAATTAGCACTAACGTGGTTTCATTTAAACAACATTTTCTTTTTCACTCCAGTTGGATATGTGTGCTTCATCATGATCTTCCCATAGCACATCTCTATTACTGGTAGCTTCAAAGTTTCATTTCTAGTTGTTTTCAGACCATAAGAGCTTTCTGTGCCTGCAGAACCATGCTTATATACTTCTTATAGCAAGAAATGGTCCTACATCACACAGTGACAAAAATATTGTGTTGTCTGAAAATACAGTAAACATCTGACCCTTGAACTTTATAATAAAAATTAGCACATTTTGGTCTTTATTCGTTGTCCTGCTCTGGTTACTGATGCCTGGTCAAGCAGTGAGAACAAAGAGCCAAACAAATTCTCGTTTAAGTAACAGAACAACAAGTCTATTCTAACACAGTAAAATGCAAATGAAATTTGGGGTTGTTGTTGTTGTTGTTGTTGTTGTATATTGCTGTATAAAAGGATCACCAACTGTTTGATTGACAGTTCTAGACTGAACATGTGTGCCTGTATTTAAAAAGGAATTTGCCTTATTAAAGTTTGTTTTTAATATCAGAAACATGAGTTTGGCCACAGTAACAATAAAAGGACTTCAGGGGCACAGTATATAGTCTATAATTTGCTTACACAAAGTGGTAATGTACAGTATAGGTAAATGCATCTTGTTTAGCGTATGACATTTCATAAAAGAAAATTGCTGTAATTTAATTTAAATGTTCTTGGACAATGGATTCAATTTCAATTTGGGTTTTCTGAAATTTAGCCTTGGGCACAAATTTTTATTTCATTGTATTGACTATAAAGGGACCCCAAACATCATAAACTGTCCTTGTATCTTTCTCATTTTTATTCACAATCAAGTAATACTTTCAGATCATACAAAATATTTTTATGAGAAAAAAAAAATCTGATTTTGGAGTAACTTAATGGGGATGAGATGCATCAGCAAATAGCTGGCAAAAGCTGACTAAGCCTGGATAGAAAGTGTCAGAATTCAGTGACATTTGCATGTCTGTTTATTTGTAAATGTATTAAGCATTTGCAGAAGCTTTTATCCAAAGTGACTTAATGTAGCAGAATAGAGCCTCAGCATAGAGCAATTAAAGAAGCTGACAGCATAGTGCAAGTTCCACAAGACACAATTTCCACCAATTGACATTTGGTGGTTCAGTAGATAATTAACCTTGGCGGACATTTTATCCCAGCTTTTACAAAAGGGCCCAAACAGAGCCACAAAGATGGTGATTATTAATATATTTTAAAATTCCCTTGGCTTTTCTCATTGACCGTACATACTTTGACAGTAGTTCTAAAATATATTTTTACATATAGAAACCAAACTGAAAGTGCATTTTATTGCTTTGGAATCTGAAATTTCCATGTAGGATAGCATAATTTACACTAAAGGTACTTGACATGTCTACTATATGTCTATTTATTTAATGGTTTAGTTAATAATTGAATCTGTTTTTGAATTAGTTAAACAATTATATTGTCTTTGGTGGCATATACCTGTGCACATTAATGAGTCAGCAACTACAGTATGTGTCTGTTTTAAAATGCCTAAAGCGTACGTCTGCTATGTTTACATGGTTTATTGCATATTGCATTTTACAATTATGACAGTGCATGACAGAACTGAATTGCAATGAACAAAATAGTCTTTCAGTTGAGATGGTCAGCAACTGATTTATAGATAATGAGAAACATTATGCAAAATGAGAGATGAATGAAGACATGGCATATTGAATTATATGGTAGATAGAATTAAGAAAAGGATCTGTCTGTAGTGCTGAAAAGCCTTAAAGCAGCTGTTAAGGTGGCATACAGGATTTGATTTCCTTTGGCTACGTAGAAAGCATGCTATTTTGATACACGTTTCTCATTCACACTTTTACACGCTGTCTTTTAGGTTAGAATTATAGAAAACATGCCAAAACACTGACCTGAATTGTGCTGTTGACTATTGAAACATGTTGCCTTAATCACAGCATCACTGTGTGTGGGTCTGTATACGTATCAAATTAAAAGAGCTCAAAACCTTTGAAAACCGATTCCCAAGTCTAGCCTTTGATGCTTCCAGACTACAGTACTGTTCATGAGAAGTGCCTGTCCTGAGAATGTACGCCTACCTCCAGAGATGGAGGGCACAATCATTATTCATCCTACAGTGAGTGCCGAGCCTCAGGACAGCTTGCAAATGGGTAGATGAGCCATTGACAGTCACAGAAAGCACTTGGAGAGAAAGAATGAAATAAGGCTGTCGTGCTTTCAGAGAGCCATCGTTCTGCATTTAGAAATGCACTAGCACTTCTGGATAATGTGGAAATTATAAAGCCTTTACCACTGAGTGATATTTTATTTCAATTTAGCAAAGTAAAGATTGCACAAATTCCAAGATGTTATCTCTTCACAAGCATACCAATGGCATTAGAAAGGTTGAGTAAACTGCTCGGGTGAGTGATTTATGTGTGTGGCTTGAGATTAGCAAGCTGTTGCCTACTCTGTCCTGGCAAGTGGTCGAGCAGTGTTTACGTTGGAGATTTCAGCACCAAACCACTGATGTGTGTCAGTGAAGGTTGAGATGGATTTCAAGCAATCATCCAAGCCTTTCATTGAATGGTCACCACAGTTCATTCATTCATTCATCCTAGATAACTGCTTTATCCTGGTCACTGTCATGGTGGATTGGAAGCCTATCCCTGGAACACTGGGCAGGAGGTTGGAATGCACCCTGGAAGGGATGCAGGTCACCACGCAGATTTAAAATGGCATAGACTAAGGGTAGGCAGAATGAAATGTATTATATATCTCTGAAATACTTTAATACATTCATTCCGTCCTTTGCAAGAACAAACATTTTAATCAGCTTCCAGTTCATTGTTATTGTTCTGGGGTTCAACAAGACATGTTGGCCATTCAGCTGTTGGCTTTTCTACAATGGACAAAGACCTTCCATAAATAAATGACATACTAGTGACATTGTGTATGTGAAACTCCTGCTATCCTTCACATAAATTAATTAGAGGTTCCAACTACTGGGTGACATGGTATTGTACCTGCAGGCCTCAGGTCTGGTTTGATGAATATATGAATCATATGAAACCCTATTTAAGCTGATGACATGTAATATGTCTGTCATTGAATTCAGAGCCTCTTTTATTGATTGGGTTTTTGTGCAAGTGTATGGCGCATGCACATTCACTCCTTAAATATGCATTCAGAGATTGCAATACTTTAAGCATTAGAATGTCAGCACCCTGTATAGTTAACTAAACTACTGTATCCGTCTTCCAGATATAGGATAATGTAAATCACATAAAATTTATTATAGGTGGCCTCACCTATAATAAGCAGTTGTTGGCAATATACTGGTATCAGTGGGACAGCAGTAGAAAATTACTACAACAAGTATTAAATTAAATAAAGCAACTACTAGTTATTGATTTAATTTGCATTCAATTTAATATACAATAAGTAAGGTATAAAACATGACAGGACATGCGGGTATAGGAAAATAATCAATGGTGGGGTGATGTGACTGTCATTTCCAAAGTTGAATAGTTTCCTATAACAGCACACCCTGAATTGCTTATTCCTCTTATACTACAAGCGTTGTGTCAAATTTATTAATGAATGACATGTCATACATTTTAGTTGTTTATAGTTACATTTATGTATGTTGATCAGTAAATCTGAATGTAGTAAATCTGTAGAGGTACATGATGAAGCCCAGATAGCTGCTGTGACATGCCTCTCAGTACTGCCCATGAGGATGAAACACTCCTTGTAGAATGGTCCATCATTATTCTATGCTTCTAGCTCAATTGTAGTCTGTGATGATGGCCCATCACCAAGTGAGCCAAGCTCTACTTAGACAGGGGAGCACCTCATATCTTGACAGATGAATAACTGATTCTATGACCAGTTAGCCACTGTGAGTCTAAAATAGTACCATAATGCTTGTACTGGACCTGGTAGGAAATGTTCTACTGATTGACCTTTGTAGAACATTGCCTGTCAATTACCTGCTTCAAAAATGTTTAGATACATAACCTTAGGCAGGAACCCTGGGTTTGGCCACAGTGTCACCCAGGAACCATTTGGTCATCAGAGCATGCATTGTGATTGACAGTACAAAAGGCTATCTACAACGATACCCATTACAGACAAGTGTGATGAGCCTGTGCCTCTCACACTGAAACAAGGATGCATCTCTGTCTGTGGTAATTGGGGTTTAGTTGCAGGTTAAAACTCACTCACTTAATTCCAGCAGCCCCTAGGGACTACAGTTGTTGCAGCTGTGGTTAACAGGCCAAGCATGTTAGCAAGAGCTGGAACTTCCTATAGTGGCCTACCTAAACAGGTAAGTACGATAACATCTGTCACACTTTGGGACAACAGGGTGGCTAGTATTCCCACTGAATCTAGTTTTGCTGTGTTGAATCACATGATCTGCTTCAACACTAGGGATCTTCCCCAGTTCACTGTGAATCAGATCATGGATGTGTCTCAGATGGCCTGTTCTCTGGTGGAGGCCTGTCAGAAGCCATTGTCCAAGTATGGTAGTACCTCTGGTCATCAGAGTTGACAGGAATGTTCACATGGATTCCCCGAACACCCTCAGTTCTAGAGAGATGGCCGAAGGGTAAAGACAATGAATTGGAATGCCTGCTACTGATAGGCAAGCCCCCCAAAAATCTGTGAGGGCATGAAAGGTGCACAATATACTGTAGCTAACATCTGGTAGCCTTACATGTGGAGTAGACTCTTTGTCCTGACCATGGGATTTGAAACAGTTCTTGGAACAGGATGGCCACTTATAGGGGTTGGACCTGAGCCCTGGACCTGAAATTGGCTAGGACCTGAGCCCCAATGGCAGAATTGAAATTTATACCTAAAAAAAAAAATTTCATACATGACGCTTACCTTCAGCAGCCCTTCAGTTCTTCATGACCAGCTCCAGCTTTCTTGCTCGTCAACTCACAGGAAGATCAAGGGCAATGAGATGTCTGAGAGCATAACATTTGTCCATTTGGGACTTGTACAAGGCCAACAGAGCTTATGTGGATACCTAGCCAATGAGCCAGGTTGTAGCAACTTCAGAGTGCCACCTGGCCTATCCATTCATCTGTTCTGGAGTCTGATTCTGAAACCTGTGCTCTTCTTTCTAGGGACTCTTTGGCTGCAAGCCTAAAGAGTGGCCCTGGTACATGAGATAGAGTTTGCAGAGTTGATTACATGTCTCCGGCAGCACAGATTGTGTCAACCAAGCCTGATGTCATCCATAAATCAAATTGGTGGAGATCCATCCTGCATCGTGTTCAGTGTGTCTCATTGCCAGGAGGTTTCGATCAGCTCTGTCACAGAGAGATCAATAGCTGCAGATCGTTCCAATGCAAACAGCAAAATTGTAGTGAACTGCTTGCATGCACCATGTATTAGACAATCTTTTAAGATCTCACCAGGATATCACCAGTGGATCCATATGCATGTTTGGGCATCAAGTGCCAGAACCTAAAGTAATTCTACATTAATGTTTTGTCCAGTGAAGCCACCAGTGATGCAATGCAAGTGACAATGGCAGGCTAACTGCAAGATTTGGCATGGTCCAGTAGAGAGTTTCAAAAACTCCTTCCAGTGCTCTCTATATAGTTCTTATACTGAGGCACAGTGAAATTCCCTGTGGCTGGGGGCTGTGCAGAACAGCAGATGTTGTACTATGAGCTGCTTCTCAGCCTCTGGTCCAATCCAGGCTGTCCACTCGAGGATGGCTGTCCCAGACTGTTTGGAGTTACCTGCAGGCTGGTAAAGGGTAAATCAGCTTTACTTCCAGACACAGCAATTTCAGATCCTTTCTTTACTATGGTCAATGCTGAGTGGGTGGACACATTGCTGGTGTTCATTCCCAGCTTCCAGAGAGCTTAGACACAAGTGTGGGTCCTTTAGCAATCATATAGAGCCAAAGCTGTGCATACTGTATAGTGGAAACCAGCAGAGTCTGTGGTTAACCATGAAGAGTGTGTCTCATGCTGGGAAAACTCACCAAGCTAGTAGAATGGAGTCAAGCTGCTAGTCCTCAGATGCCTGCGGATGTGAAAGCTGAGTAACTCTCCAAGGGAGCAAACATGGCTCAGCAGAGAAAAATGGATGAGGAGAGGGAGGGAGAATCAGCTCCTGCTGTACTGAACCCTCTTCAGATGGGTGCGAGTTCTCGCTGTACGTGGCTTCAACTCTAACATTATTAATTTCAACTGAGCCACTGCTGATGGCAGGACATCCATACACATACATAGACCATTGCACTTGGGTTGCACTTTGATTTGATATTTGAGTCTAAATATGCCAAACAAGTGCACCACGTCAGCATCATCTTGAAAAAAACTCAAGAGGTTAACAAGCTGTAGCTGTAGCTAGCTGTGACCGGAGTCACAACCTCAAAAAAGCCCAACGTGTATGAGGAGAGAAGAATAAATGGAAAAATGACCTTTGATGTGGCATTTTATAGCAAATAGTACATTATATGATCATCCTTTGACTTTGTGGTAAAGGACTTGACATGGGCACACGCTTACAAGAATGTATCCAGGTGTTAAAATACTGCCCCCTGGTGATTAGGAGGGGTAAAATAAAACCAACATCAGAGTGATGTGTATATCATTAAGGATATAATGGCAAATGAAAGGTGGTAAAGTCAACCTTTCTCATCTCATCTTAGAACTTTAGCACTTTAAATGTTCTACACAGAACGATGCCTCTAACTTGAATTCAGTTAACCTCTTAATAAAATAAAGCAGTCCTTATTAGTGAGTGATAATTGTTTTGCTGAAATTCTACTGGACATTCTCTATACTGTCATGGTGATATTAGATCTAATTAGAGAGATTAGATAGACTATATCATCAGATTTGATTTTATTATATCTAATGGCATTGATGTCTATGTTGTACACACACACACACACACACACACAGGCACACACAAAATGCATGCTGCTCAGCGAAACATGCATGTCGCAGCCACTATAATTAGTCCCAGAGGGACATATAGAACCTTAGGAATGAAGACCAAAAGGACCCTAGAGTTACTGCAATCCAAATTAATTTCATGGATTTATTCATATTAATATAGCCAAGAGTGAATTAATTTAGAAACTTTTTTTAACATATTCAAATTTTCTTTTGTTACAAGTTTGGCTGTTAACCTGTGCATTAAGATTTTGTGGTGTGATTTAAGATTGAACTGACTGACGATGCATCAGAATTGTGCTGGAAACCTCTGCTTTAAGATGTGCGCAGCTTGATCCTGTAGTTTATGTTGCAGGGCTGTGGATGAAAAGAAGACAAAGAACATATCACTAGTGTGCGTATGGGTATGATTAAAAAGCAACACATAACAAAGGGAAACATTTCTGTAATGCATTTTGTGTTATGCGTTTTTTTTTTTTAATTTAATTATTCTCTTTCTCATAAGCACAGTAACAATATGTTCTTGTAATTAAGTCCTTTACAACTCTGCCTTTGCTAAAACACAAGGCTCATGTCCTTCTTATCTGCCACCTTTTTCTTGCTATTGCTAGGAGAGTGTGTGTGTGGTTTTTAAACCAATGAATATTTGTTTGGACTGTGCTGGTGGCTGGAGCTGAAGTGCTGAGAGGCTATGTGAGAAGCAACGTGCCGAACTGAAGTGTGAGGACAGGTGCTGCTTGATGGAAGCAGCCAAACAGCCATCTGCTCTAGAGTACTTCTAGCCCCTGGAAAGAAGCTGTCTCGTACTTGCAGAACTGATTAATGTCTCTGTCTGCTCACCAAAAGACATATCTGACAGATGTGAGTTACTTAGATTCTAAAAACCTGACACAAATCAGACTGTTTTACTAAATGAAGGAAGGAAAAAAAAACATTTGTTGTGCCTTACGGTGCATGAAGCAAAACGACAGAAAAAAATGTGTATGTTGTCTGTCTTTGTGGGACATGTGAAGCTTTTGCCTTGGAAAATTAGAAAAAGTCCAATATTTTATTATGATTTTATTACGCAATTCTGTGCATATAATGAAGGACAAATCACTGTGGTCCACCCTTTCAGTTTCCCTCTGTGTTTTCCCAGTGAGTCTGTGGACATCTCTGCCAGGAAATCTGGAGAAACAGCGAAGGAAGCGAATGCTCACTCCTGGATATCTTGACAGATTTATCTTGTTCACAGGTGCCAGTATAAATGTATAATGTGTTTCTCAGACAAGACCTCAATGTAAGGATCTGGTGGGTTTAGTGGACCTTTCCTTCAGCTACATTGACATGGGTCAAGGATGTCTCCCGAAACAGGGACATTTAATAGTAGATGTCAAATCGTTCGTGAGTCTTAAAGACAGGCAGCACATGTCCAAGACATTAATATTGTCAAAGCCACATAGATCAGAGTAGAAAGTGAAATGGTTATGTTGCAGTCTGTGGGAGGGCTGTGAGTCAAACATTAATGCTGGAAAAATAGACCGCTTTCATGAAGCAGTGCTGTGCTCTACAGTTGTAAGTACCTCTGCACAATATTCTCTGCAATGGAGAACTGCTGCTGAACCAGAAAGAGGCTGTTAAAATGGCAGACAGCAGTTGTTCCTCATATGTCATATCACTGTTACCTGTTTCATGAGGGTTAACTACACCATCTGCTGAGACAACAGGGGTCCTGCATTGTCAGTTTTTGATTATATACACTCCATCCGGAAAACGGAAATATAGGTAAACCCTCAAAATATAACGATCACAGATTTGTGTATCCACTAAAATGGAAAGCGGTTCTTTCATTCAAGCAGTGAATTGAAATGTAAAGGTACCAGGCCTTCTATGGGCAATATTTTTGTTCTGCTCTGCTAATGTGCAATATCGATCGCTATTTCCAGGGTACTATTAAGAATCCCAAGCATCTCTTAAAGTTCAGTGGGTAATTAAGTAAAATGTCTTTTAAATTCTATTGACTGAAGATTGCACCAGCTGCCAAGATAGGTTTAATGCATCTCAAGATTTTAAAGGCCTCTAAGCATTTCTTTCACGATGGGGCATAAATTTTTTGTTGTGGCAGGCAGAGGCATTGCACTTACGTAAGCAAACACATCAGGCCGTAATTAAAGGCTGAGAATTGTTTTAAATAATTCATCCCATGACTATTTAAGAGATTCTATGATGAAAAAGCTGTGATGTACCGATACTCAGCAGCAAAGTGCAGAGAAAAGCATTGTTACCATAGAAACTGCCTCCAAACTTGGAGAAAATACAGTATACTAGAATCCATTTATCGAAAATGTGCCAATATTCACATGGTTTGTTGGCCATGGTGTATACTAGCAGTGATATTAGAAAGCATCTTCATGCATTACAGCATAGATGCATAGTTTATAAAAAAAAATAATAATTCAGATATTTTGTGCCCTATATGTTACAGACAGCTTCTTTAAACGGTAGTCATTACCAGTCTTTAAAGTCAACAAGTCATTAAATTCGTATTACTTTCCCATTTGTAGGAAAGGGAATGAGACTCCATGACCATTAGAAGTAGCAGTAGCTAGCTGATATAGGCCCTATACCTGCATAATATAGACTGTTAACATAATTATTAATATAAACAAAGCCCATACAGGATTTGTGCAAATATTTTGAGGGCAAAAAAAAGCAAAATTGGAATGATCAAAGAGACTACAGTCACTGGTGCTCATTCACAGTGATTATTTGACTTCATTTTGACACTGCTTACACACTTACTGATTGAGCACTGGTGATTTGTTGATGATAGTTGATGACTGAAAAAGAAAGAAAAAGAATGAAGAGATAGTGAAGAATAGGAAATGTATTTTTACTTTGTACCCAAAAGCCATCTGAAGACATGTTGCGTTTTATGTTAAAGCATGTTAAATGCACCTTCTGCTATGGCCTCATGGGTACAGTATTGTATCTGTTTGAAAAAACGGTGTGCCTGTTGCATCTTTAAGACTTTCAAGTTTGGATTATTGGATAAACTCACTCATCCGCTAATCCACTCATCTGTCTCTTCTGCTAGATTGATTCTCTTTTTTTTATTGAGGAAAACCTTAACCTATTTAATTCATTTAGTTTGTCTCTCGCTCCCTCTTTATCTAACTATTTTTCTTTACTATCTTCCTTTCCTATACACTTCTTGATTGTTGAGCAAGTTCCACTCCTCCATGCATTGTAGCAGAGCATGATTTGATTGGTCTATTCAGTATGCATAGTAACATATGATTTCTTAGCTACCTGTTATCTGAAAAGGAAACTATAAGATGTGTAAACCACATGCAAGTTCCTTTTGGCTCTGGGGTGTTTGTATGAAGCTTGGAAAGGATCAGTTCTTTTCCTGCACCTGGACTTTATCTTCCTTTCAGTCTTTCTCCTCATTATCTCTCTACGGTCAACTAATAAATGATTTTTCACATCTGTGAACAATGGTTCATGAAGTGGCTACTCTGTACGGTAGTCTCGACCCCTTAATATACTGTGTACACTATACAGCCAACAGTAACCTCCACTCTTCTGGGAAGGCTTTCCACTATATTTTGGGGATTTGTGTTCAATCAGCTACAAGAGCATTAGTGAGGTCAGGCACTGATGTTGGATGAGGAGGTCTGGGGTGCAGTCAGCATTCCAGTTCATAACAAAAGTGATCAATGGGGTTGAGGTCAGGACTCTGTGCAGGACACTTGTGTTCTTCCACTCCAACCTTCACACACCATGTCTTGATAACCCTCGCTTCGTGCATAGTGGCATTGCCTTGCTGGAACAGGTTTGGGCCTCTTAATTCCAGTGAAGAGAAATCTGAATGCTACAGCACACAAAGACATTCTAGAAAATTCTGTACTTCTAACTTTGTGGCAACAGTTTGCGGAAGTGTGAAGGTCAGTTGTCCACAAACCTTTTTCCATATAGTGTATACTGTATAAGAACAACTGTTCTTTAGGTGACTGAGAATGCCAGTGTAGGACATGATCAGACTGTCATCAAGTACATGTACATGTCCTGAATGGTCAGAGTGATGTACAAGTCGGCCTCATCTTCCTAGTCATTTCCAGCAAACGGGTCTCTTTGATCATGATTGATTGCAGTGTAATGAAGGCGGACGTGACGTTGAAGCTTGCGGGGCAACAACTTCAGAGAGCACCGCTGACTGAATTAAATCAATTTACCTCACTATATTTGTGTGCCCTTAGCAATAAAGCTCATCTCACTCAGTCCCGAGTTCTGTGATAGCTTTTCACTGAGTGCTGCATCACAATGCAGACTGCATCCCAGCTTCCCTTCACCTGCTTTACTTGTTTACTCTTCTCGCTCTCAAAAACAGGTAACTTGTGGATTTTAATGTGCTGCAGCTGTGATTGTACCAAAGTTTTTTTTTTTTTTTTAAATAAAAGAATACTTCCTTTGCATAGATTGCCATTGTGGTGTAATGGAGCATGAAAGTAGTTCTTAGTGAATGGCACTGGATGGAGAGTGATATTCAGGGGCATTTTAATGAATAGGCAGGATTGGCAGATGGCGGAAACAGAGTTGCTTCACCAGCCTCCACCTGTTGTCTCCACGTTCACAGGCCCTTTGCTGCTTGATATACCAGGCTGGCTTTCAGCCCCAATCAGAGCAGCCAGCTGATCGCCAACTGAGAGACGGAGGCATGAGAAGGAGAGCCAAAGGGGAGCAGGAGAGAGAAATTTATGAAATTGTGAGGTGTTATCCTGCAGACAAATATGGATGTCCTTGTAAACAGTGTTACACCATCTCCCCTTAATGCTGGATGACAGACTGATGTTTATTAGAGACTCATGGGTGAATATTTGTGCCTGGCTCCAGTCTCCAGGGAGAAGCACAGTGTTGATGAGACTCTTCTCAACTCAGTGGCTTAACTGTACTCAGCTGAGGCCACTGCAGAATTTAACTTGTCATTCAGTGGACTTGAACATGGGAGGAAAGGGCCACTCTAATGATGTGGGTTTTTATGAGATTGTAGACTGAAGTGAAGCTGACAGCCTGTTCCTTGCTGACTTCGTGCCATTAATTTGCTGAGAGCGCACCATTTTCTTTCAAGAGAAGTGCTTTACATTCAGTCTGTCATTTAAAATAAATCAAAATGCTTCAGCTAGCTGTCACTGTCTCACTTTCTTCACAGCTGACTAGATGTGTTAATCTTGTGTTTTCCTTTACATTTCCAAATCCAAATCCTAAGGCTTATTATCCAGTAACTACATGGTACAATAAATACATGATACAAACCTATGAACAAACCATTTGACTAGACTTCTGCTTGATAATTGATGTTGGTATCTAAAAGATATTTAACCAAGCATAGCAACACCATTCCATCTGACATACAGGAAAAAAACACACTCCATGAGTGCTTCCTAATTTGATTTGATTAACAAAACACAATTTATCATGCACTGTATACCATGGTCAAAAATTTGCAGACACCTGACCATTACACCCATATGTGCTTGTTGAACATCCCATTCCAGATTTAGTCCTACATTTCCTGTTATAATGAGCTCCACTCTTCTGGGAAGGCTTTCCACTAGATTTTGGAGCGAGGCTGTGGGGATTTGTGTTCATTCAGCTACAAG
>CM075025.1:15547821-15562035 GCA_037576675.1 Pangasius sanitwongsei | reverse complement strand
CTCCAACCTTCTCACACCATGTCTTCATGGAGCTCGCTTTGTGCACAGGGGCATCGTCATGCTGGAACAGGTTTGAGCTCCAGTTAGTTCCAGTGAAGGGAAATTGTAATGCTATAGCATACAAAGACATTCTATACAATTGTGTGCTTCCAACTTTGTGGCAACAGTTTGGGGAAGGAACCCATATGGGTGTGATGATCAGGTTTCCACACACAGTACTTTTGGCCAAATAATGTATGCAGAGGGCCAGGGAGAGAGTATGCACACACTACTGGCATGGTCCATTTCATCATCAGAGTACTCTCATGGTTAAATATGTAGGAGAAGCTGCTCTGAGACATTCCCCAGAGAACCAGACCCCTGATTCATCATCAGGGCCCCTCTTCTTTCTTTCTCTCTATCCTTCTGTCTCTCTTTAGTTTGTGAGATTCACTCAGCTCAGTTTAGAACACACCCAGTGGTCTGCGTGTCTCTCATCATGGGTCATGCCACCTGTGTTTACAGGAAACCAATGGACACAAATTAGAAGCCATGTAATGTGGCACATGAAAATTTTATGACACCTCTTGCTGTGTGACGCGCTCAAGTGCTCTTTTTCTCCCTCCCATCAGCCTGTCATAATTTCAGCAGGTAATCATAAATTCATCTGAAGGAGATATTCTTTCTACCATTATTCTGATAACTGCTCTTTTTCAACCTGTAATATTCTTACAGAAAATTGCAAAGTAAATGTATTCCTCTTGGCTTGGGTGGAATTTCAATCATTTAGATGGAAATGCCCATAAAACTGTGACCTATCAATCACTGCCCATTATAATTTTTACAAAGCACATCAAAACTGTAGTCACCCAGGTCATTCAGCCATTTGGGAAATGACAATCAGTGACTGCAATTTAGGGTGTATATACACTAGGCCATTTTTACCCGACCCAACCTGTAGTTTTGAATGAAACTGACAGCTAGTGCATTAAGGAACATGTGATAAATGACGCAGTAGTCTGTACACTGTGCCTTGTTTTCATGATCATAATGTAGGCACACAAATGCATAAAATCACAACATATGGGTGTGGCAGAAATGCATTTTAGTGAAAAGTCACCTAGTACATGGATGTGGCATTCTAAAAAGGGCTTGGATCAGAACATATACATCTTCAGTGGGCGTTGTTACTTTATATCCAATCAAATCAGTTTTCATGATTTCACTTATATACTTATAGATGGCTAACAACAGCAAACAAATGAACACTTTAGGATAGTGTTTATATCAGCTCAATGCTTGTCCCTGTCATGATAATAAATGTCTAGTATTTTATCAGTTTGATTAGACATTTTATTGATTCTTTTAATTGTATATATCACCTGTTTGATTCCCATGTAACAGTCGCGATTTGGATGGGATTGGAATTTTTAAATTTTTTGGCTTCGTGCTACCGTAATTGCCTCTACAATAAGCCGGCGTCTTGATAGGCGGTAAAAATGTATTTTAAGACAAAAATACCAGTGTGCTGGTGGATTTTGAATGTCACACTCCTTGTTGTGTCAGTCCACCCACATCAGTACAGGCACTTTCAGTTCTGGCTACAAAAATAGCAAGCAGCAAAAAGAGGGAAAAAAAAAATTGGTATATGCCTAAATGATAGAAATTAATTTTTGTGCATGCATGAGAATAGAAGGCAGTGAGCTGTCGCTGTGGTTTGCTTTTTTCATGACCTGCTGTCACTGTACACTGCAGATTTTCTTTCATGTTTTAACACATAATATCTGGTTAGGTAAATTTCAAACTATTATCACAGTGAAAAGCACATGGATTGGATGGACTGGTTGGATTGGCTTTTCACACTGCAAAAAAAAAAAAAAAAGATATTTTAGCAAGTGAAAATATCTTGAATATATTCTAATTCCTCGAGTATTTCCAATACAAGATGACACTAAACCAAATATGATTAATAAACTTATTTCTAGACATTTGAAGCTTTGAAATTTCTTATTTTATTGGCAGATCATTTTGCTTCGGGAGCACGGTGGCTTAGTTGTTAGCACACTTGCCTGGCACCTCCAGGGTTGAGGGTTCGATTTCCCCCCTCCACCCCTTGTGTGTGTGTGGAGTTTGCCTGTTCTGCCAGTGCTTTGGGGGTTTCCTCCCCCAGTCCAAAGACATGCATTTGTGGGCTGATTGGCATCTCTAAATTGTCTGTAGTGAGTGAATGGGTGTGTGTGCGTGATTGTGCCCTGCAATGGGTTGGCACTCTGTCCAGGGTGTCCCTGAATCCCCTGGGATAGGCTCCAGTCTCCCAGTGACCCTGTGTAGGATAAGCAGTACAGTGGCTTGATAGATAATTTTACTTCTTAATAATAAATGCTAAATCAGGGCAAAATCATCTGGCAATAGAATAAGAAATTAGACTATTTCTAATTTATTCCAAATCATAATCTATTTATAAAATAAGACAATTTAAATCTTGAAATTAGGACAAAATGTCTAGAAATGTGTTTAATCATATTATATTCAGTTTAGTGTAATCTTATAATAGGGAATACTATATACTATATATATTCAATATATTTTCATACTTTCATAAAGATATTGTCATTTTTGCAGTGCAGGACTGAGACTAAAAAAACTTTTAAACTTTTGCACACTCTACTCTTGTTCAGTGTTAAAAACACGGCTTCACAAATGATCTACATGTGCAATTTCCTTAGTATATATGGGTAAACTGTGCTTATACAGTACAGTGGGTGTTTACTTACTTATTATACTTCAAGTTTTATGGTCGTGGTATTGACATGGCAGTGAATTTTGCCTTGATTTTTATGCAGAAACAACAGGTTTAGTGCAGTGATGCCAGGTAGCACCAGAATCATCACTCTGTTACTGGGGCTGTTTGTAGTTGAAGGTGTTGTTGTGGTGCTATATGGCCTGTGTGTGTGTGTGTGTGTGTGTGTGTGTGTGTCTGTGTGTGTGTAGAGAACATGTCGGCAGCATGTCTGGCTTTGGTGAAGAGTTCTGCCTGTCCTCCCTCAGGCTGAAGCACTCTTGAATTAACTGGGATGAATCTGCCTCTCAGTTCATTTTCTGCAGTTCCCTGCTGCCTCTGAGCACTGCTTTCTCTCTCTATTTGATTGATTATAGGTAATGTTAAACTCAACCCACTGTGTTGAAAGTGTACGTGCTTTGCTATGTAGCCAGTCTAGTTCCTTTTATTTAGCTCATGTGGGCCAGAGAACCATCCGTGCATTTCTGCATGAAAGCAATCTGTTTGGATACAGTCCTTTCACAGAACTGAGATATAAAAGAAATGTGATGTGATGTTGATGCCCCACATTTTCTGTGGAAATAGGCATACATAAACCATCGTGACCTTTCAGTGGAAGACAAATTAGGCTTTTTTTTTAAATTTTTTTTTTTTATCAGAGAGTCTTCTGCTCAACAGTGTTGTACGATTCCTGCAGGCTGTCTCTAAAAACGCAAATCATGTATTGAGCTTAGGAACAATCACAATTCATGGGGTAAATTATTGAAAAATTCTGAAAGCTCACTGAATAATATGACACATGTTCACTTATCTGTTTTGACAAGTTTAAACTTTACAAAACTGCATCGTTGCAATTTTATTACAATGAATAGCCTTTATGTTTGGCAAGACATAGATATGGGAAAACAGTAGATGACGCATTTGCTTCTGTTGCAAAACGTCCACCATGATGGAAAGAGCCAGATTTAATTCCCTTGAAATATCATAACATTAGTTAAAGCTAAAATTAATGTGACAAACCCAGTTTTAATTTGACCTTAGGTATTGCAAGTTACGTTATAATAAACATCTGTTTATCAACAGTACACCAACTGCATACAAATCCATACATAAAGCATACATAAAGGAATCTACCAAAAGTGATGCCAAACATTAAGGAAACAAGTTAATGACAAGGAAAACAGCACTATCCTTAACTGCAAACCCATCGAAATAGCAGCTTAGCTAATGCTTTAACTCCTGAACAAAGCATCTCATAAAATTGAGAGAAAAAAAACATTCACCCTGTGAAAAATGATTCTTTATTCTCTTATCTGAGGTTATAAAAAACGAATTTGCTGGCATTTTTGAAGAAAGTCTCAGTTCTAAACTTAAATTTAATGACTATAACCTGGAAAGTTGTCCTCTCCCTCTCCATAGCCTGTGGACTGTCCACTGTTGGAGAAGTCATGTTGTTGTCACCGAGTGCTGTTTGCAGTGCTGTAACTTGTACTGTGCAACATCCAAACTTGTCTCTGCTTTCATTCAACTGAGAAAGCCCAGGGTTTGTGGTCTACAAGACTGTTTTTACCAGTGATGTTCTGCTTTGTGTATCATGCCAAGTGACCAAGATGGTCAGGGCGACAGCAGAATTATATAAGAGAGCGTCTCAGTGGAGGCTGAAAACAAGCCAGCAGCAGACGGACAGAGCCGGGCGTCTCATGTATTTCCTGGAATGCTACATGCTGTGATCTACCACCCGCTTTCCCACTACTGATAGCCCTTATTGTACTAGTAACTTAAAGTGTCTTATCTAATAAAGTCTTAGGCTCCTGGTTTTTGTTACCCAGAGCCAAAAATCATTTGTTTTAGGGCAGGACGTAATGATTGTTAAAGCTTAATTATTCTCTTTGGTTACTCAAATACTTCTCCCTGAAATGATGCGGTTATGCATTGAGCGTTGCCATGGAATTTTGTCCACTGCCTAGGTAGATTGGTCTGAGAGTAAATAAGAGGCATTTAAATGTAGTCCTGCTCATCACTTCGTATTATTAGTAATCTCAGCATTGGCTCTTATGGGTCATTATCTGTTACATAATACCTGTTGTTATTGCCTGCTCTGAGTGCCTTTGATTAAATTGCTGCAGGAGTAGTTGAATGGAATATGTGTGTGTGTGTGTTTGTGTGTGTGTGTGTTCTGGTTGCTCATGCTGGAGCTCTGGGCTGTAGGTGGTAAGCTCTCCCCTGCTCTTGTCTGAATTACATGTCCACACTGATTAGTAGAAGTCAGTGTGGATAGAATCTCACATTTTCCTGCCTTTATAATTAAGATAAGCTCCCATCGGGCTGTGTGCACTGCCCCTCTTCACCTTCGCTGTGCATCTGTGGTGGGAGAGGAAAAGGCTTGCTAACTACCACCACCTCTGCATTCCTGAATACTTCATCTACATCAAACCCAGTAGACTGTTCTCCCCAATCAGCCAACCTTCTCCTTACCCTTTGCCCTCTCCTGTCTTACTACCAGCTGTGTTCTGAACTGCTCTGAGAAAAAAAAAAAAGCCTTCATAATTGCCTTAGGAAAATTGTCTGAAAAGAAAAAAAAAAAGGTCAGATGGAATTGAAAATGGTCAATTAGCATTTAAGTGTAATAATTGAATTTGCCACTAAGCCAAAAACATAATCCAGTTTTACAGTCCCTAGGCCATAGAGAGAGAGAGCATATTAAATGCATCCTTAATGTGTGCTGACACATTCCAGTTCCATTATACAGGTTTTTCCATAGCTTCCTTAATCGGGGTAATCCCTATTCAGTAGCCACTAGCTGAGTGTCACATTTGCATTATGAGGGGAAGTAGAAAGCATCAGATGAGTCAGATTCATCTGACTCCTGTCTGACCTGCATTTAGAGCTCGTTCAGTGCAGGTTCCAGGAAGAACCAGGCCATTTTAATTCACAGGCAAGTAGAAGATGAACAGACAGAAGGGCTACTGTCCTTCACCTCCCTCGCTACCTAATCAGTGGCGGCCACTCGCGCCTGCCTGCAGTCACTTGTTCCCAGGGGCTTGTTCAGAAACCCTTTATTGGACCACCTTCAGGTGTGGCGTCATCAAGTGATTTTTCTACCTTTCTTAATCCTCAAGTAATCCTGCTATCTGCACCTTGCCTCAGACAGACGGACACCGCTGAGCCCTGCTCTGTTTCCCACACCCCATTACAGTGCCTGGAGATGCACTTTTATGCTGTTAGTTCTGGGAGGGCCAGTCAACAGCTCTCAGTACTTCTATTCTGGATGACAAACCAAACCAGGGGAATACATGAGGTCAGAGAAACAACAGGGCCCTAATTGGATTCATTTGGAGACAATCATTGTCTTTATTACTGTCATTCATGCCGCATAATTTAACTAACGCAACTAATGTTCCTTATTTACATTCTGCAAATGTACAACGAACTTTCAGGATTGCAGACACAACTGGTGTGTGCCTGGATTTCAAAAGAAATTTGACACATGCATGAAGATGGCACTGGTTACACAGGTTATTGACCCTTATTCTTGTCATGCAAGCACACACAAATACACGCATACACATTCTAGGGATGTACCGCTGTATCTGTTTAGTGCTACAAATATTCATAACTCTATCTGTATTTGGATATAAACCAGAAGTTAAACAGGATTTTTTTTAATTACCTACCACTATGCCCTTTTTTAAACCTTGCTTTATTTTTTTTTGTACATGTCTGCGAATTATTATTTTTGTTTGTACATGTCTGCGATATTTTCTAACAAATTTAGTTGGTTGTATTTCTCAAACTTACTATTATAATTATAAACTACTATTATGTTAATGAATTTGCTCATTCTTTGTCCCACAAGCTTCATATAGAACTGCTTATCTGTACCCAAAACAACCTGAATAGTTCGCCTCCTATTTGTATCTGTATTTGTATCTGCTTAGAACCTGTTATTCATTCCCAGTAATGTATCAGTGTAACATCCCTAATACACACAAACACACTCTTTAAATCTCCATGCACTTCACATGCATCATACGTCTAGTTCAAGGAAACATATCTTTCCATGTTTGCCTGCCTCTAATCCCTGTAATCTATTTTTTGTTTGTTAGAATGCAATGTAAGTATTTGAGGTTTAGAAAGGAAAAAAGGATCAGGAATAGTCTGAGAACAGGACTACAGAGCTCTGCAGATGTCATTACTAGATCGCAGAAGTTGAGGTAATTGCCCAGGGGTACTATTGATTTGCCAGGTTGGCCATGCTTGACATTTGTTCAGCCAGACCTGACGGTTGATCAGATAAGGCTGATGTCCATGTCAGGGTCTTGATTTGTATGATATTATGAGGTGTAAAGGCACATTACACAGTTTTAACGCTAAATGTCACTGCTACGACAGCTTTTCCGGAGGGGAAACAGTCTGTAAAGCATTTTAATGGTAAACAGAGGTGAACGGCCAGTAAATTAGTCGAGCTCCTGCATTGGTCCTTTTAAATTAGATATTGATTTGGGTGTTTAAAATACATCAGTGAAAAGGTTTTGTATGTCCTCCAAATGATTACCTTAGGGTATGTCCTGATGGTATGTGACGTTGGACAAATTTACAAGTGAATCCAAGATACCAGATACATATTCAGGTACATAGCTCAAACAGTGTCTCCTGCCTGCCCAACACAGCAACATGAAGAAGTTGATCTGAATGTTTGAGGTTCAGTAAACAACAGGAGATTCAGCTCATGGTGCAGGTTTCAGAAATATTGAACCAACTTACAAATAAGTCCATAACTCAGGCTCGTGTATGTTTTCTATTCAGGCTTGAGAATCTCGACTCCCATCTCAGAGCCCAACGCAAGATTCCTTAAACACAGCTAAACACCTGTCAATCACAATTTGGTTTATGCGTTGTCTCTGGCTGCTTTATTTTAATCCCTTTCTTTGAGCACTATCGGAATGTGTGTCTGCAATGCCGATTGGCGCTGTGACATATGAGGCTAATTTGCAGTCTTGAATTTCAGTTGCTTAATGGATTCGAGAGGGAAGAGGACCTCACAGACTGTGCCTCGAGCCTCCTGCAGTATATCTACCAAATGTAAGGACTATTCCGGCATAAACGTCTTATTTCTCATGTTATCCAGGATGGAGTATTCTGTAGCACAGTATTGGATTTGTCAACCTCAGCATTTTGGCACAATTCATAATGTTGTATGGTTGTAGTGTTTACATACATCAGTGTCCAGGCAATGCATTATTTTGCATACTTTGCACAAATACATCATAAAATCAAATACGTTAATGAGTTAATAAAGCCTGCAAGTGGAAAAAAAAATGTCTGCCTCTTTATATCCATCTGCAAATTGGTACTATCAACATAAATCATTAGGAAGAAGCTTTCCCAGATTATAAACCTGGCAAGTGTTCCCTTTCATACTGATGTGTCACCTCTGTACGTGAGTAGGAGTAAACATGAGTAGGAGTGTTTACAACAGATATATCAATGGTTCGAATTTTGATTTTTGCCAGAAGGCCTCTTCAAGACTCTCCAAAGCCCAAAATTAATGTCATCCCATCATCCTGAGACATTTCAAATATGCTAGTGACAATGTGCCTTTTTGCTTGGTATGGTTGTAGGATGGAGGAAGAAAAAGCAATCAGTAACAATGACTTTTGCTAGCAGCTGTCCAACATATGTCTTCCCAGATGTTTCTGTAGTTTGTGACTGAAGGCCTTTGCGCACAGGCGGCGTAATTTGCGGATACAAAAAATTCATAGCATGAAAATTCTAACAGGCACTACCCTGTGACAGCTTACAGGAGTCTGGAAAATATGGTTCAAATTTATTCATTTATTCAAAAGAAAAATTGCAAATCAAAAATCATTCAATTTGACTAAGTGGATGCTGAACTAGCAAAATGTGAGGCAATCATACACACAAAAAAACCCTTTAATTTGTTACAATAAAAAAAAGAACACCAAAGGGAAAGCTGTACCACATCTGACGATACGAGTAAGAAACAGAAAATGTTAGACTGCTTTGTTTAGCCCATTTGGATGAAAGTTAGCTTTTATCATAACATTAACATTATCTACTTGCTAGCTAGCTATTATGAATGTTAAGATTGCCACTTGATGCCATCATGGTTTGACTTGTTCTTTTACCACAAATAACATATATATATATATATATATATATATATATATATATATACATTTATTTATTTATTTATTTATATGTCCATAAGTATTTGGACAATAACACTCTGTATACCACCATGTTATTTCATGATAAATTAAGGAGATAAAAGGTCTGGAGTTGATTCTAAGAGTGTATGTATGTATGTATGTATATATATATATATATATATATATATATATATATATATATGTGTGTGTGTGTGTGTGTGTGTGTGTGTGTGTGACTGTGGCTGTAACCTGTGGCTATGTAACCAGTGCTTAACTTTTAAATGTCATAGGAGGCTTTCTAGAGCAGCTAGACAATACCATATACCAGCTATCAGCAGACAGTCTCCTGAAATATCTTCCTCCAAAATGACACGTAATTAAAGTGATATTATGCAATAGCGTCTTGTTACTAGAAGAACGAGAAGTATAACAGGTCAAAAATGTCTTTGAGGACCTTCTCAACATGGTTATATTATGTCAGTATAAAGGAAATGTCTTTTTATCCCACTGAATGTATTAGCGGTCTTATTTACACACTGTGACTATTCCAAGAAACACATGAGAAGCAGTCAAACCCCCCTTTTTTTATTTTACATGGCCATAGTGATGTAGGTAACCACGTTCATACACATGACTTGTGTTATGTTGTCAAGCACTGGGTTTTACTTAAACCTGCAGGGCTCTCTGTAACCCTCTAATCTAATTTAGACCCCATATGTTTCCCTTTAAGAGATCTTTCCATGTTCAAGACGTCTACGCTCTGTAACAGTCAGAGATTCTGCATGTAAATGTATCTTGTAACTTGTCCCCTACTTTGTGGCACTGCAGTTTTCATTTCATTTTGGCAGCCCATGTTCATGTAAAGCATATGTTTATAATTTCAGCCTCATCAGAAACTAGGTGACATTTCTGAGGAAAAACCGAAGTTTTTTTTTTTTTCCAAGGAACCACCGAGACTATTCTCAAGAAACATCCACAACTAAGCGACTGTAAGCAGAACTATATAATGTATGTACTCTAATGTCCCAGGTACAGCTGACAAACATACATTTTATGCCCCGGTTGATGTGCTTTCAGTCACTTTCATAAAGTGCTGTACTTTCCCAAGACTATTCATTACAAACGGAGTGTCATGTGTGTTTTATATAACTACCTTGAGAGTGACTGAGAACAGGCTTATGAGGAAGTGGTTTAAACTCTAAAGCCTCACATCTGGAAACCTACACTTGTTATACTGGCCTGGAACAACACCCAGAGAATTACGTATTCACACCCTGTCCATCAAATGAGTCAAAACCCTGACCTCAGTCCTGTTGGCATGTGTACACTGAAACATAACTGAACTTTGTATCAAGAGCCATATAGTCTATAATCGGTCGCAGCACACACAGTCCATGATGGTGCACTGCCTATTATCCATTTTAAGTACAGGTTTAGGTTGACATGAAGCAGAGTTGGTGAAATAGAGAAGCATAATCCAGTTAGTGGGAACTGCAATAAACAGAATGAAGTGGTTGTTGTTCCAGGTAGACTCCCAAAAGACAAAAATATGTATTCATGTATTTCTGTATTCTATCATGGTTCAAAATAAGGAATTGGGTAACGCTTTCTATGAGATCTATATTCATAAATCATTGCTGTACTTATACTTTTAATTTTTATAAACTATATTATAATTAATGTGTTAATGTTATAATTGCTAATAAATAATGCAAAATAAATATTACAGTTCTTTTATAAATATCCACAGGTTGTTATTAGTTATAAAGGTTGTGTGATACACCATATGACATTATACTGAATAGTGACACTTGTGTTACAACATGACTATAAGTTATTAAGGAATTCTTTTTACAGCACATCATTAGAGCTTTATGTGTTTATAAAAGAGTTAATAAAAATGCTTATAAAGAATCATTACCAAATTACAAAAACGTGTGTAATGTTATAATGATTTATGAATATGGGCTTCATAGAAAGTGTTACCAGGAATAATTTACTGTAATACCAAGTGTAATTTGGTCTTTGACCCAGTGAATTTAGTAAATGAATTGCTCAACATTATAGTGTAGACTTGTAGTGTGTAGTGATTCTCTTAAGTCTAGCAACTGTTATAAAAAGCCTAAGTATAGAACTAAAAATATAAGAGCCTTGTCCAGCTATTCTCATAATTTCTTTGTCACAGTGAGACTTTGAGGAAAAATGGGAAGTGTAGACAAAAACAACTACTTACTTTGTGAAAAAGATGCAGTAGTCACTTCCCATTACTGAGCTCGACAGCACATAACCCGCCACTTACTGGCAACACGTTTGGTCTCCCTGTTAATGCATTCCTCACTTAATGAAGATTTGCTTCTCAGGTCAAGCTAAGCTGAATCCGCAGATAGTTGGAATACCTCTTTTTAATGAAACTTCATTGAGACATTTGCTTTGCTACATCATTGGTCCAGTCTCCTGTTGACTTAGTACTCTGTCATGATGCCTAGGGCGCTGTAATGACTTTACATATAGTAATGATTTTATTACGCCAGTGGTGGAGTCATTGTGCTGCTCAGTTTCACTGGAAAGATGATAGTGTAATCTGCTTTGTACAAGAGTGCCCAGCTCTGATCTACTGCCCAGCCGAGTTTGGTGTTTTCACTGCTCGAACATGCCTGAACCTGGTCATTAACTGAAATGGATCTGATGTGTTTGAACATGCACCTCAATATAGGGTGTATCCCCAACACTGGTGTGTGATAGAGTTCTTATTAGAGCTCATTTTAACTAGTAAAGTCAGCTGGCAAAACATTAAAAAGTATGTCTGGGACTATGCACAGAAGAGTTACATGCAGAGAATGTCTGTCTGCTGTCTGCTTTTGGTTATTATGAAGCTACCTAGAGGATTGGAGCATTTTTTTTTGAGAAGTGCTGAAATTAAAAACGGCATTTCATACGTGAAGTGTCATTCTGAAGTCGGGTGGGCAAATCATAAATTCATTATGATAAATTCAACTGGGCAATTCATTGTAATAAATACAACCAGGCAAGCTGCAGAGCACTTGCCCAGTCATGTGTTGAGGTTGCCCAGAAACCTAATTGACTAGGCTAAGTGGTAGCTAACATAATGTTATAACATATTACAAGTTAAGTAGTTAAGTGCATTGATACAGTCTAAAAGTAACAAATGAATATATGTTTATTATATATTATATAAAGAAAGTTTCTCATTTAGCACATCAAGTTTGTGCCTTCAAGAAAAACTCAGCAGATTGTTGGCAGTTGTTTCACAAGGTGAATGCCTGTAGTAAGCAGGAGCGTTATAAGGCGGCTTTGCTTCAAAATTTATTATGCTCAGCTTTGTCAGTGTTTACACATACCTTTTTGTTCCTGATTGTGAAAAGATTGTCTGTCAGGTTTTTTCCCCCTTTTTTGGTTGTTAAACCTTAAAAACATGGGTGTCCAGGGTACTGATTTGTCAACCCCTAAAAATAAATTTGAAACCCATTGATCTAGTATCACTTGTTCCGTGACCTATGTTTTGCGAAATATTACATCTCTAAAAAATTGTGCTTAAAAAGTTCTTAAAAATCCAAGAATTTCAAATTGGAGGCATCTGTATAAAACTTGCACCCTGAATGTCCCAAATGCTAACTAATAGACTAATTAGCTATTAGAAAGATAGGTCCACCTCACCTAGCTAGCTCTGACAGAGAGCAGAGGTTTACTAGAAAAATATGACCTCTAGCTTTATTGCAGATTGCTCACTTTTTTCAAGGCATCATTTGAAAGTTATATTTGTAACCTACTTGGAATTTGTTGCCGGTTTTAGAGTGTATGAGAATAACGCTGTACGCGCATCAGAAAATAACTGGCCAAAACCTTTCTTTGAATGCATTTTATTGACTATTGGACTAAGGCAAATGTGATTTTGCACCCTATCTTTAATGTCAACTATCTGCCACGGATGGTATTTGGTAAGGGAAAATCCCCAACAACACTATTGCATGCTGCAGCAATGCAAACTTTTGTCTTTGGTGGTACTTGTGGCAAAAGCAGCACCTCATGCAAGCTCCATGGTTGAAAAAAATGCATGAAGCTGTTCTTGTTTTTCTTTGAAGCCCAAAGATTGACATATCTTTCTGTAGTGTTTTGTGAACATCTCTGAGCCAGGCACCATTTCATCATTTATCATGATAATATCCACAGTACATCATGATAATGTGCAAACTGGCATGGGGTTGCATTTATTTGGACTTTATCTTTGTCTGGAGAATAGGACTATAATCTTAGAAGATATTAGAATAGGACTATAGCCTAATATTAGAATATTATCATTGTCCTTATGGAGGAGACTGGAGATGCTTTCTGTAACACCTTCTGTCTCTTGACAAAGATGTGGAATTTGATAATGGTGAGAGGAAATGTAGGTCAGAGAGAGCGGTAGGTTCAAAGCATATTTTGTTCTTTTAGTCAGTGTACATCAGGTTTTAAGTGCCTTCATAGACCACATTCACTTTCGTTTTTCAAAGGCATTGAAGTCACATAATGAAAGGAGATTATGCTGGTTAGAAAAACCTTCTGGCTATTCTTGATTCATGAGTACACCATATTTTATGTACTATCATAAGTTTGACTTTTTGTAAGCATTATTAGAGCCATCTTTGCATTCTGTAAAAAACAAACACTTTGATGTGAACACTGATATCTTAAATAACAAGCATAGTGATTAGAGGACACATTAGAGGAATTATGCAAGATAACCGAGCATAGGTTGCTTTTGCTGAATGAGTGTCAGAGGCAGTGCGCCACATTTCAAAACAATTTGGTACACTAATTCTTGAAGAATATGGTTAGATGTGTGACACTACAAGGGTTTTCTTCTTAACACAGAAGAAACATGTATTTTAGGATTTGATGCAAAAAAGCTCTTGGCTCTTTGAGCTTTATTGGTCATTGTCCCAAACAATTGAACACTGTCCTAAACAATGTTTTTTTTTTTTATTGTTTTCCCTGCTGCCTTTACTTATGATAATGAATTCTGATAAGAACGTTTAAACACATGTAATTTGCAGTCATGTGGTTATGGATACACCTGAATTCAGGAACAAGATTAGATTGTGACAGAAAATTCCAAAACAGAATTGTGTAAATGCTAATCTGCATGGTCTTTCAAACAGAAATAATCACAAGCCACGTTCATTTTCTATACACTTCAGTTTACATCCTCCATCCTCTCTGCAAGTTTTTGCACATGTTTATGCTGCTCCATCCTCTCTGCAAGTTTTTGCACATGTTTATGCT
>CM075025.1:15515254-15547721 GCA_037576675.1 Pangasius sanitwongsei | reverse complement strand
AATTTAACAATGTGTTAACCACTCTTATGTTTGTTCCTTAATTGTACATGTATGTGTGTGTGTGTGTGTGTATTATGCATTTTATTTTTTGGATGGCTAAAAGTAGAAATAGAGCAGAATAAGAGACTGTCTCGACTGTGAGTCTGTGTCTGGAGGAGTGACTCTCATTAACGCCTGGCCATACGTCTCAAAAAAGCCAAGCATCAAGGCAGTGTTATAGAACAACAGAGCAGTGGGAAATTTTTCTACCTTGGTGAAAGTATGATGTTAGTGCTCCAGTCTTACGGCTGGTAAATGTAAAAGTTCAGTTCACACACAGGTAAATACAGTGTCTGCTGTGACTTTCAGAGGTTTTATAAATAATGCAGTTGTTGCAAAGGCAAACATGGGCTACTGAAGAGCAATGAAAAATACCTTTTAAGTTCCATTTCATATTACTTACTTTGTTCAATTATTCATACTCTGAAGAGAAGCTTTCGTGCCTGTTGTGGTAACTGTTAGTCTTTCATGGTTGGCCCGGCATATATCTGCTTTCTGGAAAAAGCCTGTGTTTTCAAAATATTTTGAAAAAAAAAAATACAGAACACAGAAGACGAGGTGACAGGTTAACCGAGCATGTGTTATATTACGCTCCGTAAAGGAACAGCAGCATTTATGTCACATGGCTACGTGCCACTGTCCTGCATCACACCCTTAGAGTGTGATACAGAAGGTACAAAATGAGATTATTTGTGTATGTATACAAGAAAGTAAGTGTGAAGCAGAGAGAGTGGAAAAAGATGTGTAGAAATTATGTGAGAAGATGTGTAGAAACACCTCGTCTTGGGTGAGTAATAGCAGAAAGGAGCTAAGAATGGTTAATGAGATGTAAATAAAGAAATGCCTTTATGATAAATGGTTGGTTTGCAAGAGTATAACACATTTGTCTTTATTAAAAAAAAAAAAAAAAAAAGTCCAACTTGCATTGGAGTGGAATACTATCACTGGGAAATGCCTCTGGTGTTCCCAAACTGTGCAGTATGCTCAGGTTATTGGCACCACTACATTACACGACAAGTGTGCAGATCTACAGAGATATTACATTTTTCATTTCAGATTTCAAGTGCTCTCTCTGGTTCATGACCGTTCATTCGGGCAGGGTCATTCTTGTGCATTAGACAAGTGAAATGATTCACCAGAATAACACCAGCGCAGAGTGACTAGGCATTACATAAAGCTTATTTAGTGACTAGATCTGGGCTACTTCTTTTCAGGCACATACAGCTGTTTACTCTATAACCACCCCTGGACTGAAAGATCGCCACTGCATGGGCAACGGGCTCTTCAATCTCTTTTAGGCCATTGATTGGCTTTTCATTGGGCTAAGGCAGTGGAGCACTAGTCCTGATTGACACGGTGGGGGACTCTGTCTGGGCGCCGCCTCTACCAGCACAGTGGCCGCCTGGCTAATGAGGAGGCCCGGTGCACGAGCACGCAAACAATCAAACGAGAGGAGAGAACCGGGGCCTGGGCCCCAGAGAACTGCACTTGTCAACACCAAAACAAAGAACTGTGCAATTTGTAGGGTGACATGTGATGCTGCTTTCATGCATCTGTGAAACAAGAGTGGTAGAGTCTCGTCGATGTCTGTAGCGGCACCTTTTGCCTACACTCCAAACAGAATACTTGCATTTTTTCCAAAAAGGGAGAGAGAATGCTCTCACTATTCCTGTCATCTAACTGTTTAAATGTGCCTCCACAGGGCTCCAATTTTCCACTTAGGAAAATTGAATTGATTTGTCTTAATGATGTCAGGTTATTAATGAAATGCATTACCTCAAAAGACATACTTTCATATCATTCCAGCATGGCTTGATATGTATTCAGCAAGGCATAGACTTAATTGATGGCTGCTAATTGCTCATCTTCCATTTGAATAGCTGAAAAATCATATTCATCGTGGTATAACCTATTTCAAGTGATTTGACTGATTTGAAAAAGAGTAAGTAACTCAATGGACTGACCTCTGTGGGCAATTAAGATTTATCAAGGCAAAATGCACTGTATGGCTGTGTCCAGAATAAGTAAGGTATCTGGGAGCGATGATGATCGTTATGTATCACGTGCCTAATTATACAGTACTTTAGAAGCTTGATCGTTGCAATCTTGTAATGGACAAAACTAATAAATTAGGATTTCCCTTTCTGATTTGAATTGTGTTTGCTGTAAGCACACTCCAATCAATGTCAATCAGTGACCGCTCAGGACTTCTAAAGCGGAACACCAGGATGAATGCGAAGCTTTTATCTTCATAATACAAGAACAAGTCAGCTCTTTATCCATTATGTTAGCAGCTGTGTGTGTCCCTGATGACCTTTCTAGGCTGGATCTTTGCCCTCATCAATGCTGAGGCTCTATCTGATCCTCATATTCCTTAGTAGTTCCTCTAAACCCCCTTAATGAATCAACCATGGCATGACCCATCAATACAGAGACGTTGACTAATGCGACGAGTGCAAACAAGCGGCTTGTGAATCTTTCCATTATTGAGTGCTCTCCAAGTAAACAACTGAAACAGACAGCATGAGAGCTACATGCAATCACTACATTATTGATTCACCAATTTCATCACGCATTTTCAGCTTTTTAAGAGAAACACTGTTTAGTACAGGGAGATACATTAGCTTTACATTTTTGCTCATTTGTTGGGTAAATCTGCTACATAATTGCCAGAACTGCCAGTATATTATCCTGTCAGATTTGGAGCACTCAGCTGTACCTCTGCTTGTCATGCTAATGTTCTAGGCATGATGTGGAAAACATTCATCCTGAAATATTTTAGACTGACCATGACACTAAAAGGGTGTAATTATTATTTCCTAAGCACCTTTCACAGGTCCTCTGATTCCTAGGAGCGTGCCTTGTGAATAAAAATAGTTGGGTGAAGCATGTACTGCTGAAAAGTAGGCCCTAGAGGAATGCAAAGGGAAAGGGAGATAGATTTGCTAAAGGAAGCAGAACTGAATGACTTCTCCTTGCAAGCACAGGTGTGTGGCCGTGTGCGATTACCAGCGCTCCAGTCAGCCATTTAGCTGCCTAGACCTGACGTGCTTTGACTGATGCACACTCGCAGAAGGCTTAATGAGTGCACACTGGATGAGAATCAGCACCGGGAAATTGATTTTCCACCTTTATTAATGAGGGAATATTTAAATGGTCAAGAGTGGAATCATGGAGAGGAGCTCTGCTTTACTCTTTCACACTCCACTCTCACAGAGACAGAGGCATGCTGGTGCATTTTGATAGGCAGTGCTGTGTGTGCAACTGTGAGCAGAGGGCTTGTTAAGAACATGGTATAACACTCTGGAACACCGTGCTCTGAAGTTTTTGGTCTGTCGTGTCCCGTAGTAATACACTGGGAAGCACTGTTGTGCTTGAAAACCAGCCTTGATCATTGATCATGGGCATTTAAAGCGACTGATCCTTGTCCTGAAGTTGTCCTGAAACTGCCCTTATACGTGACGAAACGTTCAAAGAACTGCGACAGGCTAAGCTGTGAAACTCGCTGTCGTGCCAGGCACAGCACCATTAATGCACTTCATTTGCACTCCACATTTGTTTGGTTTACTGATTTGAAGAGCATCCTGTTGTTTGCACCGGGACTCTGCCTGTCTGATGGCCATGGAAGACATTTTGAGGCCATCAATATGCAAACTGCTCGAGCTCGGCCCCTCTCGAAGCCTCTAATGGAAGCACTGCATCAGAGCTATAACAGCAGGCTAGCTTGTTAGGAGCCTGCCACACAAATTTTATTCGTTACTTTTTTTTTTTTAAATCGATTTTCATTAGAATTAAAGTTCCTGCTTAAATGAGCTTGTAATGTGTGATTAACAGTGACAATATGATAATAACAGTGTTATTGTAACAGAACACCTGAGGCTGTGTCTTACAAAAGAATGACAATAAACCTCTTCTTAAATCCTATCAACAAAACTTCTGAAAGTTACTTTTATTAAAGAATTGTAAAAATTCAATTGTATGAATTTCACAGTCATAATCACAATAATCACATAATCACAATCACAATAAAGTCAAAAGGAAAGCGATGGTGATTTTATAAATGAGAAGAATGCTTGTTACACATTAAATCTGTATTTTCCCACCCTGTGGCTAAATTGAGAACAAAGTCTCCTTATTGCGTATAAGCTTATCTTGCTGATCTCCTGAAGCAGTACAGGCAATCTTGAGCACTTTGCTTACCTGAGGCAGGTCTACTGTTAGTCCAGAAGGTCACTCGCAGCTCAGAAAGTGTTTTATCTCAAGATGTTTAGCTCAAGTTCTAATGAGCATTAGATACACTAACTCAGTGATTGTTTAAATCATAATAATTAAAAGCATAATTATTATTATAATTTAATTTGGTCTCTTCTTAATTCAGTGTTAAATATACTGTCCATGATTTGTAGTAATTCTCATAGATTTGTAACCACCTGATTAGTGATTGTACGTTGTGTGCTTTATCATAAATACCTTCTTTTTTACCTTCTAATCTTTTATATGTAAAACACTTTGGGATATTAAAGTAAAAATGAAAAGTGCTATATAAATAACAATGATGATGATGAAATCTTCTTATTCTTATTCTTATTATCATTAATATAACCTTGGTATCTGGTCATGTTGCCCCCTGACAAACTCCATTTTTATCCTAAATCTGCCACTTAGGAAATGCTTTTTTTGTGATTATGGTCCCTGCTAATCAAGAATTGGATAGAAATAGGAACATTCAGTCACTCCTGTGTTCATTCTGCTCAAAACAGTTCTCATAACATAATGATTCTTATTCAGAGCCTGATCATATGAAATGTGGAATCCCCAAAACCACAAAAGTCATTAATGTTATCTAATAAGTCAAAACAATCTTTAATAGGTGATCATTCCTTTTGTATGAACCAACAACCTTCAGAATTTTATATCATTTTACTCAGCAGCAGAATGTTATTCAACAGAGCTCCATTGGCCGAGGAAGAGTGTCTGCTGAATTCCCTGAACTGAATTAGAGCCCAGCTTTGCTAATGGCTATGATGACAACACTTATCCCCATCTATTCCTGGCCCAGCTCACCAGGCATTCATGCCATTCCCAGCTCAAGATTATGAGAGCTGAGCAATCAGAGCCGATGCATTTCAGATACACATCCCCCTTTCCCTCAGTCAGATGAGGAAGGAAGTCAATGCCACTAATTGCTGTCCAGTGATGCCGAAGCACGAACACCTTTATTCACTCGCTTTAAGAAGGAGCACACGATGCTCTGCAATCTGCAACATCCATATTCATTCAAAACACTGGCATAGAAGCCTTGCATTCAGAATGCTGAGAATGAACTGACCATGAACAATCAATATTAAAAGCGTAAGCATGGTTAGCCGATAGAGAATGTGAAGTTAACGTTACGCCTTGTTGTATTTCAGCGCAGCCCACCATCTTGTAAGGTTAACGGCATTTGTAGATTGGCATTCTGGTTCAGTCACAGTATGTTTCTCATTCGTTCCTCCCTTCTTCATTAGCTCAATTTTGTAAGTCTTCAGTGCAAAACAAACTTTCAGAGCAAAGTAAATGCTGTATTTCAAGATGGCAGTGCGGGATGATGTAACTCCTCATTCCTTGCATCCACTCGTATGTATCTTGTTAGGGACCTGCTTCTGTTGCATTCTGTTATTGAGCTATAAAAAATGTAAACTCTCTGAGGGGACCCACGAAGATGGGGGATAATTAGCTTTACTTTTGTTTTCTGTTTCCTGATTAGGCTCCAAAGTGCTGCACTTCTCACTTTAGCAACTGTAGGAGAGGAAATTGATCTTCTGCATTGCACAGCAAACACAGAAACATAATTCGAATCCATGTTTAATTAGTAGCAAATGAAACATCAAGGGTTATTATGAAGTAAAAAAAAAAAAAAATCACTTTGCAATTAATCATTAATTACTATCTTTGTATCACTTGTTTTGTTTTGTTTAGTTTTTTTTTTTCTTTCACATTAGTTAGAGCAAAGTAATGTGACAGTATAGTGAAGAATGTTTGATATAGCCTTGAGACTTGAGAGGTTTGCTGTGCAGGGTGACAAGAAGCATCAAGCTTAAAAATATTGTCCTTTGATGTCTGAGCTCAAAGGTTAATCGATTTACTAGTGAACACTTTCTTTATATCTAGTGTTGCCAGTGGCTGTTCTGTCCCAATTTACAAAAGCATAATACCATTATAGCTTCTGTAATGCCTGTTACACCACTGCTTAGATATTGTCAGTGTCTGACATCTTGCTCAGCCACGGTTTGCTGAAAGTCCACATGGATGTGCTGACCTAAGCCTCTCCATTTTTTTTTTTTTAAAGAAATCCTCTGTCCATTAGCCGCAGAGAGCCAGACTCTCTTTTCTATGCTCCAGACAAACAATCCTAGTTTACCTGTTTGCCACGAATACAGTGCATCATTCTGCAGCTCTGAGTGCCCTAGAGAGAAGGTCAGAGTAGCAACAGCACAGCCCCTCCTATATGAGCCTGTTCATCTTTCCACCCGACATGTTCAGTACAATAACTAATTATGGTCTGTGTCACTCAAGGGATCCCATGTTGATTAGGGCCCAAAATCATTACAGCCCTTCAGAAAGCTTCGTAACAGCTCTGTTGTGACAACGTTCCTTGGGAGTAGGATGAAATAGATTGGTAGTACATTAATCTCATTGTCAAGTCGCAGGATTTAAGCACTTTCTTTGGAAACCATTACCATTCAAAGGCGGAAGTCACCCACAAAGCGGCACAGAGCAACTGATAAATGAATGATTCCCCCAAGCAAAGTATGCCACAAAACCCTGAAAGTCACATAATAGCTTTTCCTGTGTTCTGTAACACCATGCTTTCTTCAACTGCCTCTGGTCTCTACCTGCCTCGAGCTCTGTTAGAGTGCCAGTAACAAAAGAATGTAGCTGCTTCGGCATAAAGATGGCGCGCAGTGTAAGCTTTTACAGGTTAAAAGTTAAGTGCGCTGCTTTTAGACGCTGTAACATTTATTGTAATGGTGAAGTGAAGGGAAGCTTTAACTCCACGTAATAGAATAGTGTATTCAAACTGCCAGTGTCATACAAGATAAAAAGGAGGCAAAATGAATGTTACTAGGCATCACATGCATGGAAATGCTGTTTTGATGACTTGCTCCTGGCAAAATAATGTGGGTGCATGAAAGCCGAGTGGAAAAGGCTTGAAGCTAGTCTGGTATCTTTCTGAAATATTAAAGGAGACTCTAAATGCAGTGATAAACAGTCAACAACATTTATTCTATTTAAAAGAACATTAAGATCTCAATTTTAAAAGCTATAAATCATTATAAATCATAGAAATCTTGTCTGCATGAAAAAACAATTGTGTTAATGTGACTCACAGTGGGTTATGGCAGTTATGTTTTTTTTTTCTTTTTTTTTTTTTGAGATGGTTAACCAGTGAGCCATGTGCAAAATATTTGGTAAGAAAAGAGCCTATAATCAGTGGGATTATAGACATTTTTATTTTCATATGAAGCCTGACTGTGGCTTTAAGCTTAATTAAATGAAGGAAATTAGACCTGGGGGCACAAATGTATTTAGGGAATGTGGTTAGGGGTAGGTCTGGAAAAAGGCTTGCTGTTTAGTGTGTAGTAGCAATTGCATATTTATCATTCTGTTTAGACTTGTATTCATATATTAAATTATAGGACGACTAGAGGGGTTTATATCGCTAATAGGGAGCCAAATGTACACAAGAAGGCAAGTCCTTTTTGTGACTTCTAGGCTATTTGATCTCGATTCAGTAAGTTGCACAACTTGACTAACAGTGGTATTTTCCGGCGCTGTACAGTTTAAGCAAAACGGCATGAACCCATGCATTGTGGAGTGTGTGAGTGAACCTGGACATTATCTCTATTAGACAAAAGGCACTTCACACTTTAAAAGCAGCAAATTGCAAAAGGCAACAGAAGAATCAATCTGAACATATGGTGATGTAACATCTATAATGCATCACCATTGCTCTGATGTGACATCAAAACCCCAAAGACCAATTAGGGCGTACAGAGCCGACTGCCAAATGGTATTGGCTTATGTGAAGCGATGAAACACTGCTCAATGGATCTGCTAAGGGATCTGCTATTAGACGAAATGTCTATCGTGCACAGGTGATTTGGCTCCCAATTTCAATAACAATTATTCACGTCTAACAGCTGAATACAAATGATTATAAGCCAAAGAATGATCCATAATGAACTGCACTATGAGTGTGTAATGTAGTATTTCATATCGAAATTATTCCCCTTTTTCTGTGGTAAAATAACTGACATCTACATATACTTTTGTATATAAAGTATTACAACAGAGAACTTATGATTAAATAATTTTTTATTTTGAAGATTGGACAATTTTTTTTTGGTTGTAGAGCAGCTTTTGACTGACGGAATATCTATTATTTCTGTTATTTTTAGCCTAAGAGCCATTTGGGGTTTGTTTTTTTTCTCAGTTTTGTCTGTTTGCAAGACCAGCACAGTGAACTTTCTCTCTCTCTTTCTCGGCCCCTCCAGGGGGGAATCTAGCAGTGTGACTTCTCACTTCTCGCTTCTATACCTCCAGGTTGAATGGAGCGACTGACTCATTCAGTTGTGAAATCAAGTTTATGGAGATCTTCCCACTGTTTTACCCCTCCTGCTTCCATCACTGGTAGTTCACAACATTCAAAAATAAAAAAAAAGGAAAGTGACAGGACTGAAATCAAGTCTGCCTTCTGCTGTAATCTTCTTCCCATCTTCCACTAAGATGATCCCCACGGAGGATGCATTATCTTTCCCAGAGTCGGCACTATGTCACTGTCACTTTCCTGTCCCGTAGCTAAAGGCAGGGTGATTATGTCATCTAAACATTTTTTGAGATGTTTCACTATTGAGTCAGATATAAAATGTTTTCTGCCATTGTAAATAGGGAGGCAGGTGCTGGGCAAAATTTTTCCCCGTGGATTTGTGTGAAAAGGGTTGTAACACAATCTGAGCATGTGTTTGATTGTAACTATAGCTTTATATTCATATATGCAAGAATGGAGCTGCCACTATAATAACAGTTATATCTTGAGTTTTTTTTTGTCAGTCTTCTCTAAATCCAGCTTTTCTTCCTCATATATAAGTGTTCTGCATCCTAATGCCATACTGGGTCACTTCTACATGTTCACTCGCTTTCAGTAGCCGGTTTATCCCCATCGTGGTGAATCTGAAGCCTGTCCTGGGAACACTGGGCGTGAGGTGGGAATACACCCCGGATGGTACGCCAGTCGATCTCAGGGCACAATGCACACACACATTCTCACCTAGGTGCAATTTCAGAGTTGCCAATCCACCTACCGCTTGTTTTTGAGAGGTCGGAGGAAACCGGAGAACCTGGAGGAAACCTATGCAGACATGAGGAGAGCATGCACAGAAACTGTCCAATCAGATAGTAACCCAAGCTCAGGATCAATGCTACCCACTACACAGTGCAAAAATATAAATAGGTAATAACAAATCCAAATATATAAATAGCATCGAAGCTATGTTGAATGTCCATCTTGTCAAATGTCTAGCTCATTATAGCAGTCAATACAGCCTCACTGACATTGTTTTCCCTCTTAATTGTTGAATCTTGTCAAGTTGTTCTAGTGCACAAATAGACTGAGGGAGAGTGGCAGCTGCAAGCTCTTATTTGCTAATTCTGAACTGTCTATTCCACGTCCTCTTCATCTGGCAAAGGCTGCCGTTATTCAGAGGATAAGATAAGAAGTGTACATAAGGCTGAGCAGAAGAACTGGATTTTCTCCATACATGCTGCTACGATTCAATGTTTGGATTGAGTAGCGCAGTGCGATAAGGTGAAGGAGGCGGCGTTGCAAACATTCAATCATCATCGGAAAAATTTCACTCAATTCACTGTCACTAAATCTTGTGAGGTCCAAATGACATTTCTCATCTTCTGCTGGCTTGATGGATTTCTAATTTTTAAAGATATGAACTGAAAAATATAGAACATAGATTCCTAAACACTTTAAAGTTTCCTGATATAGAGCTAGTAAGATGTGACACAGAGCTAGTAAGATGTCTGTACTGTTGTGTGTATTATACATAATGTGTAACCTGTTTCATAGTACAAAATAATCAAACTTAACTTTTATGTAATTAATTATTTAGCTCTGTATCATTCTTAGGGGAGATTTGTTGTTTGTACATAGAACGGATCCCACCATAAATTTACATTTCTTTATCATTATTGACGAAGAGGATAAACAGAAAGTGTCTGTGCTGCACAGTCCCATGATGATAGAGTTCCCGTAATGAAAGAGATTCAAAAGAGACATATCTGTGTGCTGTGAAGCAAAATCTTTTACTAGTGTCAAAGTCATGGTAGGCAACTGTTCAGCTATTTTTATGCTTTGTTTCCACTTGTGCCCCTCTGCATGTGTTCAATCTGAGTGAAGGCAGTCACTCAGCGAAGGCAAAGTGGAGGAAAAACGAGGCAGAGCTCATGGTCAGTGCACTCTAGATGCACTCATTCCTCAGAAACATATGGGGCTCCTTATGAGCCTGCTCGCCCCTCTCCTGCCATCACATGTTTGTCAAAGCTAACCTCGTGGGAAGAAATCGCACATACATAGTAGGACTTCATTGTTTTTTATTTCCAACCCACAGGGGCTGTTCCTTAATTAATTAAACTCAGATGTGCAAAATGCTTTACTCCCTGTGACGAAAAGCAAAATAAGCACTAGGCATGTACTTCAAATACTCATTTAGCATCAGCTACATGCTTACAGGACACAGTCAGAGGGCTTCTCTCACCCCTCGGGTCTGGTGCAAGAGAGGGGGGTTAGAGGTAGTATAGGCCAGGGCAGCTGCGTGCTTGAACCTGCCAAGGACTGTGCTTCCCAGGCTTGCTCAGTGCCATTAAATGGGTCATTGAACAGCTAAATGGAGTCATTATAACGAGTAATTAAAAGAATAGCACCCAAGACTCCGAAACTCTCCTCTGCCTGCCTCTGGGTTCCGCCGCCTTTGGGGTTTCGTAGGCTCTTGCTGCATAGCAGCTGCTGTAGGCACTTTCACTGGAATGCAAATCACATCTTTCCCAGCTAATTAAATCGCATTATCAAGGCTTTTGCATTATTGAAATTCTGACTAGGCATTAGATTTTCCATGGGAAACAAATTTGTTTTGCAAGTTGGACCTTTGAAATCACTTGTTGGTTTCATTCTCTGGGGCAGCTTCCAAGATGAATTTGGTCACAATCATTTAATTTTGGTACAGAATCAGGTTTTGCTTGGTTGGCATGTAGTAAAAGCATGGAAGTACTTACAATCAGAGCTAGATCATTTTCATACTTCTGTGTATTTACTTAGAAAATGTAATAAAGCAGAGTCTTTCTAAATATGTCCAGTCCCCAGTAGGCCAAGGCATATCTTTTGATTTTCTGTTGTTTTTACTCAGATCCCTTGCCAGCTGGAAGTGATCTCAGTGCAGATTATAATTGACGTTCACATAAAATTACTGAGATGCCAATCAGTGTGAAATACATAAAAATATACAAGAAGACAAAGAGTACACAGTGTAACAACAGTCTCATCTGCATATTGATAGTTTCATATTTCCAAAAGAACATGTTTATGCCTTTCATGTCTTCATCTGGGTATTACATCATATAATAAGACCCCAAGAGTTATGAAATATATTTACTGAATATCAAACAAGATGTTATTCTCTGAAAGGTCAGAGTTGTCCTGATAGCATTTATAGCTTTTTAATTGGGATTTTGGCTGGTGAGTTATTTTCACAGAAGATTACTTAAATATAGAGTAAAGCAGGGATTTTGAGAAGAAACGCTTCTTGTTTTCTTGTTTACATCAAACATGTTTTACAGCTCCCGGTTGAAAGACGTATTTCACTGAGACAAATATTGTTTATATGTTTATATGTTTCGCTTGTTCTCTCTGTGACCATGTGGGTTTCCTCCGGGTTCTCCGGTTTCCTCCCATCTCTTTCCAGTATGCTAGTATGTGGACTGGCAATGCTAAATTGCCCCTAGATGTGAATGAGTGTGTGAATGTGTGTGATCCTTCTGATGGCCTCGCATCCCATGCAGCGTGTGTCCCTGCCTCATTCCCAGTGTTCCCGGGATAGGCGTCGGATTCACCTCAACAATGACCAGGATAAAGCGCATACAGGAGAGGAATGACTGAATGATTGGAAGATCAGTTCACACATGTAATTAGGTATTTACTAGATAGTTATAATGCCTAAGTCAGTGTCACAGTCAGGAAAGATGTAATGAATAACACCACAAGAAAAAAAATTTAGAAAGGAAATTTAAAAATTTAGAGAAAGTCGTGTAGAAAAATTGTTCTAAAACTCACTTTATAATTTACCCTCTCAGCTACGCAGTTCAGTTCAGAGGAGTGAAAAGAGATAATATGTGCAATATGGGCGGTGCAGCAAATTGTGTAGGGCTTAATTAGTTGGTCTTGCTTGCCGATCACAGCCAGAGCTTACTCTGGTTAATTGGAGTATGGGATTCATTAGCATTAGATCAATGTCTGGGGAAAAAAAAAAGAATGGCTCATGCAACGGAGAGTTTGCGTCATGACAGGAAACATTCACAGGGCCGACCATTTCGGATCGGCCTTCATCGATCCTCTGTCACACGCTGATCTAAAGATGTTCACGGTCAGCATGCAGGCAGGTATTACTGAATAGCATCTGAATGTTCCTTTTTAATGAAACTGCAAGACAAAAAATAGATATATTCATTGATCAACTAATTAATTTGTATACAATAACAGCATTCTTTCTATTTATGGGTGGGTTTCTAGCTTGCAGTCACAATAAATACACCATTAAATCAGGAAGGATTCAACAGTTTCACTTTGAATTTTTTTCTCATCAATTAACCAGAAGCTTTCCTTTTGCTTCCTTGCACTAATTTTGGAATTTAAAGAACACCAGCTAGGTCAAAGGCAGATGAATAGCTATACTGAAAGACCATTTGTCTTCTCTTTGCAAATCTGTGAGGAAGATAAACAAATCTAACCCACTGGGTCTTTGTGCTTTTCCAGAGAGAAAGAGAGAGAGAGAGAGAGAGAAAGAGAGTGCTGCTGATGAAGGGGTGAGAGATGCGTGTTCTCAACGGAGTGTTTAACCTGAGCAGCGGGGGTAAGTCCGGTTTGGCACAGCTCCATGCCCCTATCTGTAGCACGGTGAGAAACTGGCCAGCTTTTTACTGGTTCAGCTCATTAATGCATACGGGAGTAGAATTCATGTTCAGGGCATGATCAAAAACCTTATATAACTGCCGCAATGGCTGTATCGCCAGTTTCAGTTAAGACATGTCTTCACTGAGCAGTCTCCGAGAGATGTAGCCTAAAAGCTGGCAGTCAGAATAAATCAGATCAAATCCGAGAGTGTCAGTCGAAAATCTCTCAAGTGTTTCTTTTTCTAATATCCACTTTCTATGGAGCACTTTCTGTGCTTTTTTGTATAGAAGTAAATGAAAAAAGTGAATAACTTGTCTAAGCATATCTATATACTTCTTTAAGTTAAAGAAGAGGAAATATTAGTAGGTAATAATAGTAATAATAATAATAATAATAATAACTACAACTGAAAAATGCTCATTGAATTTACTTAATTGACGAATTGTACGAATTTTTCATACGTCCAACATGATTTGATCATACATTTTCAAATCCCTGAATAAACCCAAACCAGGTCACTGGTGCAACAGCCACATTATCGCTGCACTATTCTACCACACATGACTTAATTGTGTTAATTTAATTTAATTCTATAGTTATAGTTCCCATCAGTGCCAATTTCCTCATAAGATTTCATAATGTAATTGGTTAATACTACACGAATTGATCATGCTCACTCTACAATTAGAAACTAAGTTTAGCATAAGCAACGAAATCACGTTCTGATGAGAAAATTAATATTTTTATGTAAACTATTACTGCATTATATTTTCTCTTAAATCTGGCCGACCTCAGAGTCGGCACATACAAATGTGTGACAGAATTAAATGAAAAGCCAACAAGGGTTTTAGTAAGGTGCATGTTCACTATGAGAACAGCTTCAGTGTGCCTTGATTAGATTGTACAAGTTTCTGGAGCTGCACTGGAGATAACAGAGCACCATTCTTTCAAACAATATTCCCTGAATGGGTGTTTTAAGGATGAAGACACTGTCATCCTGGAAGAGAGCACTTGCTTCATAGGGTGAATGTGATCAGTTGGTAAAACTTTGTATTGATTTGGATTGTATTGACCTTTGCCTCTAAGGGGACAAGTGGACCAGCAAGTGCATGTTTTTTTTCCTTTAATATGTCACTTGTCTATAGGGAAAGGTTTTAATATTTAATAAGGTAAAATAGGACGGATTTGGTTAGTTATAGGTATCTTGCAAGTTCCTACCTACTGGCAGTCTTTTGCCTTTAAGGCCTCCTCTGTGCCGGCTGCTTGCCCACATCTGTCTTCTAGTCTCGGTGCCTGCATTCTGTCTCAAACTAGCTGATGCAACTTGGGGCAACCGCATACAGATGAGACGCAGTTTTTGGTTCTAACAGAAAGAAGCTTAGAGGAGATCACATCTAAAAGTTTGTAATTACTCCAGTGATGAAAGCATAAAAAAATTAAACCATGTCAGCGGTGTACATGTCAATCATCGCATATTGCACACAACAGTATTTTAAATAGTATCTCTAACTTCCCAATCTAATTTTCAGAATTTCAGGTGGAATTTGATGGATTATTTACTCTTTATAAACAAACAAAAAAAATGAACACTGAATGTTTTATCTGCTCTTATCTTTAACAGTTCATTTTATTTTTGTCAGGTGATCACTGTGCATATAATAATGCATACTGGTTTTAGAACTGTATCCTTTATGGAGTTCATGACAGTGATTAACACCGAAAATGCTGAATAGACCTAAAACAATTTTATCTGCCTGTACTAGATTCAAACTGTTCATAAGGTCACTACATCCGCTCATGAGGACCTTCTCACTGTCTATACACAGTGCAGATTGTATATATACAGAACTGTGCAAAAGTCTTAGGCAGCTATTTTTTTTTAGTACAAACTTTGTAATAAATTTTTTATTTTATGACTTCTACATTATCGAGTCAGTACAAAACCATTTTCAATTTCCAAACATTAGTTTTCCAGCACAAAATTAAATGTTACAGAAAAATGTTTGCATGTCAGTAAAGAAAGCAGTACATTATGTAAGAGATCACTTTTCAGACAAAAAACATAATGAAGGCTGCTGGGTTTCGCTGTAAAAATAAGAAGCGAGTGTGACAGCCAAAGTCTCCAGAAGAACTGGCTGCTTCTGCAAGATGCTCAGTAACACTTACAGCTCATTTCCTTATAAAACTGCACACACTGCACCTGAAACTGCTAATTTTGTTTTAAAGCGAAGGATCATCACACCAAATAATGACTTTGTTTCATTTATTACTGTTTACTGCTCTTTATAGTATTTTTTTTTAATGTAGAAACATTTAATTTCATTATTTTTAAGGTGCTCTACAGCATTTCTTTGCATGCGTCTAAGCCTTTTGCACAGTACTGTATATATTTATTTTTCTTTTTTGGCAAAAAAGGAAAAAAATCTGAACTACCAAAATAGATCTTATATACTGCAAGTCTCTTTATATGTAAGGAAGTGGACATAATGAAATGGCATGAATATGTGTTTACGAAAAGGTGTTCAAATCATAATATTTGACATCCATATGAGGGAGGTTGAGCTAAACAAATCTGAGCTGCAAAGGCATAAGATGAAGAATAGTAAACTCTAAAGGACCCATGGCCAGGTTCAGACTTAAATCCCTCTCTCTTGCAACTACATAGTGCTTCTTATTAGTGCTTCGAACTTTCATAGCAGATCATAGCAGATATGATAATAGTAATAATAATAACAATAATAATAATAGTTCCTAGTGTGCTTTAAGATAAGCTATTAGCTGAATGTGATAATTAACTGGCTTATGCAAATCACTGACTATCTATATAGAGCTTTTTTTTTTTTTTTTTTTTTTGGGAACTCGGGTCATCTGGAATCCTGGTGTGTGTATTTCATTTGATTCTTATCTTCTACCATCTCACATCCCTGCCCAGCAAATGATAAGTGAGAAGAACATTGTTACAGTAGAACAACAGCATTGCAGCAGTGCCGAGATTAGAGCATGCTTAGAGCTTGGCATCAGGTAACTAGGTTACTAGGCTAATATTATATGTAAGCCTAGGAACAGAGACTCAGATATAGACTCATAACTCTTAATCCTCACTGGTTTCAGGCTGAGGAGAGTAATTTCTTTAGAACAGAAGAACAGCAATACAAATGCCCACACAGACATTAGTGGGATCTAGTCTTAGAATTGAAGTTCATGCCACATCTCACAAACCCTGATTTTATTTTTATTTTTTTAACCACTCTGGGTTTCCTGAGTGAACTACATGTTTCTAGAGCAACAATATTTGTTAATATGAGTGAAAATCCCTTTTCTCTCGAATGTCCGTGTACAACGCCTTTTAAATGATTTATTCAAAGAATCTATAAACCTCTGATGACCCTTGCCAGATCTTATTTTAGGATTATTACTGATTAATATAATCGATCCTCAATCGATCCAGGCAGCAAACATTTCCTCCTGTGGAACTCCAGTACGTTTTTTTAAATCCAATAAATGTGAAAAAGATTTGGCAAATATAATGCAGATTTCATTCCACATTCACTTAGTATGAAAGTATCGAGCCACGAGTGAAAAAGATGGACAGTCTTATTCTTTGTGTTAATAAGATGAATGTGTACACATTTAGTTCTTATAATCGTGACTTTATTTTGTGTCAAATATAATGAACCAATACAGGCTTCCTGTCATCATATGAGAAATGGCTTCAGTCTGACTTACTATTTATATGTGCAGTGCCTCTAGAAAGTATTAACCCCTAGTGATTATTTCTCTTTTTGCTATGTTGCAACAACAGACTGGTATATGAGAGAATATTAGAATGGGATTTTTGCTTGCTCCTTTTGAAGTGACTACAGAAATAAAATGAACTACGTGATTTAAACGCTGTAACAACAGTCGATAAGTATTCACCCCCCCAGAGTCATTACTTAGTGCACTGCCCTTTTGTAGCAATTCTAGGTTTGAGTTTTCTTGAATGTGTCTCTATGAGCTTTGCACATTTTGATTTTGCCAATTTATTAAATTCCACAATGCAAATTTTCTCCAACCCTCCCAAATTAGATGGAGAACACTAGTGGACAGCAATTTTCAGCTCATGCCACAAATTTTCATTTGGATTTATGTATAAGCTTTTCAGAACACAAACTTTCTTCTTTGTCCCAAACCATTTCTTGGTAATTTTTGCCCTGTGCTTTGGCTCATTGTTCTGTTGGGACGTAGATTTTCACCCTAGACACAGATGTATGGCTGACTGAAACAGGTTGTCCTCAACAATTTGCCTGTGTTTGGCTCCATCCATGTTGCCCTTGCTTTCAACAAGCTTTCCAACTGAAAAGCAACCCCAGGGCATGATGCTACCACCACCATGCTTTATGTTACCTGTTGTTGGGCTGGATTTGGCCTGTACCAAACATAATGCTTTGCTTTTAGACCAAATGGCTCAAAATCTTCCAAAAGCTCTTGGATTTATTTCACATGCCTTCTAGCAAACTCCAGGCATGTTTTTATGTTAGCCTCTTTTCAGAGGTTTTTTTTCCTCCTGGACACTCTCCCATAGAGACCAGATCTGTGAAGAGCTTATGATATTGTTGAGATCTGCACAGGCTCTCCAGTTTCAGCCAGTGAACTCTGTAACCCCTTCAGTGTTGTAGCTGGACTCTTGGGCACTTCTCTGTCAAGTGACCTTCTTTCCCAAGAACTAGGGTTTGGTTTGATCTTGGTAGGGTCTGGGTTGTGTCATATTTTTTCTACTTTGCTATAATGGATTTCGCAATGCTCCTAGGAAGATTCAAATACAACGTCATCTAGAAGCTTCACAGGCAGTTCATTGGCCCTCATGACACAGCAGGACTGATCTGATCTGCCATTTTAGCTGTGCAGCTTTTCAATTCTACACAGGGGTATTTGAAATTAACACAGGTGTACCTTGTTTAACATTTTTAGTGTGAGTGCTCAAGAAAATTAAATACTAGCCCCAATTTAGACTGTTAAATGAAAAGGGGGTGAATATTTATTGAATTAACAGTTTTTAGGTTTTTCAGTTTTAAATAATTCTGAGGACATCTACACATTCTCATATACTTCAGTTTTATGTTGCAATACAGCAAAAAGCTTAATAATCACTACAGGGTGAATACTTTCCAGAGGCACTGTGCTGTACAATTGCAAAAAAAGTTTTCGTTATTAGTAGATGCTGCACAATTGTACATAAAGTTGACAACTCAGGGCAAGTTGGTATCATCCATCCATAAAGAGCAGTGCGTGGGCAGGTACCCCTTCTTGCATGATCCAGACTCCTAGAATAGCAATGCAATAATGCAAATCAGACGCTCTGCCACACATGCCTCTTTAATTGAAATTTTGTACTAAATATGATGTATTATGGCAATTATAACTAGATAATGTATCTATTTTCTGTTTATTACTAGTTTATTAGTAATTACTATTCTTCTTTTTAATACAGAGAATATTACACCATATGATTAAAGAGCTTATTTGCATCATATGCTGTATGAAAACTCCCTCCCCATAAGCAGTTAGCTGTAGGTGAAGGGTGAAATTTATGGTGTGTGAAGCAGTCAGCCTCTTATTGCTCTTTCTCCTCCAGAGTTACTCAGAGAACCTGAGCCTTCATCTGTGTTCCCTGTCCCTAGTGCCTGTCAGACATATGAGCTACAGCCTCTACACACTAAGGGTCCGTAGAACATTATTGCACCCTTTACGTGCACAACAGTTTCTAATATGAAGCTCCATGAAACATAAGAGACCATCAAGGCCACACACTGGGAAACTTTTTCAAGGTTTACAAAGCCTTACTTTCTTCATGAACAGGTAAATGTATTTCCACTGAGGAGCTAATGTTTTTCTTACCTCCGGAAATCAGATTGCCACATCGCCTTAATGCCGTCATTTCTATGTCCAGCTGAGGCGTGGTGTCCCTCATGCCACCAGGGCCATTAGCACTCCTGTACAATCATCTTATCTACACAGGGCATGAAAAAGAGGCATAGCATGCCATATCAGCCTAAATTAATTGTTCATTTCTAATGACTTATATTTAGAGAGTGAGCTGCTGCATTCAGTGAAAGTGAAGAGGATTAATAAAAGCCAATTGGTGGGAGCTGTGGTGGCTTATCAGCCCACATGAAATTTCCACTTTCCGGAAAGCCGGTGAATGTATCAGGGACACGTCTGCTCAGTGTAGCACTACAATTTGTGCATGGACTGTACACAACCCAGATAAGATCACCATTTTATAGATATATTTTTTCCCTTTACATATTTGTAAAGCTTCTTCCTGCCCTCCTTTCTCACATCTGGACAATGTGCAGCATCTTGTAAATTCAGACTTCTCTGAGGCAGCGGTACTGTCTTATTACTGGTGAGGAGGTGTGTATTTACAGAGGTCACATAGGCACATCAGTGACCTTATGATTTATTTGAAGTACCTTCATCACCAGCAGTAAAGCAAACACTTGTACCCTTTATCTAGTGCAGTCCTTTTTACCTAGCAATGACCGGAAAGGGATCCAGGTTCATCAACAAGCTTAGTCTAGTCATTCAGTTAGATCAGTCAAAATTTAAAAACATTGCTTTTTATCTCAGCAAAATTCCAGAAAAAGCACCTTTTGTAACATCCATACTAAAACATCAGTGAATGTGACCGGCCAAGGTGTGGAGTTTAATTAAAAGGATTCATTCTTCTCCTTTATATACTGTAAGTTATTAGAATCTTACACTTAAATCTCCTAAAAACCTCTGCCTTGCATTTAATTAACACAGCACTCAGGAGCTTGCTTTATATAGGACAAACCTGTAGTCCAGAAGTGTTTTTAAGGCCCCAGTTTCTAAGGTTAACTTAAAAATACCGTTCCCAGAGCTTGTTAATCTGCAAGATACATTTGTGAAACCACCAAGGTGTCTTTACATCTCTATAAGTTATTCAGCTTTCATTCAACCTACACTCAAGAGTTAATCACATACTTGGGCAAAGGTGGGAGTTGCCTTTAGAGCCCCCTGCATTCGTGTGTTCTCAGTTCCCCAGCAACAGCCATTTTTCAAAATGTGTGTACAATGTGTCATGATGTGTGCTGGAGGCATGGCTGAGCACACACTCCAATGCTCTGTGACCAGAGTTAATGATAATGTTGGTGAACTATCACCATGCTAATGGTCTGAATGCACTGTGACAACATTTACCCACAGTCACTTGTTGTTGCTCCCTTTCTCCTGCCTGACAAGATGGATGAAGGCCTCTTTTGTAACCTTGTGTGATGACCAACCATTATTAAAAAAAGGGCATGTGCTTGGTTTCTACTATATGATTAAAAATGGGAACAATTGAGTTGTTCTAAACTGGCTGATGAGAGATCCGTGCAAGCAAATTATTAACAGTGAGAAAGGCAATAAATGAAGAGAAATATCATATGATGTTTATGGACAGCCACCACAAAATTCGACAGAGCAGGTGTGGTTTGGCCCCTGTCATGGGCCAGCATAGACAGGATCCTTTCATATAGAGCGAACCTTTGCCATAATCTCTTTTCCCACGTTAAGCTCTCTCAGTCTAGCTCCTGCCAGACCAGTCTGTGCATTTGCGATGAAGTAAAAATCGGTATTGGCTCTGCTTTAAATGATTACTGTACTCCAGAATGCTCAGTTAGATAACAGCAGAAGCTAGCAGGTACTTCTTAGGATGATCTGATTTGTATAATGCTAATTGTCCTCTATACAGCATTTCAGTTCTGATAAGCAACAGTAGAATGTTTGAGTAAAGAATTTCTTTAATGCATTTGCATCAAACCGTGAAAAAGCATCATATAGGCACATATGTAATGTACCTCTGTGATGTATCAAATACACGTAATGTATCTCTTATGACCCCAAAGGTTCAAAAACAGTCATGAGCCCATGGATATCCTGAGTATGTTTGTTTTTAATGCCTACACAATTAAACCAACACCTGATGTTCATTTTGGTTTAAGCTGACAAAGACTGAAACAAAACAAAGGCTTACTCCTAAAAGGAATGTCCTTTTTTTCCCCCCTTTGTAGCTGTGGATTTTAAATGCTAATTACTGTTATAATTAGGGATGCATTGATACTGAAACTGGTAACGCCCCAATACTGAGCTCATTACCAACAGACCGACATCTGATACCAGGTGATGCTATGCGCCATAAGTGTAGTGTACATTGGCACACAAATGAAACATGTGACACAGAATGACAGCGATCTGGATATATTTCAAGATTAATGATCAAAGCAAAGCAGACTGCCAACTGTTCTATGTGAAAATATCAAGAGGGAGAACTACAGCATCTCTCTTCAATACAACTAACGTGAGAAAAAACAAAAAAACATCATTAAACATAAAATTCAGCACGAGGAGTTCATTATTAGAGGCACGCAGCAGCAAACTGTGATGCAGGCTAAGCAAGAAAAAATGTCTCCAGACAACACTAGGTGAGTGAAACTAACAGCATTTACCCTGTGTGTTGTTCTTAATGTCGATGATCAGCTGATGGTCAGTTGATGATAACGGATTGCAATGTAATGAAGACTTACGCCCATACAGAGGTGCTTTCCCTGCTCTTCTCCGCTGCAAACTTACTCCATCCAAAGTAACTAATGTAGCTCTCATTTAAAGTCAACTAGCTAACGTTTTAAGGAATGAGTTTTGTAGTCTAAGTGCATGAACACACACATGTGCACTTTTAATAGCCACTGTTTAAACCACTGTTTAAATGTTCACCGACATCAATGATTGATCGTAAAGGCCAGATTACAAAACCACATTTTTTGTGCACTTTATTTAAAATCATAAACTACAAATATGTCATGTATGTGCAAACTGTAGCTACAGAGGAAAGGGTTTGCACATTATGACACTCATTTTAAATCAACATGGGAAATTGTGAATGGTTTTGTAATTACAGATTGCTGGCACATTGCCGTGCACAAAACAATGATATAATAATGTCTTACTGATTTAAAAAGTCTTAATAAGGAAAAAGAGCTCAGGAGCAAATGTGAGCAAAGTGACCCTCTTTTGGGTTTTGGGGGCTGTACGTCCAGGCTATTGTATATGCGCCCCCTTCAGGATGGTTTGGCGAATTTCAGTTTTTAGTAAATTATTAATCAATTACTAATTTCAGTAATTTAGTAAAAGTAGAGATGTCCATAGGCTTGGCTGAGTGGGGGCGTGGCTTTCAGTGGGGGATTTTGTAGCTCTCGAACTAGGCTTATTCCATTCATTGTTAATCAGTAAACAGTTAATACCATATACTCATAATTGATCACTGAATGCTAAACCTGAATGCTAAATTGCCAAACCAGATTAAAACTGAAGTGCACTGATGCTCTTACTCTTGCCAGTAGCTCACATGGAAACACAGCAGAGACACATCTGGTATCAGAAGTGGTATCGGCAAGTACCAAAATTAACCACATGTACTCGTACCTTGTCTAAAAAAATGAAATGATATCAGTGCATCCCTAGGTATAATGGATACTAATTAAATTGTATACCAATTTTTGGAAAGATTGTACGTATATACTATATGTGTGCTGTGTACAGATTAAGTACAGAGACTACAAGACAGATTAAACAGACTTAAAACTACATCATAATCATTAAAGCAGCAAATAACTTCCTTAGCACACATTACCCTGTGGTCTAAGAGCAATCTATATTCATTGTAAAAGTAATAAGATGTTTTTGTTGGTTAAATAGGTACAAGATTGTGCTACAGTCAGTAACATGAATGACGTAAATGACATTCACCCATGCACCAGGGACGGTTCTAAATCAAGAGTTACATGATGATGCATCCTGCTCCATCAAACTATTACTTATTCATGTTTTTATGCACTCTTGATAGAGAAAGAGACTCAGGCTCAGACTCTGATCTGACTGACTGATTCTGTAATAGTGTCAGTCCTATCTGTGGTTTAGTTGCATGGGTATTGATTGTACAGATTTTTTTTTAAACTGTCTCAGGAGTATTTTCTTTCAGACAGGAGCCATAATGGTAATGGCTGTATGATGCACACTGTGATGTCAGCGCCGAAATGAAGGAGAGGTGTTGTGTGAAGTGGGGAAAGTGCCATCTAGTGGCACTTTGGCTTTGCTCTTCCAGTAAGTTTGACAATCATGCATGGGTTCTCTTCTTTTCGGTGTTCGTCCGGTGTTAGTGGCACTGTGAATGGAATCACATGTTGAAAATGGAGGTGGAGGAGTTCAGTTCTCTTTATGCAGACTTTACATGAAGAAAAGTCAGTCTCGAGACTCAGGATAGTTAAGATTAGCATTCTATCAGTAAGGGTACGCATTATTTAAAACATTGTTAGTTTGGCTATACAGTGGTAACTGTGTGCATATAGTGATACTTTTCTGGCGCATGGAGGAGCCTGAATTTAGTCTATCTTCAATGAGCCATATGAGAGCAAAATTCATTTATAGGGTCTACTCGAGGCCATGATTTGGAAGCATGCCACATCTGCTTGGACGGGTTAGAGGAAGCAAAGCTGGTAGCCTGTGGTTGTGCTAATGTAATGTATTGCTTCAGAAGGGGAACAGTGCCAAGTGTGATCAGGTGATGCCATCTGATATTTGAGAGTCCCTGGAAGATGCACTGCCTTTTTCTTTCATATAAGAGTGATTTACAGACTTCTCTTCCTCCCAGGTACTGAAAAGAATCACTGAGACAAAACAAAGCATGGAGAGACACTTTAACACTATATCACAATAGCTTCCCAGAATGGCCTCCATATAGTGTCAATATCAATATTGCCCAGAGGATTTTAAACTCTGCTGCTCATCAAAAAAACACTCCACGTATAAAAGGCACGATTCCACCCAAAGGTTAAAATTCTGACATTTAAAAACGTTATCCATTAAATATGTACAGCTAGACCTTTTCTGTGGGTATCAAACCAAGCCTGTTAGGTAACTGATCAAGGCAGATATTTACCTTCCCTTCTGACCACTACTTGTATTCATGTTCCAACATTCAAATATAACAGAAATCCAGCAGCATTTCTAAAGACCACAGATCACGCTAAGTTTAACTCTCTCATGAGGTATGGTAAATAGAGGTGGCTTGGTGTAGCAGTGGTTCATTAGTTTGCGTGAGCAGGCAAAGTGCCTGTGGATGTAATGGCGTGAGCTTGGCTGGGGAGGAATGTGGGCTGTGGTCTCCTGGGGACGAATGGAGGCAGCAGAACAGCTGCACTCTTTGAAGGGGGTGATGGGGATAGAGAGGTTGTTTGGCTGACTCATTTCTCTGTTGGAGGATGGAACCTCAGGATGCCTGTAGGGGTATCAAATGGGTCCCGCTAGTAAAATCTAACAAGAGCAATGTTGGCAGGTGTTCCAGAACAGGAAAACACAATGGCAACGGTAACAATACAGGAATGCTTTCTGCACAATAAATAGACAAGTCAATCCCTGTTTTAGCTCTTGGAGTATTTTGTTAAATCTCAGGAGTGCATCACATATCTGATGTGTCACTTGATCTTTAAGCACAGTTTTCCCGTAGACTGCCTTGTGATAGCAAGCCCACAAATTGAACAACAGCAGTAGAGGTGCAAATGCTGTTTTGAGCATGGCTGAAAATGTTGAAATACACCGTATGTCATACTATTTTCTTTAATATGAAAATAGTATTGCCAAAAAGCATAGCGTTGTAATATGCAGACAGACAAATGCCATTTTTCTTTACCTGTCTCCAACTGGTCTGTCTTCTCCTCGACTATATATTATGATAAACAAATGGCACTCGTTGTGCTGTTCTTCTCTTCCCCAGCCACCCCTGCTCATAACCTTCAGTACTCACGCCTTCCTTTCCCCCACACTGCGCCCTCAGGAATATGCCATGTCAAATGATTTCATCTCGAAAAAGAGAGGAAAAACAATCTTATTTCCCAAACCGTCCATCTGGCAAGACAGCTCGCAATGTTTATATTCACATTCAACCAATTCACTGCTTCTGTCTGCTCTCTGCAGTTTCCATCACCATGGATAGATCACATGTGGGCTGTGGAGGTGGGGGGTTGGAAATTTTCTTGAAGGCCCAATGTCCTCGCTGCCACGGCGTTCTCTGCATGATTGATTCCGTTTCTCCTTCCAGCATCCACTCACCAAGCCTTTGCTTCGCTCCTTCCCTCTCAGCTACCATTTGCTATTCATACTGTATTTCCCATGCATGGAGGAAATGAATTTAAGTGAAACAGATCACACACAACACAGAAGAGGCTGATGTCTGCAAGCACTTGCCCAGCTCCTGTCTTTCTGCTGGACCCATCTTTCTAGTGTGCAGGAAATGGAAATACAATATGAACAATGGATAGAAAAGCAAAGCTTTTTGTAGGCTGGCATCTAGAAGATGATGGTGCAGAGCCTAGTTTATCAAATGGCAAGTTTTAAATGATGTAGAATTTTAAAAAAAAGGATAAACTATTAAATACTGTTCTACCATCAAGACCTACTGATATGTATAACTCCATAGAGGTGATATGTCTTACACTGTAATTTTGGAAAAACAGCGAGGACTTAGAATGTAAATGAGGAGGAATTGGTACTGAAAGGTGTGTCTCTATCTGGACCTTCAGTTTTCAACCAAAATAAATATGTCAAGCAACTGCGACCGTACTTGTAAGACTCGTTTAATGGGTATTAAAAAGTTGCTGTTTTAATCTTACTTGATTAAACATGTAGACTGAAATGACTCCTGCTGAATGGTGCCTTTTATAAATGCATTCTTATTTTCAAGAATTTTCAGCTGAGAGTGTCCACAAGTATAATGAATAGTTATTCATTATAACTATGAATGAGGGCATGTGTGTGTTAATGTGTGTGAGGTGTTGAGATGTTTAGTTTGGTGGGGTGGGGAGTTCTGGCCCAAACAGTATTTGCTCTACAGGAATTTGGCTCCCGGTCAAATCGAATTGATGACCCGTGGTGTAGAATGAATTATTTCGATGGAAGAATCACAGCTGTGAAAAATAGCTTGGAGCTCATAGTATCATTTTGGTTGTGGTTTGAATATAAACACTGAAAAAAATAGGGGGTTGCGGAAGTGAAAGCTGTAATATTCTGAACAAAAGTTATGAACAAATTTACCTGTAGGCTGTTTTGTTAATGTGAGCTTAATTTTTCTGGTCATCTTGCTTTATCCTGTGGCTGCTGGGGGAATGCACACCAAACAATGCAGCATGCAAATAAAAATTTCCACTGGATTATTTGAGGGGAGATTAAAGGAAATAGCTTGATAGAGCACTTAATAGAGCATTCAACCCCAACATTTAACCATTAAGTGATAACGCCCGGGAAATTGCGGTTAAATGCTCTCTATCACTTGTAGAAAATATTTCAGTGCTAAGAAATCTATTATGGGTCTATTATAATATGAATGACCAACTACTAACATTTTGTTAAAGAGCGTTTCTCATGCTTTCTCACATATAGTACTCATTTCACAATGGATGTCCTGGCCACATAATTATAATCTTGCACATCTCTCCAAAAAGAAGTGCTCAAATGATTAGTTTAATTGAGTGCTTAGCAAGAAGATTACGAGAACAGCCTAGAAAACAGGGTGGAACTTTCTAATATGAGTTTCAAAAAATGTTTCCGTGACAAAAAATCAGAACCCCAGTACTGAAACTCAGCTTCTTCCATCTATAGCCTTTTTTTTTTTGCTGTTTTAAAACATTCAAAGTTCATGTATTATAAAGAATAAAATTATAAGATGAGCTGTTTTGAATTTTCCATTTTAAGAAGACTTCTTTATTTGTGTTCATTGTTAATCAGCTGCAGAAGTGTCTGCACAAATAGTTTCAGCTGTGGAACATATCAATATATTATAAGGAATTAAACTATCCTAATGATATTCAACCTTATAATATTTATCCCTTGCCAGTATTCACGTCAAGACATTGTTTATGGAATTGAACTGATTTTGATTTTAGACTAATCCATGTTGTGCCCAAGAGCTTTACATGCAGGCTTTGTGTCCGTAGTCTATTAAAGGATCGCTCACGCATATGCTGAGGCTTTGTAAGAGGTTTCCATGGTGGCTACACAATGCCCTTGCATTATTTTTTGCAGTGTCATGTTTGCGTAACTAGAAATCATCACACAGGTGATTCAGCCAATGCCCTTTACTGTACGTTTAAGGTGAATGTGTGATTTTTGCTTTCTACTTTTATTTATAAATGTAGTTGATCCACTTATATGTATCTTAAATATAAATATATCTTATAAATTCAAATGCATTGTTTATTGTCTGTCAGTGTGCCCTTGATCTTTAGAACTACAGTACAGGTGTGACTAAGACTTACAGCCAAAATAGTGTGTGTTAAATGAGAGGTCAGTTCAACTTAATCCAGCTCTGTATCCAGCAAATAGACTCTGGGACAGTAAAGAATAAGCAGGCATTATAGACACCTGGGCTTATTTCTAGTAGAGCACTCCAACTGCAGAGAAGGCCTCCACTGTGTGATTTTTCTACTTGCCAGCATAACCTATGGCACAATATCTTTCCGTAATTCGTAGACAATTCAGATGCAGCCATGCTCAACTAGCAGGCTGGTGAAAGAGCTGGCACCTGCTCATCACGTGGGTTTGTGCATTCGGGATAGGGATTGGTGTGTGTGTGTGTGTGTGTGTGTGTGTGTGTGTGCGTGCGCTGCCATGTCCTGAGTCAGCAGAGGAAGAGGCACCCACTTCCTCTCACCCCACCCCACCCAAGCTGCTCCTAAGAACTGACTGCTGGGTTGATGGACTGGAAAATTGCATTAAAGTCTGCAGGTTTCTTTTGTGCCTTTTCCGTGCTTACATGTGCTGAATTGAATTAACACAGAGTTACAGACTGACACCATTTTGGTGACAAACCAGGTGCACTGCAGACTGATTGGTGTTCAGCTTTATTGTAATTACTTGAAGGGATGTTTATGATGCCAGGTGGTTTGCAGACTTCCAAAGATAATGGGTGCCAGAAGATAAATAAATTATATTTTAACTTTATAAATCATGTGTTGTTACATTGTTTTAGTGTAATACCGTATATCTTTATTGTATAATAGTATATACACAGACTTTTTATATATTATTTTTCCTTTTGTTGCATCTTAAATAACGATGATAATGATTATATGTTGGACATTTGATATTTGTTGAATACATGGATTTGTTTTTGTGGCTGATCCTTTAATCAGCAAGACCTATAGGCATCTTGGTAACACATTAGCTAATCTAATTCTGTATTTTATTTTATTATGTTATTGCTTTGTAATTAACATGATATGCAATACAGTGTCATGTTTAGAACAGTTTATGTTTGTTTTAGGACAGGGTGTGTACCAAGCTTTTTGTGGTCTTTTTAATGAGCATAATCCTCTCTAAGTGCTCTTAATCTCCTGAATAATTAATTGTCTGACATTTAACTTTTTGCTCTGTTAAATTGTTCTGCTGCTACAGTAAGACATTTTGAACCCATTTGGAAACGCTGTGGCAAGGGAGAACAATAATGCCTAATGAGATAGCAATGAAGACATCTTCATCTGGTTTCCAAGTGTTTATAGAACCAAATTTACCAAAATAAAATAACTGTAGTTTCACAGGCACAGAGATAATGACACTTTCCTCAGAAACAGCTGAACTTTATATTTGGAATTGGTTTTAGATAAAAATAAATAAACCCACAAGGACGAAAATAAGTGTATGTAAGCATAAACGAGGCTCCAAAGGCAGCGATTAATCAATTAATCAATGAATTAATTAAACAGGTGTGTCTACACCAGCAACAACATTTGACCTTGCTGTGACCTTAAGCCGGTTTGGATCAATTCCAAAATCTAATCAGTTCATCTGCTGGTTACAATGATGATTATATATAAATCGTGCAAACATTCAACCACTCGTTCTTGAGATATCGTGCTAATGAGTATCTCAGATGGACACACAGATGGATGGATGGATGGATGGATGGACGGACAGATGAACCCAAAAGCATAAAAATTAATAGACATTCCTGAAGTCACTACAGTCTTACTCTCCTTCTGTTCCTGAACAGAAGCATGATTTATTTTAATCCCATCATCACTCTAGCAACTTGTGGTTGACTTAAAAACCTAAATATGTCCTCATACTATTTTAAACTGATCAGCTCAATCCACTCTGTAGCGTGTCTGTGGTTCATTCCTGAACCAATCCTTATGTGGCTAACGCATGACGCCATTGTTGACCACATCACTGAATTAATATGGCTTCCACAAGGTCACACTGAAAAGTGCCACAGGGAAAGAGGTGACTGCTCCAGCCTCCATTTATATGTGGAGGCACTGGCAGTCCACGAGGATATAAAAGGCTTTGTCTGATAAACAAATGAGTTTAAAGCACACTGAGGCAAGCACAATACTTTTCACTTATCGGAGTGCTAAAGTTAGATAAAGATAATTAGTGTGCTATGCCCTGTGGCTGTCCGTGCTCTTGACTGAAAAGTCAAAGTAAAAACCCAGCCAGGGTGGAAAAAGTGTTTCTGATGTCATAAGCGAGCGAATCACTTCTCTGTGAAGAGATCTGACTTTTGGCCTGCCCTATCTTATAATTAACCTGGTGCAAAGTGCTAATACCATCCAAAAAAAATGAACCGCCTTTCCCACTGCTTTCTAATTCTCTCACTCCAGGTGAATTCAGGGAGCTCCTGATTCAACGTTCCTCATTTTCCCAGGAGTGCTCGCTTCATTACAACTCAATTGTTCTAACACCTGTGGATTCTTCGTCTCTGAAGGATAGAGTCAGAGACAATCATTTCTTGCACCACATGCCACACACATAGACACACACATGAGTCCAAATGGTTTCTGATGGCTGGAGAAGACATCAAGATGGAAGTGAATGGATCAGCTTCAGTCTAGGCCAAGGGGAGTGATGAGAGATTAGAGTACGAGGCGAGACATGAGTGAGGCAATTTGGTACAGTGTATTTTTGTAATTGGCGGGATGGAGACAGAGAGAGGTGAGCAAAAAAAAAATCTCAAACAAGCACATAGATGGAGGGAGATAAAAGATGAGTGCTGTTTAACCTACTTCATCCTTCTTTTTTTTGGTGGGAGGACAGTTACGTTATCAATTTCGTCCAGTCGATTTAGAAGAGATTCTGTTTTGAGAACAGGTTTTCATTACAGAGCACAGAGCCCCAGAGGCATAGAAAGCATGGGCATGTTTGGTTTGCTCCTGTTTCAGTACAGGCTGAAATGGAGTGGCTGCTGTCAAAAGTGTTTTGTCTCAGCAAGGCCTGTGGGACACAGCCACAGTGCAGCAGGACTATCCTTCTGAAACAGCAGTTCACCTTCCTCGGCATTCTGCTGGGTCACCTCATGTAGTATCAAAGCCAGCCTGAAATGCAATATTTAAGATACATTCCCACTCACACTTTTCATTTGATGGCTCTATTTGCAGATACGTTTATGACTGTTCCCTATCCTACTGTGAACCCGTTCACACTTGCACAGAACGTAGGCAGAGAACATGGTGGAATGTGACATCGCACCTACCTAGAGTGGAGCGAGGAGGTCATGCTGTTGTATGGAGAACTTGTTGTTATGACAACGATTCTTCAGCAGACAGTATTCCAACGACATGTGCATGCTCGTGTTTGCTAGAGTCTGTAGTGCAAGTGTAAGTGCAAGATGCAAGATGTTCACTCAAGCAAATCTTAGTTATGTCATCCTTAATACTATACAGTATATCCCTGTGTATCGGATGTACTGTACACATCTTTCTGCTATTAGAAATGAACTCATTACCAAAACCAATACCTCATACATGGAGATAGTGACACATTCCTCAACAGTTGAACATTAGATAAAATAAATTGAAACTCAGAAAGACTAAAGCGAGTGCTTGTACAAAATATTTAAACATATTACAAGTCTCAAAGTACTCACAGAGTCATAGATATTAATAGCAGTTCCTGAGCCCACTACAGGTGGGTATTTAAAACCCATTAATTAGACTCTAATGACCTTTGGGTGACTTGAAACGCATCATCACATTATTTTTAGCTTGTCTGATAGATGCACTTACCAGCTTTTTTCTGTTTCATTCATGAACCAATTGCCTTGTGGGTTGGCAGTCCAGACGTGCATTCCTCACTCTCGGAAACTAGATATCTTTCCTATTAATTACACTGTGATGAGTAAATAAATCATTACAGAGAGATAAGGTGACTAACTGAATAATAAATTTAACTTTAAGTGGTTAATGAATATACTTATTTAAATTTACTGTAAGTTGACAATCCTGCAAACTTTTATCAAACTTACCACTGATTCAGTGTAAAGAAATTTAGTAATGCCTACACTGTTTAAATGTATAAGTTGTAGAAATAGCAAGCTGTGCCACAAAAGCTTTTTTTGTAACAATGTTAAAGTTACAGTCAGGATAATGACACCAACCTCCCAATCATGGTTGTCATGGTTACCCCTGACAATTCCATGTCTTGTTGCAATTAGAGGTCATGATCACGACTGAGTCAGTTAACATGGACAACTGAATCAGTTACCGTGGACAATCCTATCCATTCTCTGTATCTATAAAACTTCTTAGTCAGCATTCACCCTGACCCTCTAGTGCAATTCGAAGCTGTTTATTCTGTGTTTTATTTTGGCCTTTTACCTCAGGATTTTCTTTGCCTGCCCTATTTGCCATGATTTTGCCCATTTCCTGTCTTTTCCTGCCATTTGGCTCGCTACATTTCTGTATTTGTTTATCTACCCTCTGCACCTGGGTCCTTCAGCACTGTAACACCTAAGACTCTCTCAAATTTCTGAAGGAAGTGATGCTTACTTTTGGGTTTCCTTTTGCTTGGCCTCTTTTATTTTTGGACATTTTTTTTTTTTTACTGCACTCTTCATGTTCTTAGGTTGTTTTGTAGTGTGATGGTGTAGTGATAGTGGAACCACAACTTGCTGACATTGCCTATTACAGAACCCAGGACAGCAGAGCACTTTCATTAAACACAGTTTAGCCAAAACATAAAAATGAATTACTGCATTACTGTATTACTTCTGGATTGGCATTTTATTTTACATGTTAATTGTGTATAAGTGATATACAGTAGTGATGCGGGGGGGGGGGGGGGGGGGGGGGGGGGGGGGGGGGGGGGGGGGGGGGGGGGGGGGGGGGGGGGGGCGGGGGGGGG
>CM075025.1:15498080-15515154 GCA_037576675.1 Pangasius sanitwongsei | reverse complement strand
TTTTTTTTTTTTTTTTTTTTTTTTTTTTTTTTTTTTTTTTTTTTTTTTTTTTTTTTTTTTTTTTTTTTTTTTTTTCTGTTTTTCGCCCCCCCCCCCCCCCCCCCCCCCCCTTTGGCTTGTATTGTACAGAGCAAAAAAAAAAAAAAACCTTCAGTTTCAGGGCATTGCTAATTCAACAGAGTGGAGCACAACATTATGTAGAGCTGAAGACAAAGATACAATTGATTATAAATGGTGCCTTCTGTGCTAAGGTTTAGAGGTTTTTTTAGATTTTGTTATGGTTATGGCTCTGGCATTAAGACCACAGACCAAAGACACACAGAATAGAGTATGTTTTTTCTACACCTTTAGTCATTCAGTGATTTGGTGCATTTTTTTTTTCCATATTCATTTCATGGACATTTGAGCCAAGTATGGATTAGGGCAAGGTTCCACTAGTCATCTCTCCTTTTCCACCTCAGTGCTCTTCGTTTTAAGTTCCCCTGCAGTATCTCAAGGTGAACCTTTTTTTTTTTTTTAAACAGGTAGCTGTTTAGATTTTACACATAATGCTATAAAGGAAATGATAATAATGTCTTACTGCTCAGTGAGGCAGTTTGTTGGTAATTAGCCCCAGAGGATTGAAGTCTCTTGAGTTGAGTTGAGTTTAGTAAATGTCATCCTCACTAAGGCTATTGCATGGACATCAGATGGCTTCAGTAACAGAGGCTCTGACATTTAAGCCTCTTGGTTGGCCTACCATGGTGCAATTTAGAGCTGTTGATGCCCATAATGCATTTATTCTTTCCAAAAAATACTATAATTAAATGAATAGAACACATTCAAATACAAACAAGTCTTTCACACCGCTACACAATATTGACCGTCTAATATGCCTAAAAGTAATGGTTTAAAAATGAATGGCTCAAGACAATGTAGCAAACCAAAGTGCTCAGTTGTTGCTGCTTTGTGCTACTTGCTGGAGATCAGTGCTCCAGAGGGACAGACATGAAAGCCATGGGCCTGTCCCAGAGCACTGGGATTTCTGATCTCAGAGCTACACAAGCCCATGGGTCCGAGCCATTCACCGTGCACCCTCTGCCAAGCATATGGCTGCCTGTGCTTCTCCTCAGGCACTTTGGAAATGAAGTTCATTTTTGTTAGCTTGCCCAGTGCCTGCCACTGACAGTCCACTCTAAATGATATGAATATGGACTGTTTGAAAAACTGGAGAATACACAAGTGAAATATGGTGTCAGATATGACAACCTGCTTTGGCACCAGTTTCTAGTTTAGTTTAATTTCTCATTTATGTATAATGCAAGAATAAGTTGGAAAGGCAGTTATCTCTGATTATCTCTCCCTTAGGATAACCTTGTTCACTTCCTTGCAAAAAAGATTTACAAAATGCTGCTCTGTAACTGTACTCTGATAGATTTGCTGTTTGCACACACTTAATGTTCATAAAATTATGACTAAATCTGTCTCATTCATGAGCTGTGAAAATGTGCCTGTATGAAGTATAAAGCCAATTTAAGTCGCTGAACAAAATAATTATACCATTGTAAATGTTCAAAATGTCAAGGAAGAGTCTGTGAAATGAGCATCTGGTAACCCTGACTATAGCATGATGATTAATTTAGAAACTAAGCATGGCCGGCTACAATTTGCATGGCAATGCCACACACACACTTTAAAGTAGTGAATACTATTCCAAAGCTGCACTGTGGTAAGTACGTTATTATTACATCACACCTTCTTATAGTCATCTTTAGAAATTTCAAAATTTGCTTAGAACGAGTTTTTTTTCTCCAGTATTTATTTATCATGTTGCATCTGCCTTGTTCCTCAGGAATCAGTGCACAGCACAACTCATGCACATGGACTATATGTGCAGTAAAATATAAAGATGTCTAAAACTTACTAGCGACTCATTAGCTCGCCAGCTTACATTTGCAGAAGTGTATACAGTTCTAAATACACCGATCAGACATGACATTAAAATCCACTGACAGGTGAAGTGAATAACATTGATTATCTTATTAAAAAGTCACCTGTCAAGGGGTGGGATATATCAGGCAGCAAGTGAACAGTCGGTTTTCGAAGTTGATGTGTTCGAAGCAGGAAAAATGGGCAAACATAAGGATCTGAGTGACTTTGACAAGTTCCAAATTTTGATGGCTAGATGACTGGGTCAGAGCATCTCCAAAACAGCAGGTCTTGTGGGGTGTTCCCGGTATGCAGTGGTTAGTACCTACCAAAATTGGTCCAAGGAAGGACAACCGGTGAACCAGCAACAGGGTCATGGGCACCCAAGGTTCACTGATGCGCATGGGGAGCAAAGGCTAGCCCGTCTGGTTCGATCCCACAGAAGAGTTACTGTAGCACAAATTGCTGAAAAGGTTAATGCTGACTATGATAGAAAGGTGTCAGAACACACAGTGCATCACACCAGGATGGGCAGAAGGCAAGCTGGTGGAGGGAGTTTGATGCTCTGGGCAATGTTCTGCTGGGGAACCTTGGGTCCTGGCATTCATGTGGATGTTACTTTGACACGTACCACCTACTGTTGCAGACCAAGTACACCATGAATGATTTGAGTAACATGAAAAAGAGTTCAAGGTGTTGACTTGGCCTCCAAATTCCCAAGCTTAAAAGACTAAAAGAGTTTGCTGCTAAAATCTTGGTGCCAGATACCACACCTTCAGAGGTCTTGTGGAGTCCATGCCTTGACTAGTCAGAGCTGTTTTGGCAGCATAAGGGGGACTTACGCAATATTAGGCAGGCGGTTTTAATGTTATTGCTGATCTGTGAATATTTAACTTGTAAAAAATAGAACAATAATCATGAATAAAGATAAATGGCTGACTGGCAGAAGTTCACCAAAATGCTACAACTTGTCAACAGCCATACTAATTATAATTTCATTTTAAACCTGTAATGCCCTGTACGCCTTTACAGTTGATTTTTACATATAACCTTACCAGTGTTTGCACATGCTGTATTAAATAAATAAATAAATAAATAAATAAATAAATAAATAAGTAAGTAAGTAAGTAAGTAAGTAAGTAAGTACCCTGTGATATTATCATTGAAAATGAGACTTCCATTTGCAGTAGTTGATTGACGCAAGAGATCTCAGTCTTTGCTGAAAGTTAGTGACTAGAGACTTTTTGTTTCACTATTCCTTATATATCCTTCATCTATTTATCTCCATCTAATTACTCTGAAAAGTCCTAAAATGGAGAAAAAACAACAACAACTCACATTATGTACAGCAGTCTACATAAGACAAGCCAAGATTAGAAAAAAAGATGATCCCTGATCGCTGCAGTATATTACTCCAGTTGGAGCCATAATTCCCTTGACTGTATCATCACTTTTGCTATAGTGCAAATCAAGGTCCTACAGAGACCAGTCCCCTGCTTCTCCTCTAGAGACCTCCCACATCCCAAGAGACACTCATCTGTGACATCAGGACATCAATATTAACATGAATAGACTTTGGATTAGGGTAAGCAACAGAAAAAAATGGCTCTGGATTAAATTAATCAAATCACTGCGGATGGTTAAAGGAATAGACAAAAATCTACACCGTTTTCCAGTTTATCCCCAATGTTGTTGATCAACCAAGACAGATTTTGTTTCTAAAATTTACTTCCAAAAAGTAAGGTAAGTCCATAGCTACCAGTTTAGCACTGTATGTCTTAGCCATGAAACACATGCATCAAAAGCTAATTAAAAATTGTCTGTAAATAGTTTTAAAAATAGCAGAATAGATTCATATTTTTTTTTATAAATAAATAAAAAAAATCAAATGGGAAGTAAATTTTCATCTGAATAATTTTCTATTGTACACTTTTTATTACCCGAATCTGATGCTCGACCTACTGTATGTGCTGAGGGAAAAAATATATTCTGTCTTAAAGATGGCTGTTACGTCTTGTTTTAGCTACAGTGCATAATTTGTCCATTTTTAAAGATAGACAGAATGTCATATGTCAACAACCACAGAAAGAACTTGATTTATAGATTTATAGTGACATCTTGCTTGTGATGATTGAGGTATAGTGGATTAACTTTTGGGGTGAGGGGAAAACTGGAAATTTCATTTTGTCCACCAATCAGAGGAAACCAGTAGCCAGATGTTATAAGAATTAGGCTGGTTTTTTAAATTTATTTTTTAAAAACTGTATAGCAAGTCTGAAAGGTGAGCATTATCCAAGGATAGCTGTTACTGGCTTGTGAACAAACCTTGAGCTCTATAGACATAAAAGAATGACGAAAGGCAATATAAAAAAGAGCAACATTTCCTTTCCCTTAACCAGTCACACACTTTTCCTCACCAGGCATAATGGCATAGCATCTCATATTCAGGAAAGCAAATGAAGAAACAGATCTGTAATATAAAGAGAAAATTCACAATTTTCCTGCTAATGGAATTGCAGAGACAAAATCTAATATGTTCTATATTTAGCCCACATTCTATCTTCTACTTATGTGACTGCTCTGTGTCTGTGTCACTGTTTTGGTATTTTGCAGGTTATTGAAATTTAAGAGGAAATGAATGAGTAGGGGATTCCAATCTGACTCTAAAAGGGGATTGCAAGGTTTGGAAATACGGGACAAAGATAATAAAGAGTGGTTCTGTCTAGGAAGATCTGCCCTTGGGTTGTAGGCAGAATTACGCATGACAGGAAATCCCTCCTGGTCTGGTAGTGTGTTAAAGAAACAAATCAAGGTTTTCAGTATCTAGCACCGAGGAGATACAACAATTTTCATAAACACCTAAACACCTATAGTATTAGCTTATCTCCTCTTGCTTTTCGACATACCTTTCCATTCATTCTAGCCAGAGCTAAAAGATCTTGCAGTAGCATTTATATTTTCTGGCTGTGTGTGCCTCAGTGTGATTCTTTGAATCAAACATATTGTTTTTTTGTTTAAATCTGAGAGTAAGCACTGTAATCCCTCCAAATTTTAGCTCGCAGCCCAGCAAGAGAGAATCTAATCCTTGTAGCAGAGTAAATATGACACTTGTCTAACATATAAATCTGTCAGTGCATGGGAAGCAGAAACCCAATCTTGAACCAGTCTTGTCTGCCTTATAGAGATTTAAGAACTGCGGGTATCTGTGGACTTATAAAAGCATGCCATGCTGTATAATTCACTTCAAGATGACTTGTGTGAAATGTAAATCAACTTCATAATGATAGCAAAGAGTGCTCTTTGTCTCTCTCTATTGCTCTGATTTCTGAACTAGATATAGCAGCTAGGTTATATGAGACACTCATATGGTGGGTCATTTGAAGTCCAATTAGAGTGGGTACTTAGGCTTCTCAAAATCACACACATCAATTGCTGGGAAAATTATTTCTTCATAAATCCAAATGTAAGTATTTCAAAGTTCTCACCGATTTAAATTAAAGTTTTTTTTTATGAAACTATTAAAAAGCCAGTAGAACAAAAGTACATGAAACATTGTGTTCTTGCACTGCTGAAAGTCACCCCATAAAGCCTAAAATAGTAATTTAAAATCAGAGCTGTAACTACACTAAATGGCCAAAAGTGGACACCTGTTCATCACACCCATGTGTGGACCTTCTCCAAAATGTTGCCAGAAAATTGGAAAAACACAATTGTATAGAATGTCCTTGTATGCTGTAGCATTAAGATTTCCCTTCATTGGAACTAAGGAGCCCAAACCTGTTCCAACATGGCAGTGCCCTGTGCATAAAGTGAGGCCCATAAAGACTTGGTTTGCCAAGGCTGAAGAACACAAATGGCCCAAGCCCTGAACTCAACCGCTCTGAACTCCTTTAGGATGAATTAGAATGCAGACAACGCACCAGGCCTTCTCACTTTACATCAGTGCCTGACTTCACTAATGCTCCCTGAATGGGCAAATTCCCACAGCTATGTTCCAAAATCTAGCTGAAAGCCTGAAGGTTGTTATAACAGCAAAGGGGGTGGGGGGGTTAACTCCATGGTAATAGGTATGGGTGTGATAGTCAGGTGTCCATATACTTTTGCCCATATAGTGTACCTTGACACTCTATGACAGACACATGACACACTAATGAAATTTTTGATTGTGTACTTTGGCTAACCCCATAAGGATGCTCTACTGTCTAAAGAATGATTAGCCCATTGTGGAAAGGAAGGGTTATTTGAACACAGTCAAGATGTGCCTTCCTCCTTTCAATGCCATTCGACACACACTATGGCAGTATAACTTACTGGGTGGCCCTAAGTGGAATGTCACTTTTAGACATTTCATGACCTTAATATTACAAAGTTCACCCATTCATTCTTAACCCAGATACAGTAGAATCTTATAAGGTCATGATTTGGGAGGAGCGACCATGGAGATCATGGTCTACCTTTGCCAGATTTTACAGACTGAATCACAAGCCATGTGCTCTGTGGCATGTTCAAGTGATGTTTACCCTCAATAGGAAGTAGTAGTAAGCCTTGAGTGATTCTCACTCTCAAGAAAGTATGGTATGCTTGTCTGACTGACACAATGACATGTCCATGAGGATGTGTAATGAACCCCCATGATGACTTTGATACACAGCCTCGTGAAATAGAACACTAATTATGTATAACCAAATGAGTTCCATGTCAGTCAGAACCAGCACCTGCCTGGTGAGAACTTGGCAAGAAGGTCCAAATGAAAGACGGCTGTATGACAGCAGTATTTATTGTAAATAAATAATGACTTTGTGGGAGGTTTGGCATTCATGTGCACACACACATGGTGGTTGATTCTCACCACCCCTGGCATTTGTCCAGCATTTATAGAAACAGTTACATATGTAACTAGTGTTTGCTGCCAGTTTCTTAGCAAACCTATATATTGTGATGCATTATGTATGATGGAAATATCTTCTGGTATCATGATATGATATTTTTGTCATATCACCCACTCCTATGACTATCAAAACCTTTCTTGCAATTTCTCTACATTGTTACTGTAACAATGAGGCTCATCTCACTGAACACTGCAGTAAAACCTTTCTTCTAAGATCCAACAACCTGTTACAAATATGCTGTTCATATCTGTATTTCCTATGTGAACAAGAAATTGATTAACTAGTTTTAGAATCCATTGGCTCTTTCCAGGGAGCCATTTAACAAGGTATGGTGTAATTGATCTGATGCAGCACCTATGCATTGGTTTGTCTCAGTCTGACAGTCTCACAGTTAATGGGGTGAAAAACGGGGACGCTTTATTTTCCCCAGCCTGTCAAGTGGTAATTGGCCAATGGTGTGCTATAATAGCAATATGCCACTGGGACTGCACCTCTTAAATTGTGCACCAAATAATTGAAAGGCTGGGCCATGAAAACAAAGCCATTTGTATATTTCATTTAACACTGTAAAGAGTGTATAGCGAATAAATAAAAATGTGCTCACATTAACTGAATATGCTGTATATTACAAACATTCAACTACAAGTTTGTAACTGACAGTAGTACATCCATAAATCCATCCATAAGTACATCCATAGTTTATGGATGTCAAAACTGCTTTTATATGTCTGATCAAACATTATTTTTTCCACCAAAGTATATGTGACTTCTAACTAGCATCTTCTGTATCTTTTTCATTTTCACAGGTTGTACCATTGGGTCCATAAATGAGACTAAAGCAATGGAAAAAGGGAAAATACAAGGGGATGAGAGCCATCAGTTTTTTCCCAGGAGAAAATAAGCACAAACAAACCTGAGGTGGTGATAGACCACAACTCCAACACTTCTCTCTAAGGGAATTCTCTGTAAGTGCAAATACTATTCACAAAAGAATAACAAAGGTTAGAAACTGAAGCTGATGTGAAAACTCCTATTCTTGACTAGACTCTGGACACCTATTGCACCTTGTCTTCATAAAACGATACAGCTGACTATCCTGCCAGAATACTGTGAGGCTCTGTCCAGCCTAATAGAAACTAAAAGTGACATCACTACCTAATTGTTACTACCATTGTTCATGATTTCCAGAAAGGCATCCATGGCTTGTAGTGGTGGTGTTGTGATGAGTGCCTTCATCTGGTCTATGGCCATAATCTATATGACTCACATCGGTGGAGTGAGAGGGGACTGCTGGCTCATTGAAGGTGAAAAGGGCTTTGTGTGGTTGGCCATCTGCAGCCAAAACCAGCCACCTTATGAGGCCATCCCTCAGCATATCAACAGCACCATTGTGGACCTGCGCTTGAATGAAAATAAGATTAAAAGTATCCATTACTCTGCCCTCAGCCGCTTTGCCAACCTAACATACCTGAACCTAACAAAAAATGACATTAGCTATATAGAGGATGGGGCTTTTTCAGCTCAATTCAACTTACAAGTACTCCAGCTAGGTTTTAATAAACTGCGTAACCTAACAGAAGGGATTCTCAGGGGGTTGGGAAAGCTGCAGTACCTCTACCTCCAGGCCAACTTAATTGAGACTGTGACACCCAATGCCTTTTGGGAGTGCCCAAACATAGAAAACATAGACCTCTCTATGAATCGCATTCAGGTGCTAGATGGGAACACCTTCACCAGCCTCACCAAGCTGACCACCTGTGAGCTTTACACCAACCCATTCAACTGCTCTTGTGAGCTTCTGGGGTTTGTTAAGTGGCTGTCAGTCTTCCCCAACAGAACGAATGAACGGATGGTATGTGATTCTCCTGCAGGTGTTTCTGGTTACAGTCTCCTAAGCCAGAATCCGAACAATCCTACTCAGCGCAATGCACTGCATATGCTGTCCACTGTGTGCATGGAGGACTATGTGACTCCGTATATCCCTGTGCCTCCTGAGACCACGACTTTCTCTCCAGATGTTACCCCTTGTGAGCTGGAGGACTGTCCCTCTGGTAGTGAGCCAGAGGAAATAAGCATTAGTCCCACTTACCCAGACCTTGATGTGAAACCAATCATGAAGCTGAAACAAGTCTCCCACACAAATGCAGTCATTAATGTTCAGATACCCCATCCCTATAAGAAAATGTACATCCTTGTTTTGTACAACAACAGCTTCTTCACAGACATTCAGAATCTGAAACGGCAGAAGGAAGATATTGAGTTAAAGAACCTGAAACCTCACACTGAATACACCTACTGTGTGGCTTCCATACGCAATTCTTTGCGTTATAACCATACCTGTCTCAAATTATCCACAGGCCCCAGAACTGGGAGAGTGAGAGAGGCTAATAATGCAACAGCCACTCACTACATAATGACCATCCTAGGATGCCTTTTCAGCATGGTAATTGTTTTAGGAATGGTCTACTATTGCTTACGAAAGAAGAGGTACCAAGATGAAAAGCACAAAAAGGCAGGTAGTATGAAGAAGAACATAATAGAGCTCAAATATGGTGGTGAACTGGAGGGAGGGACTATATCTAGGGTGTCTCAAAAGCAAATAATGGCTGGGGAGAGTATGTCTCGCATGCCATATTTGCCTTCTGGGAGTGAGATGGATCAGTACAAAATTCAGGACATAAGTGACACGCCAAAAATGGCTAAGGGCAACTACATGGATGTGAGAACAGGGGAGCATCAAGACCGAAGAGAGTGTGAGATGCCTATGCCAAGCAATAGTCAGGGCTCTGTTGCTGAGATCTCCACAATAGCAAAAGAGGTGGACAAAGTCAACCAGATTATTAACAATTGCATAGATGCTTTGAAGTCAGAGTCAACTTCTTTCCAAGGAGTCAAATCTGGAGCTGTTTCAACAGCAGAGCCCCAGTTAGTTCTGATTTCAGAGCAACCCCAGAGCAAGTCTGGTTTTCTGTCCCCTGTTTACAAGGATAGCTACCACCACTCTTTACAGAGACATCACTCCTCAAACACCTCCCCAAAGCGACCCAGCACGGCAACTGGAGGTCCCATGCGCAGTCCGAGGCCCTACCGCTCTGAGGGGGCATACAAATCAGAGTCTAAATATATAGAGAAGACTTCACCTTCAGGTGAGACCATCATGACCATTACTCCAGCAGCCGCTATACTGAGAGCAGAGGCAGAGAAGATACGTCAATACAGTGAACATAGACACTCCTACCCTGATGCCCAAATTGAAGAGCTTGAGGGACCAGAGAATCGCAAAGCATCCATCCTGGAGCCTCTGACACGGCCTCGGCCCAGAGACTTGGCTTATTCTCAGCTGTCTCCCCAGTACCATAACCTCAGCTACTCCTCCAGCCCTGAGTATTACTGCAAACCAACTCACAGCATCTGGGAGCGCTTCAAGCTCCATCGCAAACGTCACAAAGATGAGGAATACATGGCAGCAGGCCATGCCCTGCGTAAAAAAGTGCAGTTTGCAAAGGATGAGGACCTGCATGACATTCTAGATTACTGGAAAGGTGTGTCAGCCCAACATAAATCTTAATCTTCTCAAGTGTTTCTTCAAGTGTTTTTTGTTGGACCATGAAAACAGAATGAGTTTTGAATTGCATTTTAATGGAGGACATAGACAACTTTGACTAATGGGGAATGGGGGAAATTGGGAATACACTCTTAGTTTTGTAAATTTACCAAAAGGATATATACAAGAAGAGAACAGTGCAAATTTAAAAATATATATGTTCAAGTGGATTATAAGTATTTGGTTCCGCATGGCCAAGTCCTGTGACAATGGATTTTCTACTGTGTACAGTGAGAAAAAAAAGCATCATACACTGACAGATGTCTTGTGGAAACATATTTCTTCTCACTGTACATTGATTAATGAACAGTTCTCCCTATATATTGAGTTATAAATACAAAGGGACTAATGTACAATATAGTGTTTTTATACTTGCAAAGATTGGTGGTTATAAGAAAAAATATAGGACACGTTTGATTCAGGTTTAGATTATGGATTTTAGAATCAGCTCCTGTGACATTTGTCTATAATGAATGTTTGGAGTTCAGATGGGGATAAACATTGCACTTGTCACTGGAATGGTATGTGCCCATTCAAAACACCATTTAATCTAGTCTGCTTTGTCATTTTTCATTCATATCACTAAACAAAATGCACAATATTACAATGTTATTAAAGGCTCGTGAATTTGGATAGCTTGTTACTTCAAAATAGATCAGTGGGAGGTATATCCTTAACATCTGCATAATTGGGATGTGGGAAAATGTACAGGACTGAGGAAGAGATCTATATAACCAAATGATGACATCAATGAAAACGCATTTCAGTGAAATCAATTTTTGTACATTGGAGATTTGTTTACTGGTAAGTTACTTTTATTTCAGACATGTAACCTTTGTTTCAATTGTACAATGCTTGCTGTGGTAAGGATTTACTGTATCTGATGGTCAGCTCAAGTGCTTGGGTGACAGCTCATAAACTCATATCGTGCATATGTCTCCTCTGTTCTTCAGCCCTGAGGATGAATGTATTACATACAATACATGATAGAAAATGCAGCCCTTTTCAGCTGCATGTTTTGTTATTCATACTTCTTTTCTTATCAGTTCTCTTTCAACAGTACCAAACCAACTAGAAAAAAGACATTTACAAATCTGTGTGTTAGTTGTTTTCTACTGTTTGACAAACACAGATTCTTTTGTAAATGCTGAAAATCAATTAATGGAAAGGAGCTGTAGCTATGGCACTGATCAAGAATGTGAGACATGCAAGAAGAGAGACACTGATTTATTCCCACCCTGACCTGTTGCCACTGGATTACATCACCAGAACAGTGTTACAGGAAGTGACTGGGGCATCCAATTTCTTATTTCAATCGCCTTAAACTTCTGAAATATATGTGTAACTGCTTTTTTCTTTCTCTTTAAGTGTTGATGGTTTTGAAAGGTCTTTATTTCTTGTCTTTTTTAAAAGAGCATTTCAATAGATTTCAAGAACTGACCAATTTATAGGCAATCTAGCAAGTAATCTATGTGTTTTTATATTGCATACTGTAGCACTCCTACTGTATATCATAAATGTTAGAAATGTTTGGACAATGTGAACTGAAGCAGCTGTTGCTGAAATACATCAAGAGACAACCAAGAGCACAATAAAGTGTTATTTTTATTTCTTATTACTATGTTACCTGCTTTCAGACTACTGTGAAGTTAAGGGGAAATCCATGCATCCAAGACCTTAATGATAATTTGTGTTTGGTGTCCAATGATATATCTTTCTAAACAGTATGAAACTGTGATGATTGTGAACTAAATGAATTAATCTTAAAAAAAAAAAAAAAAAAAAAAAACAACTCTGTACTCTGCACTTTTTCAATTATTTTTAAATGAAATCATTCAGTTTGAAAAGACCCAAAACAAGTAACGTGTATATATATATACATTTATACTGCCATATAAAGATGTTACAGTTTGGGCACATTATCAATTTGAGAACAGTGTCAACGATGTTGCATGTGTTCAGTTTCCTGATGCATCATGATGCTGGGAGCATGCCACTGCCAGCAAGCTTTCTTGTTCCAGTAACCACTCCAGACACTGTGAACGCAATGTGAGTCATTCTACAAATCTCATATTTGCAGCAGTAATTCATATTTTCCTTTGGCAGTTTGATGTTGGACGCCATGAAAATATGCCTTTAGTAATGCATAAAGCACTGTAAGAATCCTATTAAGACTGAAGACAATTGAACAATATTAAAGATTCTTCATGCCATTTGTAAAATGAAATGACAACCTTTTTGCCTCACATTAAATGAAACACTTAAAACAAGAATCAAGACCAGTTTCAGACATTTTAAAGTTAGTAGACTGCCAGTCAGTAGACTAAGAATAAGATTAGACTAGAATATGATTTATGTCTGTGCATATGATATTGGAGGAAAAGAAAAATAAAAAGCACAAAACATATAAAACATATAATTTTTAAAATAAAGAACGTTTCTAATGTAACTGCAGAAAAATGATCTAAGCTCATTAGTTTGTCCTTTTACACTATGAGATCTTGGTTTAAACGCAAATAAATAAATATAAGACAAGAAATTTTTGTTATCAGATGTTATATTACAAAAGTGAAATAACTCCCAGTTTCCTCTTCATATATTATACTTTTGGTTATTGTTAGTTTTATTCTAGAATTAGTTTCAGAAAAATTACAGCAATTGTCAACTCAAACTGAACTGTATTAGTATATGAAAACTAAACTATATTAATTTCTTCTTCTCTTAATTTGTATTCCAGTTCATTTTTACAAATGCACATTGTCACTATGGGCTAACTAAAACCTTTCTTCTTTTTCGGTGTTCACTGGCTACATGATGATGGCTGCAGTGGCTAAAACTATCACACGACTACAACACACAGTCCCTAACATACAGCAGCTCCTTCATAATCAAATAGGTGCATTTACTCATATGAGCATGTTTATTATACTGGATACACCTGATTTATTTTAGTGACTTTAATGAGGTGTCATCAGGTATGCTAGTTCTATATCACCCCTCTGTTAAACTGCCAAGTCTAGTGTTTAACACCTGGATATTCTCTTTTGTGCATGCTGAGACCTTTACCCCAAGTCATATGATGACAGTGATGTTACTACAAGTACCCAACATACTGTCACCACAGTTCCTTTTTTTCTACTTGCCACCTGTGATAGCTGTGCGATCCTGTGCAGCTTGTGACTTCAGTCAGAGCTACAGATTTTCCGTCCTCTGAAGCTGTGATAGACTATTTTTTTTTTCTCTTTAGCCTGTCTTCAGTTGCTCTCCTGCTTCTTCTCTAGCCATTCCTTTCTCTGCCAGAGCATTGGCGCTGAATCGCTAGCTAGAATTGCAACTGCTAGCTTAGCTTGTTAGCTTACATTTTGTGGTGTCCTACTGCATTCTTTGAGCTGCCCATTGTGTGCTTTTTCCTCACACAACACAAGCTAACAGTGCTAATAGGCAATAAGGTACCTCTTCCATTGCCTAACACTGCCAGCTGTGATTTTTCACTTTACCAGAAACTGCTTACACACATCTTTCCGCCTGTGGACCATAGTCCACACTGGCTGAAGCATGCATATTGGCCCTATATAGTTTGCCCTGCATTTCCGGACTTCTCTTTGGGCCTGCAGCCAGAAAGACCTTAGAGAGAAGAGCACAGGTTTCAGAATCACAGACCCAATGGAGCAACACAGACTACACTGTTAGATCCAAAATTCTGGTGCACCATGAAGGTCCATAGGCCACATTGGAGATATGGGCACTTAAAGCCATGCTCCCATGGCCGCAACAAGCACCCCAGCACCCCTGGTCTACCTTGTAGGTCAGGCCCTGAATTCCCCCATTGAGAAAACCACACAAAGACCACCACTGAAAAGCGGGGGATGCCAGTGAGATGCTTCACAGCCAACAATCTCTTATATTGGACAGTGACTACATCAGCTTCCTGGGTCTTTATAGCCTTTTTGCAGGGGTACAAATTCCAGTTCTGCCATCAGACCCCAAAAAACATTACTGCACAACGTTCATTTCCTCCTGTACAGAGGCACAATTGAGAAAGCAGACCTTGCCGTTCAGAAGAAGAGGGTCTACTCAGAGTATTTTGTTGTTTGGAAAAAGAAAGGTGATTTCCATCCCAGTCTGTATTTGAGAGGACTGAATTAGTTCCTGAAAGTCCTCTCCTTTTGTTTGTTGAAGATCTTAAATGTTATTAATGCTGCGCAGCCATGGGACTGACTCACATCAGTGGACCTGCAGAGGGCATACATCCATGTTCCCATTGCCCCAGAAGACAGGTGCTTCTTGAGGTTTGCCTTCCTGGGACAGAAGTAGCAGTTCCAAGTTCTACCCTTTGGGCTATCTCTAGCTCCTCAAGTGTTCTCGAGATGCCAGCGGTGTCAAGGTTCTCCAGTACCCGGATGACTGGATCCTCCATGAGAACAGACCATGCAGGACACATATGATCTTCTCACACACATCTCAAAGCTCAGTCTCAGTGTGAATTTTGAAAAGAGCTCCCTAACACTGAGGCAAGCTGAATGTTATTAACATACAGCTGGATTCAGCAAGGATGATAGCTTCCCTCATCCCCTGACACATGACAGACATCACAAAGCTCACTTACAAAATGCAAGCAGGTCAATATGTCTGAGTCCAAATTCTTCCAACTGAGAATGCTAGGCCTGCTGGCCATCGCCACAGCAGTGGTGCCCTTGAGCCTGCTAAAACCAAGGAATTTTCAGAGATGAGTCATTTTCAAAAATGAGTCATCATCCTATGTTCAGGAGAGTGGTGCCTGCACCCATAGGTGGTACAGCAGAAAGTATGACTAGACACAGATGAAAACACAGAGTTCTGCTCAAGGCCCTAATGCGGCCAGCAAAAGCCTGGTTCATCGTCATGATCATGAGAACTAGAGCCCCTAGGACACTGACTTCGTATGCTGTCAGGTGGGAGCTAATCCGGAAGTGGTGTGCACCTTATGTGTGGTGTGCTGCCCAGTGCCTAAAGTGTTAATCTTTTTCCAGGGACTGTTGAATGATGCCAAATCCCTGTCTACACTAATATATATATATATATATATGTGTGTGTGTGTGTGTGTGTGTGTGTGTGTGTGTGGCATACATTTCAGCCCATCATAACACAGAGGATGGCACCTCATTTTGAGCTCACAAGCTTATATCAGTATTTCTGAAGGGAGCTAGATGCCTCCACCCACCAGGACCCCTCCCTTGTGTTAGAGTCCATTAAGTCCTCTCAGTACAAGCCCAGTAAAATTAGTATTAAATGGGTATCATCACTGGTGACCGTACCACAGAAGTTTTCAACCAGTTGATTAACCTTGCAGCATAATCTTTAAGTAAATACCTTATGATATTATTTGAACAGCAAGACAGCTATTCACTCATCAGACCAGCTATTTATCTGTCATGGTGCAAAGGCCTGAGGTGCTCCCCTGTCTAAGTAAAGACTGGCCCACTGGAAAGCCTTCAAACAAGCAGGGCATGCAGCCCCTACTGTAACATGCCATTCTACAAGGTGTGTTTCATCATCATGGGTACTACTGAGAGATGTGCGCCACAGCTACCTGGACATCACCATGTACCTTCTCTAGATTCTATAAGATCAACATCACTTCCCCTACGGTCCCCAAAATTAAAATGGTTGTACTTTGTTCAAACATTAATACAATACTATACCACAAGACTTGATTTTTCATGGTAAGTATCACAAATGCTAAATCGCCATCAAAATCACATAATTAAAGCTGACAAACAACAGGAAAAAATAACTACCTGGCTTGTGACTGGTATTACTGGTATTAATCTCTAATAAATTCCAGATAGACATTTTTACTCTCCATGTACAGCTGACTATCATGTACCACTTATCCTTAAGGTCTGTTTGTTTGTTTGTTTTTTCATCTGTTTAATCTGAATAAACTTGCACTGGGGGAGTGCAGCCATCTTAAGAGAGCACAAGAGAGCATGAAAATGATGCTATGAGTGCTAAGATTTATGGTTTTCCTCTTTCTACCCAGAGAGATAAGCAAACATCCATCAATCTTGTCACAAGCCTCAGGAATATTTGACTTAGGATGAGCAGTTTTGCATCTGGTTTAGCAGCCAAATCAAATGACTCCTAATGCCTTCTTTTCTCTGCAGAGATTAAAAAAAATGGTTTATCTGTACAAATAACATAAAAGTTATTACACATAGAAATTTGCTAACTGACAAGATTTGGATTCATAACAGTTTTGTTGCTACATTCAAATATTCAAATATATTCAGTTAAAATCATATGTATCGTGTAATGCCATGCACCATTAAACATGCCAACATTTTCCTATTACGTGTTCCACTCATTAACCCACACATACTCATGTTCCTTACACATTAGAAGGGCAAACATTCTTACAGTGGACAGGACTCTTCAAATTTGAAGAATACATACAGAGATTGCATACAGTAATCTCTGTATGTATTCTTCTAATTTGAAGATATTACATACCCCTCCTATTATCTTTTTATCATGGTTGACATCACTCCTTTTGCTTCTTATTTAATGACTTTTCCTAATTTAATGGGGACGACGGGGAAAACATAAAATTAACCTGATGATATGTTTTCAATGTCCTGTACACATTTTGTAGCATCAGTGTTCCTTGGGGTCAATTTGACCCCAGGCTGTT
>CM075025.1:15487815-15497980 GCA_037576675.1 Pangasius sanitwongsei | reverse complement strand
CACACACACACACACACACACACACACATATATATATATATATATATATATATATATATATATATATATATATATGTACCTATTGTAATAACATCATTTGTTCATTTATTCATGCATTCAGTAAATAGGTTTCCATCTCAGTTCATCACAATCCAATTTTACCATCTCAGTCAAAATTAATGTAAAAACCTATTTCCATGATGTGCCTAGAAACACAGTCAGTGACAATTAATAATTTTTATTTTTTTTTTGGCGGAAATTTACAAAGGTCATTGCAATCATATGAAGCAAGTCCATGAGGAATTATAAGTCACACCAATTAACTAACAGTAACAACTGCAGCCAATTAGGCTGAAACACTAGAGTGTGCTTCGTATGCACAAATGGAAGTCTACATGTGTGTCTGTGTGTGTGTGGTTTACAAATGAGACAGGAAGTCAAGCTGACATTTAAAAGAGAGTTCTAACAAGCTATAGATGATGACTAGTAAAAAAAATAAATAAAAAAAAATCATGATGAATGAGTCATGACATTCCAGATGTCTGAATGCATGTGTATTATCTACACTTTAGCAGTAAGTAGAGGACCACAGCCCACATACACCTACAACAGTGTTATGCAACAGCAACACATCTTTGCAGTTACATCAAATACAATTCTTTTTAGGGTTAGTACAAATGGTGCACTTTCGACATTTTAAAATACATTTACAATATCTGCACTATGTTCAAAGTAAAAACCTTGTCTAATCAACCTTACTGAAATGATTGTGCCCTATTTTCCTGATCGTAACACAAGCATAGAAAATGAGGCATAAGATCACGGCATTGATGTGTGTTAGTGTGGCAGATAATGCAGAATCTCAGTACTTTCATGACCAAAAACTGACCCAAGGCACCAAGACTCAAATCAAATCAATATGTTGATATTTTAGTGGAACAAATAACCTCAGAAATGTACTTGTTTGTGGATGTTCTGTGTGAGCATTCTAGGACATAGCATTGGTGTTTAGTGTTATTCTGTTGACTCTGTTAAGTATATGATGTTCAGCCAAGTGTTTGATTCATATTCAGTAACCAAAGCTGAGTTGTTTTCATCTGTTACACAAAACCAAAACCAGGCGGTAGGCGTATACCTTTTGGTTCCAGGTCTGTGCTAAGAGCATAATATTACTGCTTGGACTTCAAATGACAGTTGCACTGAGTAATCACTACACAAATTTTGTTTAAATGTGTTTAAACTTCAGATTTACTTATCTGAATTAAGTTATGAGAAATCAGCAACTGAATTTTCTTTAAAGAACTCAAGCTGATTGAGGTACTTCAAATGACGTGTGTGTGTAATTTTAAGTAAGCACAACTCATGTGACTCAAGTTTTAATTACTCAAAAAATATTAGTTTAAACCTACACCAGACCTTCTTCTTTCACATTTCTTCTCAACACCAGTTAACTATAAATTAATAAATAGATAAAAAGTATAGCCCCGAGGTATTCAAATAAAATTTGTAATGGTCCAGTTTCATAAAATCCCTTCCTTATGAACATCTGGATAAATGATTATCATGACTGAATGTTGGCAACAGTTACCTTTATTGTTTGACCATTAATGATTATTCCATGGCTTATGTTTAATCCAGGGTCCTGAGTTCGATCCTAGGGTTAGGTGTCAGGTGACTTGTCAGGTGTCTGTGTGGAATTTTGCATGCTCTCCCCATGTCCATGCCAGTAGGCAGAATGGCTAAGATAAACTGTTCCTAGGATAAAGTGGTTACAGAGAGTGAGTAAGTAAGCTGTTTGATTTTTAAAATACACCATATTGGCAAATGTTTTTGGACACCTAACCATCACGCCCATATGTGGTTCTTCCACAAACTGTTTCCATAAAGTTGGAAGCACACAATTGTATAGAATGTCTTTGTATGCTGTAGCATTACAATTTCCCTTCACTGGAACAAGGAGGCCCAAACCTGTTCCAGCATGACAATGCTCCTACGCACAAAGCGAGCTCCATGAAGACATGGTTTACCAAGTTTGGTGTAGAAGAACTTCAGAGCCCTGACCTCAACCCCACTGAACACCTTTGGTATGAACTGGAACACTGACTGCACCCCAGACCTCCTCACCAACATCAGTGCCAGATCTCACTAATGCTCTTGTAGCTGAATGAACACAAATCCCCACAGCCACGCTCCAACATCTAGTGGAAAGCCTTCCCAGAAGAGTGGAGCTTATTATAACAGGAAAGGTGGACTACATCTGGAATGGGATGTTCAAAAAGCAGGTGTGATGCTGAAGTGTCCACATACTTTTCACCTTTTCAAAATTGACTTGAATAGTTCTTTACACCTAACTTAGTGGGTTTAAATATGTATAACAAAGAATATGTAAAGTAAACTCAAATCTTTATAACTTAGCTGCACCCAAAGCAATCAGTTTCCTTAAGTGACTTAAGTAAACATAACTTGTCAGGTTTTACATAGCAGATAAGAACAGCGAAATGCCATAAGCCCAGCCAAATAACAAATACATTTCTTATTCTCTTACCAACACTGCATGTGGAAGCATTTGAAGTCATCCAAGCTGGTCTCAGTCTCTCGCTCTCTCTCTCTCTCTCTCTCTCTCGCTTCTCACTGCGTGGGAGGAAAATTGATGTATTACAAATGTATGTAATACATTTCAAATTCATACATATGTGGAAGGAATTTAACTAATGTACAAATCAATAAATTCTATTTTCAGATAGAAATAAGAAGCACTGCATGGCTGAACATGGCATGTGTTGGAGTACAGTGCCTCTGTGGTGTTTTGTTTGGGTATATTGCAACTGGAGTAAATGGCTTCAGTTTGGTCATGTCTAGCCCTACAGTCGCATTGCTCTTCTCCCTCGCACTTTTTAAGCCTCTTTCGTCTCTGCGCAGCACTGTTTGGAGGTGGAGTCCAATGAGCTTTGCTCTGCACATGGTGTAGAGAGCATTAATCAGCTGTCTACAGAGCGTGACTACAGCTTAGAGAAGCAGGCTGACAAAGTGCAAGAGACAGAGAGACTGTAGGCAAAAAGTTTGCTGGACGTTTTTGCCGAGAGCTATCATTTAATTGGATATGGGTGACTGGGTGTGGTTGGTACTGTAGCTAAGTCTGTAGTACAGGGCAAATCCAAACTGGCCTGGTCAAAAATTAAATAGAACTGATGTCATTTTTCAATACTAATAATTAGATTCTTCATAAAGTTGGTGATATTGAACCCACAGATATCACCGCTGCATGGGTTTGCTCAGGGAATGGTATTAATATGTGTGCAAGCATGGATTGGCTGATAGATCATTCTGTGAACCCTAACCTTTGAATAAGTTTCTCAAATAAGTTCCTCAAATTAAATACCAATATTGAGGCCGCAAAAGCTCATTTCAATCTCTACCATATACACATTTGTTCTTTAAAGATTCATTAGTCAAGATTATGGCTCTAGCTGTTAAGTATTTGAAGAACAACATCATTAGGATGATTTTTTTTTACTCATTGATTTCACCTCCCATTCCCGCCCCTGTATACAGTGCCACATACCCAGATTCTCTGGTGGCCAGCGGAGAGTTAGACCTAAAGTTAGAGTTATTATAGAGCATTACCATTACCAAGGATTGTCATGACATCACTTTCAAGCAAGAGGCAGGCTATTTATTAAGGGCAATGCTTTATTTGGTATTTAGGTATAGATGATAAAAGTACGAATTGATTTTTTATGCATTAGGGGATTGTAACAAACTTCAAGGGTGGGCAAGGAGGAGGCGGGAAGTGAGTAAACCCCAGTGTAAAATTTAATAATAAACAGAACTCAAACATAACAGAAGTTTATGCTTTAAGCAAACCATAAATGTAACACCAACATAAAACATGCATGCATCTCTCTCTCCCTCAGGCATCTCCAGGCACGCCTTTATTACTCTCTCCCACTGATTAGACACCTCAGTGCCAGACGTGCATCCTCACAGTCTGGCCCCTCCCTCCTCCTCGTCACACTCCTCCACGGCCAGATTCAAACCTCTAGCTTGATGTACACCCCCTCCCCCCCTTTCGGGAGGAGCGGTGCTGCCCTCTCGGCTATATCTTTCAGCCGGCCAGCCCCGCATTCTGGGGGCGAAAGGAGAGACAAGATGAGGAAGAGGGGAGAGAGAAGGAGCAAGCAGGAGAGACAGAGCAAGAGGGAGAGAGAGGAGAGAGAGAGAAAAGAAAAAACTGGTTCCCCGGTTCCCAGACACACTGTCACCAGGAAGCAATCCCCCACAATGCCAGGCACTGGACCTCCTGGCAGACGGCTTTTCAGGTGGATGGCAGCGACTCCTCTGTCCCGCTCCAGCACCACACTTCCTCGGTGCCCTGATCCTCCCGCAGTGGCGAGGGCTCTCTGACAGCGTGTCCCTCCTCCCTTCTGGGTTTCGCCACCAATGTAACAAACTTCAAGGGTGGCCAAGGAGGAGGTGGGAAGTGAGTAAACCCCAATGTAAAATTTAATAATAAACAGAACTCAAACATAACAGAAACCACAAACGTAACACCAACATAAAACATGCATGCATCTCTCTCTCTCTCCCTCATGCAACTCCAGAAGCTCCTTTATTACTCTCTTCCACTGATTAGACACCTCAGTGCCAGGCGTGCATCCCCACAGCCTGGCCCCTCCCTCCTCCTCGTCACAGGGATATACCTTTATCTCACAAATAAATACCTAGCTGACATTACGCTAACATTGCTTGATAGGAGACCTAAATACTCTATGTAGCCTACTTCATCTCATTACTGGAATTGACATTTCATAGCTAATACAACAATTTCACAAGTTGTTAATCATGTAACTCAAGTACTCTTCTGGTTTTAGCATTTTAGCCTGACCTGAGGTTTTACCAGCTAGGCTGCTCAGCTACTTAATAGGCAAGTTATAACATACAGTATAAACACATGAAATTCGGCTCATATTGATTTGCCACTGCATGAATGGTCAAGACTGCCTTCACTGTCCTGTTTTGCTTTGTAATGAGCTCCCTTGAGTTTTTCAGCTGACCGTGTTAGCTAGTTAGCCAGCCATTCAAACAGTTCAATTCTTTGTGTTTATGTTTGTGTTTACATATGTATCTGGGAGCAACTTCACTAATTTCACATTCAGTGTCATCCCCTTCACCAGTGATAAATATCTTCCTCTTGCAAAAGCTCTTCTTGCGTTTATTCTAGTTTTACTAAGTTGCTGTTAATTTTTTTTTTCTGTGCTGGGTGCTTACCGGAGTCCACCATGCTTTCTTTTCCAAACAGACTGAGATGAGTTGGAGTGAAGAGTCATTGCGGAGTGTCCATAGGACTGACAGGAGGCCCACATAAACACAGACGAGCAGTCCAAACTGGACTGAAGTTTTCCAAACGGGTTTTCTCAGCCACTTAATAGACATGTGCTGATGCCATTGCTTCAACCATGTTTCTGATCATGCTTTATATATTCACAAGGTTATTTGTGCTAGTAAGAAATAAAAAAAAATCATGACTAGTGTGCAATTAAGCATATTTATTACTGAATAGTTTTAATATTTTGATAGTCACAATGTTAAAAAGAAAATATAATTCTCCAAAGCAGCATAGATTTATTTCAAATCTGACATTAACTTTGTTTACTTGAAGTGATACAGTCATAAATGTTGGTACTAAAATATGACCTTTCAAAACAGATTCTATTAAGGCATAAGCCTTCCGGTTTCCCTGCACAAATAAAAGAAAAAGGAAACCATCATGACATGACTTAAGATAAGGATGAAAGAAATCATTAGCAAAATAATTTATAATCAAATTAGAATGAACAAATTAGCATTTGTGAAATGCACTAATATTGTCATTTATTAGCTGTGACTTCTGTATGATTAGGGAGCAATATCACTTGCTCGACTAATGTCTCTGAAGTTAAAAAATGAATAAAAGAACGAAAGTATAACCAGTGTGATATAATTTATTAAAAGTTGAAAAGCTTCAATTTAAAAAAGCAGTATGTAGTGGATCAGTTACAGCTATGTGGGTGGTTTCTTATACAAAAAAAAAAAATTCTCATTTGTAAAACCTCATCTGAAAGAGATGCCATTGACTTTTCAATGTAGTATGCTTAAAAATAGGCACTCAGTATAGCCTAGATGGTTACACAAAACCACTAGATAATTGAAGTGCCAGGATGATAAATCAGTGATGTGTTAAGAGGAACGCAGTTCAACAAAGACAAACACAAATACTAGCTGGGGTGGAGGTAACTGAGTAAACATCTTGTATCAGTCATGAGCGATGAAGTGCTTGCTCTGCACAAAGGAGCGGATCTATGAATAATTCCATTATTACCATGGAAGGTGTTGGGGCGTGTGATGCATTAGGTGAGGTATCGTTCATTTGGAACCCTCCATCACAGTTAGAGAGGACAGGTATGGATGAATGGGTCTGAGATGCAAAAGCAGCTGAAGCCTGTTTGTTAAGCCCAGGCTCTGGAAAATGAGGAAGGTCCCACTGAGGAGAAGCAAGAAATACACTTTTCTGGTGGTGCAATAGGATTAACCATTATTCAAAATGATATATAAGGGCATGCATATCAAAGAGCCTTCACACAGGAAAAAGACGAATCCTTGCCCACACAGGTCATGTGACTTTCTGTTCCAGAAACTTTTGCAGCCACAGATAATGAGTGTGCCTGTTGCTGTTCCTCATTGGAGCCCCCTTTCTATTTCCTCCTGCCAAACAAAGGCTTTTCTGTTCATAGTGAGTGAAGTAGAAACCAGAAAAAAAAATATGAGTGAGAAAAAGTAAATTGCACCATTCTTCTGAAAGATAAAACACTTTTACACTTTAATTATGTCCTCCTTGTAGCTCTATGCGTTTGCTTACTGCTGAATACAGAGGTGAGAGCTTCCTAAAGGCTGCTTCGGGAAGATAAAATGCTGTCCCTTGTAACATTTGTGAAATAACATGTTAATTTGCAAAGACACAGTAGTGTGAGCATGCAAGCTCTTGCTTTTGAAGTGCACCATTTCCTTGCCACTCACACTTAAAAGACTTGTGTGACAAAGTTAGAGTTAGTGACTCATCATCAATAATGGGTTTTTTTTTTTAAATGTAAAAACATGAAAGTTTGTTACAGCCAGCAATAGTGTGTCAAAGCCAGCCTGCCCATGTTGGCAAATACCACTTAAGTGAGCTGAGAGTGCAGGGATGATTATGAAGATGATACAGCAAGAAGTAAGGAGCAGACGCGAATGTCCTCATGTCTTTGCTTCTAATACATTATTAAACCAAATCCCGTGGCATAGTAAAAACAATCCTCAACATTATGAGCAATCATGGACATCTTAGTGTGCTGTTATGTGGCAATATATCAAACCTTGCAATCTGCATCTTGACTTGGCCCAAGAGGAGCCACTTGATGATTGTTGTGGCGTTTAATTTTCCCTCAGTTGGGTGATGTTCTGATGTGTGACAAAGAGGCTCCACTTGACAATTATGTTGTTTACTAAAAGGTCCATGTGGACTGATTGTCACTACCTATGATTAAGGGATGTTACATGAAATCTAGATGAGAGATGTTTTCCTTTACTGAAAAGACATTTGCTGAGGCTAATGGTGTTTTTTTCCGATACCACGCAATCATGAAGTCACCTGCCCAAGTACTTAGCAGTCATTGTTAACATCACTGCACATCATACGTTTACCTTGATGTTTTTTGTACCACTATTTTGATACGTCCTCTTTTTGTAAGTTACTCATTTATCCTTTATTTTTCACCACAGATCATTTCATTTGGAAGTGTTAAAAAAAACCATGAAAACATTGTAACACTGGTAATATTGTAAGCATCGAGCACAATGGTACGTGTCCCTGACACCTGTATCTGAATGTGAACAAGGTATAATTTTGTTAATCCAGTTAAGGCTTTATACTACATCTTCCACCATGGTCTTCCTGTGTGCCTGCAGTACTAAACGTTTATAAAGGTGCAATTACCATATCTCGCGCAAGTCATCAGGAAGGCTGCTTTATCATGTAAATTATATGCTTCTTTAGTAAATCTACCCAAGCAATCTACTGTACAGCTGCACAAACTCACATGCAAATTAAGCATTTCAGACAAAAGTGTGTTTGTAAAGACCTCCAGTATCTAGCTATATAGACTCCAGTTCTGCAGAACTTAGTCTTCACAGAACGTTCACACAGGTTGTGAATAAACGTAATAACTGCGATTCATCATGAATACGCCTCAATTTTCAGAGCACTCCGTAGTATATAATAAAAGCATGAATGAATCTGCATCTAAAGGCACGTCAAAACTGAATAGATAGAGAAGCTATTTACATAGTAAATAGCCTCTTCTTCCCTGCCATGCACATTCATGCACTGTGGCTGGAGCTTAGGGTTTCTAGCTGATTGCAATCGACTCCTCTGAAGTGGCAAGAACAATAAACTCTAATGACAGGGCCATCTCCAAAATATTGTGCATAGTAGAGGAATACAGATTAACTCTACATATTCAAAGCGTCCATGTGTGCCAGATGCTTTCCTCAATTTCTACAGTCCTGTCGACCATGTTGTATCCTCATTGGTGAGGCATATCTTCCCTAGCATTAAACTAGATATGGGATCATACTTGAACCTGGCAGTGGGAGGAGAAATTATTTCACAGCTCTCTATATCTGCCCTCCCTTACCTAATACCAGAACACACACAAACCCACAACCACATATCCAGACTGATATAAATAGAGGGAAAGCATGAACCAAATGTGGCTTTAGTCTGGGTCAATGAAATTGATGCTGACCCAGGGACTATCATAATTGCACATTCCTGGTTTGTTAACAAGGCAAACAGAGATCCGGATGATCATTTGCTGCATGCTGTGAAGTGTGGGGAAACAAGAACAACATTAATCAAGCTTGTGCGATACTGTCATGTACTGTCTTAGTCAGTACTGCGTCTGGTTTAAAACAAGGAAACTGGTTACTTCAATTCAACAATGGCGAAATCTCACCGTCACTAACACCGTCAAGCTTTCCAACTGCTATCAGAGATGATAAGGTAATAGCAAACCATGTCTACAAATCATCGCTTCCTGCAGAAGGGAACTAGTAAAGGTGTCACTTGATGTTCAGTTCAAGCAGTGGTTCTTGATCATCAGCCAGCCATAAATAGGAGAGTTCTGTAGGAGAGGGGAGGAGACTAAATCCTCGTACAGCATTGCAAGCAGAGTGTGCTCTGCATTTAAAGAAGACCTTACTTTGCTTTCTGCTTTCATCCCAACTCCTCCATCCATCCTCGAGACCTTTATTAAAGATCCAGCTCATGTAGATCTTAACAAACCCTGATCACTTTTAATGGGCAATTCTTAACTCAGCAAACAGTACTAACTTTAATATTCTGGAAGAGATGTTTTTTCTATAATGAAAATGTAAATAATAATAAAGTTTAAGCCGTATTCGTTGGGTTAAGCATATAAGATAGGAAAAACAATAAAATATCAATATACGGCAGAAAAGTGTTCACCCTTTCATGACGAGTTCGAATCCCGATGGTGCCACAGTCATCTGTAGCCAGGAGTCCAAGAGAGCAAAATTGGACGTGCTCTCAGGGAGGGAGGAGTGGCATACTCTCTCTCAGAGACACTAGCCAATCATGTGTGTCTGTGAGCTCATGCATGCAGAAGTGGGCGGATCGCGCTTTCCTCTTTGTTTGTTACGCTGCTCACTGATGTTGCATGAGCAGTTCGAAAAGATGCAGTCATCTGGCTTCACGTGTCTCATAGGAAGCACGTGATAGCCTTCGCCCTGCATGGTTGGTAGCTGTTGTGTGATAGGGAAACTTAACTGGAGAATGGGAATTGGCCATCACTAAAATTAGTGAGGAAATCAGAGGAAAAATCCAAAAAGTTAAAAAAAATAATAATAATAAATAAATAATAATAATATATGGTGTGATTACCTTTGGATTTTGCTTTAATAATCCTTATGTTTTTTTTGTTTTTTTTAGCTAAATATTACTATGCAGTGTTTCTTGAATGCGTAGTATTCTAAGACTGAAAAAATATATATAATGATACATACACTATATTACCAAAAGTATTCGGTCACCCATCCAAATGATCAGAATCAGGTGTCCTAATCACTTGGC
>CM075025.1:15475870-15487715 GCA_037576675.1 Pangasius sanitwongsei | reverse complement strand
GGGTTAGGAATGGAATGCACTTAAGTTCATATGTGAGTCAAGGCAGGTGACCGAATACTTTTGGTAATATAGTGTATGTATATAGCAAAATACATTAAAGCAACTTGGCATCTGTGTCAATCACCTGCCTGGTTAAAGTGAAAGTGTGACATGAAACATCCTTGTACAGCCTGGGCTAATGAATACATTACACATGTCTGTATTTATGCAACTATTAAAATGTATTAATAAAAATGTAAGAAATAAAAATGGAGAAGAAGTAGAAATAAAAATGTAAGATTTTCAAGCAGTTAAAAACCATAAGACCTGACTGTGAAAGAGGCAAATCACTTGATCTCTGTAATCACCTTGTGACCCAGGGTTCACGCTTTATTTTATACTTTGCCATCTGATGTGACAAGCACCTTAACAGCCCTCCCCATAATCCAACTGTGATCTAAAAATGTGGGATACATTGAACCCTCTGCATTGCTGCATTGCTGTGAATACACTGCAGAAAATAAATCTTAGCAAGTGAAAATATCTTCAGTATAATCAAATCTGTCTAGTATTTCCTATAATAAGATTACAATAAGCCAAATATAATTATTCAACCTATTTCTAGCCATTTCTCAGTCTTGTTCCACTGGCAGATCATTTTAAGCATTTATTTCTTGAAAGAATAAAACTTATCTGCCAATAAAATTTGAAGCTTGAAATAAGAAAAGTGTCTCAAAATAGGTTTCATAACCTTATGTTTTTCATTGTAATTTTATAACAGGAAACACTAGATTAATTTGACTATATTAAAAATGTTTTCATTTGTTAAGATGTCATTTTTTGCAGTGTAGTAACTTGAATAACTTCTATATACACAGTGACCAGTTTATTAGGTACACCTGCATTGTAGCTGCACTCTTTGGCTATTTAAACCTACCTTATAGATGTGTTTTGAACCCCCAAGGCAACAGTGCTATCCACTAAGCCACCTTGCTCCCCCAAGTAAGGATTTCCATTTTCATAACTGGTTTGAATATGTACATTGCCAGACAGATTAGTGACCAAAAAAAGCCTCTCCGTCAAAAGTTACAGCAAATCAAATCTGGAGTTGTTTAACCACTGCTGGAGATCTTACTTTTCCATGGGCATTTACAGAGAAACTCTAATGAAAGCTCAGGATTTCTTCCTGATTTTCTGTGCAAGAAAACCTGTGTTGCTGCTTCCTGCTGGTGTCTTGGTTTCTGTTGTTTTGCTTCTGTTGACCTCTGAGTTTTTCCCAATCTCTGGAGTCACCCATTGGACTGTTCATCTCATCACCTGATTCTGTTCTATCTCCTAGACATTTGAACCCTTGTAACTCCCAGCTATACACAAAATATTCACTGACAGCCTACAAGCCTAAGCTTTCTCTCTACCTCCCAGGCACCTTTTCAACCGTGAAGGATTTATTGCCCCTTGCTAATTTGTTGTTACCTATTACTTTGGAGTAGTTAACTAGCTTCTTTAACTGCAGGTGTGCTGAAAATTGACAGTAAGCTGCTTATAGACCGTACAGGTCAGTGTGGTGTCATGAACTCTCAGATCTCAGGGAAGTCCAACTCCCAGAATCCCAGAATAATTAGATGCTGGAGCACCCACAGAGAAGATGCTTCAGAAAGTTATAGTAATTGTGTATTTTTGCCTAAATATAAAGCCATTATATTCTGTTATTTTTTTTATGACCTGGAATTTGAAAGAAGCCATAGCCAGATTATTAATAGCAAGTCATTTGCTGGGTAATGTTACATATCTATCTAGCTTTAATTCCTTCTAATGAGGGTATTTACCCTGTCACTTTATCTAAACTTTGACCTTCATGGTTCTGGAAATGTCACAATTTCTGGTGTACATAACCAGCTGGATAACAATCATTCATTCCATCAAATTGCTGTACTCCTGACCTCAGTGCACTGAAAGACATCTCTCATCTCATAAATCTCAAGCATGTAAGAAAACTGGACTTACTGTTCACTCTCAAGCCTACTCAGCCCACATGCTTCCCTATAGAACTTCCATGAATGCTGCCCATGCGTTTCCTCTGTAATAAATGGAACTGATCACAGACCCAAAAGTCCTTCAGCCATACTTGGCTGCAATTTCTAGTTCCACTGATTATTGTAATGAGTATTACAATAATCAGCGGAACTAGAAACTGCAGCCAAGTGAGGCTGAAGGAGTTCTTAGCTTCTTTGAAGATAAAATCTGCAAACTATATCAGCACTTCCCAACTGCCTCCCCTTCACTCAATTACAGTGATACCCTCTATAAATCCCCTGACAAACTCTTGACAGCTTTCTCTCTTATTGAGCCAAGAGTTATCTCTGATCTCATTTCTAAATCGAATGCATCGTCCTCCCTGCCCAATCCTGCCCATAGTCCCCTCCACAGTAATTGTCTCTCTGTCATCTCCACACCCATCTGTCATCTCATTAACACATCACTTGCTTCTGATGATATTCCTTCTGCTCTCAATACTGCTGCTGTTACCCCCATTCTTAAGAAACTTGGTCTTGGCCCTACCTAAAGGAGAATTACTGCCCCATTTCTAATATTGCTCTTTTTGCTAGAGTGTTCCAAAGTACTGTAACAAGACAGTTATACAGTGGATAAAGAAACCCTACAAACCCACTTGTGATGATTTTGTGTGTGGTTTTTGTGATGTAAAATAAATGAAACCAAGATAATTAATGTCAGATCACCTTTAATGTGATATAGCAACCTTGACTAGAGTCCCAGTTCCAGCTGAAGAGAAACCGTCCCATAGCCTGATGCTGCCACCACCAGGCTTCACTGTGAGTATGTTGTTTTTTGGGAGATAAGCTGTCTTGTTTTTGCATCAACCTAAAATTAAACTAATTAATAGGGCGCATGAAACTCTTGTTCAAATTAATTGTCATACACCTGTCAAATATGAAGTGATTCTGATCAACACAACTCTAGGATTTTCTTGACATGTTGGTTTCATCCTACTGCTGAAGCCATGGTCCACAAAGAGCTTACAAAGCCTGTACAGGATCTCAAGGTATCAATCAGGAGAGCATACGAAATAATTTCCAAAACATTAGCTGTACCATGGAACGCCATGAAGGCCATCATCAACAAGTGGAGAAAATGGGGCACCATGGGGCAAAATAATGTATTATGATCTGATGAGCCCAAGGTAGACCTTTTTAGGTATAATTTTGAAAGATATGTTTGATGCAAAAACAAGACAGCTTATCTCCCAAAGAACAACATACTCACAGTGAAGCCTGGTGGTGGCAGCATCATGCTATGGGACGGCTTCTCTTCAGCTGGAACTGTGACTCTAGTCAAGGGGGAATCATGGATAGCTCTAAATACCAATCTATTTTGGCAGAAAACCTGCTGGCTTCTGTTAGACAGCTGAAGACAAAGGAATGGCTTCAGAAGAAGATCAACATTTTGGAGTGGCCCAGGCAGAGCCCAGATATAAATCCGATTGACAACCTGTGGAATGACGTGAAGACGGCTGTGTACAGGAGAGCCCCTCACGATTTGATAAATTTGGAGCAATTTTACAATTTTACAAGTTGGTAGACTCTTACCCAAAAAGACTGAGAAGATTGTTTACTGTATTACAAGCAAAAGGTGATTTAATATAGTATTAGTTATGGGTTTTCAAACTTATGCAACCAGTTTATTCTAAGTTTTTTCTTTTTTTCTAAAAATGTTTCTATTTGTTTGTTAAGAGGGGTGTGTAGACTTTTTTAAATTCCTGGTAAATATAGCAATTTTAACCTGGCTTTTGTACAGTCGCCTTACATATGTGAAATTTACACATGTGGGTTTTATACAATTCATGTTACACACATTTTATATAGTGGACTTTTCATATGTATTGCATGTGTTCTTATTTTCATATATGATTTTTACATATGATTCATTTATTTTCACATGTGGTTTTTACCTAGCATTTATTTATTTTTCACATGTTCATTTTTCACATGTAGGGCAAGTGTTATTTTTTTTAAATATTTTTTTAGATTTTCTCCAATTAATAATTGTTTTTCATATGAGATCATACTGTTCACATGATGTCATGTTTTCTTGAGTTAACATGTGCAATTTCAGGGCATAACATGGTGAAATGCAACATGTTTTTTTCATGTGAGCACATATCACGTTAACTACATGGGTAATTCTTATGGTCAGATGTGAAATGTATGTGATTGTTCCATAAGGGTTTTTTTTATTAGTATTGAATGCTCAAGATAGTCCATTTTAGACACTCTACAAGCAGTCACGAAACCACTGATAGCAAATATTTATCCATGTTTCATTGACACATCATATATTTAATCAGTAAATTCTATAGATTATTTACTAAATGCCAACAACCATAAACTGTTGACATGTGATAGTTTGTTGATAAACTGTTTCATAACCACATTGATATGTGATTTGCTGACTATAGAGTCTCTAAAGCAGACTATCCAAATAATCAACACATCCTTATCAACATCTGTCTTTATACTATGTAACACTAATATAGATAAGTTTTACTTACAAATGCGTGTAACATTGCCTCCTCACATCTCCTGGGTCCCTGAGCTTGAGTTACTGAATGTGAAGAGTTTCGGATATTCCCCCTTTGCCCATGTGGGCTTTCTTTGGGTTCACTGGTTTCCTCAACCTTCTAAAGACGTAATGGTAGGGGGATTGTCTACTCGAAACTGCTCCTAGGTGTGAACAAGTCTGCAACTGGCATACTATCCAGGGTGTATTCCTGCCTCATGCCCAGTATTAAGGCTCAGATTCTGGATACAGAATGACCAGATAAAGTGGTTACTAAAGCTGAGTGAGAAATGTGCTAAAACAAAACAGTTTGAAATTACTCATCCTGGTTTGTGTAGCCCTTTTTTGGTATTTCAGCTGCAAGGTTACAACAAATGTAATATGTACAAATCTTTTAACGCCTATAAGTAAAGCTTCTGGATCAGACCCCTTAGTCTGGTACATACTGTATACAAATGCAAGGACTGCAAGGACTGATGAGGTGCAGTATGTAATCTTCTATAATCAAAATACCGAAAAGTCATTCCTTTTAAATCATTTTTAGCAACCACTTTTTTCACCCCATTGAAGCATTCTGAGGAATAACAACTAAAAGCTCTTTATTCTCAGCCAGACACAAAGGTAACATATCATGACATATACAGTTATCATAATTTTTTATATCTCCTACCCTCCATAGTGCTTTCAATGTCGGGAGCTTTCATTTCACCTCTCCTCTCCTGTCACCTCTGTGCTCTGGGACTTTCAAGAGAACACATCTGCCCAGTGTAAATATTAATGCAATATCAGCTCCCCTTTACTGTAGCTGCATTCAGCATGGATGAAGAACGTCGCCTGGTCTTTTCTTCCAATCTCCAACTGCTCAATTTGTGTTCCTATTATAGTGGCCAGTGAGTGTGTATTGCCATTTAATCGATCCCGTGAACTTGCAAAAAGAGTCAATGTGTATTAGTTCATATGCATAAATGGGCATCACTTCTTGCTCAGAGCCCTAGTGGGATGGCTGACATATGCTGAACAGCAAGGCGAATGTAGAGTAGTGGTGAATTGTCAAGAGGCATTAGTCTCCAAGCCAGTCTGTTTTCCTCGGACTGACAAGAATCAAAGATGTAAGAGCATTGTAAGAGATGAACATATCCATGTTGCCACACATCCTCTGTTTATTGTGTAATACTTGGGATTTGTGTGCAAATGTCATGATTCTTTTTACTTCTTTTTTTTCTGTAATACCACCAACTGCCTATTTTGGCTTCAGTGAGGTTCTCTTATCACCGACATTTGCTGACTGATATCCACAATGATTCTTCACATTGCTCTTCTACTTACGGTGTACTCGGTGTGTGAGATGTTGCAGTCAATTATTCCACATAAGCAAACAATTTAGGAGTCTTCTGAGATTGTTTGTGTGTGTGTGTGTGTGTGTGACACACATGTGAGGAATAAGAGTGACTGAGAAGGATTTAAAAACACACAAACATACACAACAGCAAAAAAATATATACTGTGAACCATTTTCTCATTCCTTGACTGGTGTAGCAGTGTGGTTACAAGCAAAGGGGGGTGTGATGAGAGTTCGGTTTAACTCTGCTGGGGAGCACTACCTGGGGAGCAGGTAGACTTAGTTTCTGTTTGGCAGTAATTGCTCAGCAACAACTCCCCCACCAACTGGAGAAAGTTCCCAATCACGGCATGTAGCCGTAGTCCCTGCTGGGTGAAAACAAGCTGCCTAGGCTACATGGAAATCTGTTCTTACTCCATCAAGACCTCAACTCTGGTGAGAATGTAGATAAGCTTATAGTGTTAGGTTGTTTGTAGCATCACCATCATTTTGAGAAGCCCTTAGGTACACAATTTATGTCAATAAAGCTTTCTATACTATACTGTATTTTTATCTAATACAGTTGCTCAAAGTGTGTTGGCCTTATCGTAGCCAACCAAAAATAAAAATCCCCTTGAAACCTTATTATAGGCTCCAGTATTATCATGACAATAGCAACAATCTATACGACAGCACATAGAACACATTACAGAATGAAGAGTGCTGCTGTTTCTCTCTGGACATCACCATGCATTCACATCCAGTTAGATTGGGATGTGAAACAGCCTGGCAATCTTCCAAAGAGCCCTGAAGAAATCATCTGTGAAATGGAACTACTCTAGTCTATGACAGTCCCTGGAGCTTGAAGCTTCACTACGGTGCCTGGGTTCATTTGTCCGGCAAACATTCAGGATAAATCCAGAATAACCTTACAAACCAGAGGAGTGGTGAAGACCACTTCATGATCATGCCCCTTAATATAATTGGATTTCATCAGACATATATCAAAAACATGTTATTATCTGAATTTAAAAGGCCAGATTCAGAGAGACAGAATAATACAAAATCCAAACATACAAAGTGAAATCACAATCCAGATCCAACCTAGTCTCACAGAAGAAAACATTCACATGCAATTTATCTGTAACACCTTCTATACATTGAATATCAATGTTCTGTCACAAGCATATGTTACGTAGCAAGGTATCAAATTTTCACTCGAATTATCTATGTGCCGTGTTCTGCAGCAACACTGTAAAAAAAAAAAACTGACTGTAAATTGAGGCACCATAATTAACTCAACTAGCTTGCATTGATTAAATGCAGTCGTTTAATGTGACATACTGTAATTGTGAATAGTTCTGGTGGCTCAGTGGTTAAGGCATCGAATTATAGAGCAGAAGGTTGGGTGTTCAAATCCTAGGAACTGCAAACTACCATGGCTGTTCACTTGAGAAAGACCCTTAACATTCAGCTCATTTGCATCCTGAAAAAATTGCAAGATGCCTTTTTTTTAAAGGCTAAATGCACAAAAGTACTGGATTATTGTGTTATTTTATACTATGTAAGATTCAAGATTCAAAAAGCTTTATTAATCCCAGGGGGAAATTGCTCTGCCATGTTACAATTGCTCTCAAGAAAGAAAGAAAGAAAGAAAGAATAAAATAAAATAAAATAAAATAAAATAAAATAAAATAAAATAAAATAAAATATACAGTATATATATATATATATACAAAAATAAAAAAAAGTAAATCAATAAATTAAAAATGAATAAGGAAAAGGAAACATACCCATAATGATATTACAGTACTTTACTGTAAATATGTTTACAGTTGATTATTGTTAAAAAAAAACACACAGTACTTTACTGGCAACCCTGCAACCAGTAAATTATTGTTAGTTTTTTACAATGAATGCATTTTAACCAAGCTAACCTCTAACACTATGCTATTTGAATATGATTGATATGTGTAATTCACTATTTGGCTTTTTTTTTAAAAACATGTTGAGCATTGCCCACTTAATGTGTAAAGTTTGTGCATTTCATGACATATAATTACACTTACAAGGCAAACACCTCCAAACATCTGCAAACGCAAACAGCCTTGCAAGAAGTTTGACGAGCCCAGTATATCTAATCATATGTCGTGAAAAGCACAAACTTTACACAGGAAATTGGCAATGCTCAATATAGTAAAAAGAGGTAAAATAATTTATATCAATCTTACTCAAATATCATATTGGTAGAGGTTAGCTTGGTTAAGATACATTGCTGCAGACGAGCATTCGAGTGAAAGTTTGATACTATGCTATGTATAGCATGCTTGAAGGAACGTTGATATTCAGAGTATAGAAGGTGCTTGTAGAGAAGCTGGGAAGGAACTTTTTTTTTCCCTCTGAGACTGGATTGTCCAGATCAGGGTTGTTCAATGTATCATAGTACAATCAGGCCATAGGGCAATCCAAGAATAAACAAGAGATCAGACACAGCTCAGACTATCAGTGGAATAACAAGGATCAGAACTTACACCACCACAATGTTTGGAAAGACTTTGCAATAAATGAATGTTCCAGCTGTATTTAAATACTAAGGAGTCAGGATGTGAAGCAGAACTGACTGTCAGAACCCTGGGGACCACAACCTCTGCTGGCGGCCTGGGGATACTGATGTGTTGAACCTGTGAAAAGAGCGCTTCTTTATTCTCAGAATGCAGAGTCATACTTCAAAATTGCTCACTATACAACTATATATTGTTTGCATGCAATTCCTAAACCTGCTAATAAGTATGAGCCCAGTGGTTCCCAACACCCCTGCACATTTTATTGTTTTCCCTGAACAACTCAGGAGGGGCTTGTTAATTAGATGTTTAACTAAAAAAGAATATGTTTGGAAGTATGCAGGGCAGGGGATCAGGGCTATATCTGGGAAACGCTTGGTTGTTTCACTGGCTGCTAATATAAATAAATGTTTTATTACCACATATAATAGGTCATCCATTTCAATCCATCTTCATTTCTTACACGCAGCTCCCCGTAACAGACCCATGAGTTTGGAGGACCACTGCAGCGAGTCACAATATGCCATAATGCTGTCATTATTACATCTGTAATAGATTTTCTGTTCTGCCATAAGACATTTGTTCTACATTGTTGTTAAATTATTTTGCTGTTCGATGGAGCGGAATAGTCTTTCCTCCAGAAAGGCTTCAGTAGAGAAAGGGTTAAGGGTGTTTCATGTAAATTAGAGAGCAGTGGGTTGACAGATAAAGCTGACAACACCTAATTTAAAGTGATCTTATTTTAGAGATGGCAATGCTCTGGCCTTGAAGAAAGACTAGTAGAAATTGTGAATTACTGTCCTAGATAGTAAAACATAACTATGACTGTCACTGTGGGGGTCATATACTGCCAATAAACAAAAGACCCAGGTCAATAAACTTTCAATCACTATAACAAAACAGCAGAGCTAACACTGACAGAGGTGATTGGATAAGATGTTGTATTTATGGTGGAGGTAAAGGCTTGTACAATGTTTGACAAGTTTGCCCAGGGGAAGAGGAATGTAAGCAACCGTGTCAATCTGTACAATCAACATAATCAAAACATTTTCTGTGGCAAATTTTGACACAATATGTAGTTAGGTGCTAGTCCAAGGTATTTGTTGAGATATACACCTATTAGCTATCAACTTGCTTTTGTAATGCTCCATATTCTTCTCTGAAATGCAGCATGCACAGTGGTACACATTGCAACTACCGCCTTACACAATTGCATTACGAGAATTGTCTATAGTAGAATTGAGGAATCCTGTCCAATTTAATTCAACAGCTCAACCCCCAAACACTATGGAAACAAACCCAGTAAATCTCAGGAGCAACCTTGGCAATTTTAAGGCTACAGCATATTACAATGTAATCTTATTTCCCAGAGCTCATGTACATGTAGTCAATAAAAGAAGTTGTCTACTTGAGGCATGGAAAGGTGTAGAGTTACAAAGGCAAGAAGATGTCAACAACCAGTTTTTTTTGTTTTTTTTTTTCTACAGTATGTGGGGTCCAGGAAAACTCTCAGGTTCACCTGAAAGTGGTAGTTTGTTTGCTTCACGTGAACTCATCATATGTAAGACCAACCCATAATGAGAGGGAAAGGAATGTCTTTTAGATAAATTGAGCAAACAAACAAAGAATAATGCAAATGGCAGCAACTCAGAAATGTAATAATTTCTAAATAGGGTATAAGTGAGCACCTAAAACAGAAAACTTTCATCCAAACCAGTGATTTGTGTCCAAAAACCACTAATTAAATAACCGTTATCATTTCTGTCTGCTCTGTCTGTTGAAAATGTATTAAAGTGAATTTAATGTGCACAAAATCATTATTTTAAAACAATAGCACAAAACACAGAAAAAACACACTTTCAAGTAAATCACAAGCACAAAGGTGAGCATAGATCTTCAGCATCAAACCTATATATTTTAGATATTTTATATTCTGCTTTCTCACATACCTTCAGTATGTCAAAAAGCCTATCTGCACTGCCAAAGGCTTGAAACGAGATACAGCTCTAACCTTGTAAACAATTTGTGGGAGCTTGGGGAATAAAGGATTTCAATTTTGCTTTGTCTATAACTGTCAACTGTCTCTTGACATGCAATTAAAAAAGATAAAACAAAAAGATCAAAAGTCAGCAAGGCACCACCGCATTAATTCAGCCAGCTAATAAGTAACCGGCACAATCAATATCACACTGTTCGGTCCTATCTAACTTGCTGCATACAGGGGAAGTGATTACTTCCTCTAATTACACATGCAGAATTACACATCAAAACATCATCTCCTTTTTACGCTGCTGTTATGCATTTTCAGATATTTTAGAGGAAGGAAAATATCTCATGAATATCCCCCAATAGTTTTATTTCAATTATGAAATAATTGCACACACTTACACACTTACCACATTTTCCTGAAGAGAAGGCACAGACAAATTTTGAAACCTACAAACCTTTACGATACCATCTACTAGCATCTAATTGACCCTTTATTTTTTGTGTCAGATTGCAAAATTCATTTGAAGAAACTAAACCATGAAAGTTAAGAAGATATCAAATCCTGTCCATCCGTCCTACCTCTTACATCCTACACACAGTTCAGGGAAGCCTGGAGCCTATCACAGGGAGCTTGGGACATAAGGCAGGGGACATGGTGCCAACCCAATGGGGGGCACAATCAAACACTACAGACAATTTGGAGGAAACCCCCAAAGCACAAGGAGAACATGCAAACACAGGGCAGATGGGGGATTCAAACCCCCAATCCCAGAGGTGCAAGGCAACTGGGCTAACCACTAAGCCACCAAATTGCTCCCAAAGTTCAAAACATACCATACATATCTACGTGCATGCATAACGACAATGCCAGTCCAAAATCTTGTCAGCACATACATACTCATATATACTGTACATACTTCTTGCATTACTGTAGTGGTTATAAAGCTCAGTACTCAAAAGGGTAATACGAGTCTTTTTGAAATGTTTCCTCTACAATCACCAAATCATGAAAGTTGGAGCTAGTAGCATGGTGCTTTATAAAATCAAAGAGCCATCCAAGCATTTCCAGAAAAGCAGGATACTCGCAGCATCCCCGCTATGGACATCTTTCCACCTTTTCTTGGCTCCAAAAAATCTGTCCCAAAGCTGTTTCCATTTTCTCTTGACTTTTTTTGTTTGGTTAGAACCCAGAGAACATGCAATTTCGTGCAGTGTATTTTGAATTGCTGTTCAATCGGAGTGCAGAGTTGATGACGTATCACATACACACTATATTTCCCTTCACACCTTCATTTCCCTTCAGTGGAACTAAGAGGCCCAAACATGTTCCAGCATGAGAGTGTCTTTGTGCACAAAGCGAGCTCCATGAAGACATGGTGTGAGAAGGTTGGAGTGGAAGAACTCGAGTGTCCTGCACAGAGCC
>CM075025.1:15442540-15475770 GCA_037576675.1 Pangasius sanitwongsei | reverse complement strand
CCACAGCCACGCTCCAACATCTAGTGGAAAGCCTTCCCAGAAGAGTGGAGCTTATTATAACAGCAAAGGGGGAATAATTCTGGAATGGGATGTTCAGCAAGCACATAAAAGTGTTATGGTCACGTGTCTACAAACCTTTGGCAATGTGAACAAACCAGCTCTACAAAAGACTTACAAAACGTCTGGTCTGCCATGACAGTTGACAGACCATGACAGTAGCTAACCTCTGGTCTCGACTGACTATAGCACCCGATACTGCAATGCTCAGAATGCAGCTTGCGTTTGCATGAAATCTACTTTGCATAGCTTGAAGTGATGGCATTCATTTAGATACATAGGGTATGCTTCAGCCCTCAATATTTCCTTTCACATCATGAGAGACTCCTCTGTTCACTTTACTGCCATGTTGGAGCTGAATACTCTCAAAAGTACAGCTGATGGTGGGTGACAACCATCTCTCAGGACCTGAAGTTGGAAGCAGCATTAACTCTCATTGTGAAAAAGGCTCAGTAGAGGATGTAATTTTTATAACAGCTGAGGAAGGTCAACCTACTGTACCACAGGAGATGTTGGCCCAGTTCTACACAACCTCAATGACATCTGGTTTGGATCTGCAACCAGCAATGAGCTGAACACCCTGGCTATCACATACTTAAACTCCTCTGTCATTGTGATTTGTGTTCAAGATGCAACAACATTTCAGTGCACCATTCTTCCCTGCACTTTTTTGTTTACAGTGCAATAGTTTTACACAGTATCCACTTATGTACGTGTATGTACATGCAAATGTGTGCTATAGTACCATGCTTGTTTGTGTCCTTGTCTTTGTTGTAATTAATTTGTAATTAATGTATATAGGCACAATGACAGCTCAACAGCAACGACAATAACACCAGTGTTCTTGACTATTCTGATTCTGATTTGGCATCACGTTAGCAAAATGTTGACTGCATGCTTTGCCCGTGTTCTTCCTGATTCACTCTTTCCCCCCATACATTGTGTTAACACAATGGTACTTTGTAGCGTCAACTGGAAGAGAACGTTCAATCCTTCTTCATCGTGAAATAATAATTCAAAGTAAAACTTTGGCAAGGCCATGTTGTGATAAAACCCCGTGCTTGTTACAAAACTCTCGAAACAGCAAAAGCTTTTACTTTGGAGTGTAATGTCAAATGCCAGGAGATTTTAAAGAAAAAAAGAAAAAGGGAAAAAGATATACCTACACACTCTTCAGTGTTGCTCAGGACTTTGAAGGTGAAACTAGTTCTCTTGTAGCAACTTTCATGTACAAGGAACAGTGCAAGAAACAAAAGTGCATGCTGGGTGCTATGGGCGCTTTCAGGTATGCTTGTTCTAAACTATATTTGAAAGCTCATAAAGTTACAGTGCATTTTTTTTGTGAAAAATGGAAAAGAAAACCTACAAGAGAAAACTGACACTCTATAATGATGTTCCTGGATTGCTGTGACAATCCTGTAATAGGAATTCACAGTCAGTGCTGTGTCAGGGTGTCAGGGGTGTTGGGTCAGAATTGTATTTATATATGGCAGACAGTAGCTTTTGTAAGAAGCTTGTGAATCATAGGTCATCTGATTTACGATATCATCATTGTGGAATTGGTTAGTGTCCATGAGAACTCATGATAGTCAGCTAGCTAGCTTTTAAATTTGGCTACTGCTACTGTGTATATTTGACAAACTGGACAAAAAATACACAGTTTTCTGGGTGAATTTTTGTTCTTGGGACACGGTGCCTTGTAATTAGTCAGTTTGACAGTCTAACTGATGTAAACCATACAGTTTTTTATTTTTTATTTTCTTAAATTTTTTTATTCTCGTAATGATTCTGTATTTATAGGGGAAAGAGCAGGTATTTCCTCAGAGTCACAAAAACATGTGGGCAGAGTCCTAATCCACATACTACTGTACTACTACACTGTCAGTACATCATTAGTGTCATTATTGTTAAGGTATAAAACTTATTGCTCATTGTGTGGTTTGGGATGCAGACCTGAATTCTCTCTGAATGGCACTCGCAGCTCAATGCAGTGGAGAACAATCCACCCTCTGAAATGCTCTTCTGCAAGTAGCTTTCAATAGCTTTTTTTTTTTCTTTTTTTACAAGAGAGATTCCCAAACCCAGAAGCTTTACAATGTAATAAAAGCCAGAGGAATTTGTAAAGCCAATCATTCAGGACTCAAGTTGTGAAAGTTTTGTGCCCAACCATGTGTTTTTTTTTTGTTGCCTGGAACTAACCAGAAGGCTGAGTAGACCTTTAGTTGAGTAATCAACCTAAGTACATTAGACATCTCAGCATGCACTAGTGGCCACACAAGGTGGTCTCCACTAATACATGTTCTATCTGATAGCATTATCAATATCAACTACTGATGGGAGACCAAATAAAGGAAAAAAACAATCTACCCAATGAGTCTTAGTAAGCTGTTGGGCCAACACAAGCTATCAGAACAGCTTAAATGAAACTTGGCATAGATTCTACAAGTCTCTGAAACTGTACTGGAGCAATGGACACTGTTCTTCCAAAAGATATTCCCTCACTTGGTGTTTTGATGGTCATGGTGAAGAGTGCTGTCTAACACATCGGTCCAAAATCTCACACAGGGTTCACTGGTTTGAGATGTGGTGACTGTAAAAGCAATGACATATGATTTACATCATTTTAATACTCATCAAACCATTTAGTGAGCCCTCATACCCTGTAGACGCAAGACTCCCATTATGAAAGAAATGTGCCATCATAGGATAAAGGTGATCAGGCAGAATAACTTTGTATTGATTTGTAGTGTCTTCCCTCTATGGCAGATTGCAGGTAATAATCAATAATCAACAGTAATAATTTTAATGGTAATTATAATTAGACAGTGATATAAAAAAACAGGTTTGTTTGTTTTGCTCTTCTGGGTCAGTCGTTCAATCATTTATGGCTTCACAGTGGACATTAGACAAGTGATTTATATTGAAAATGTACTGTTATGTTTTGTACTATTCCCTGCATTTACCACCCCAATTTGCTGTATGTTGTTTTTTTTCCAATTTTGTATTTTTTTTAATGTAATTTTATTTTCCAATTAGTACTAAGCAATTATTTGACAGTTTTTTTGCCCAAGTTTGAATAATTTTGGGGAACAAGTGGACCCAAACCTCACCAGCAAAATGCCCTAACAGCGTAAGCATAACAGAGCCACCAGTAATTCCTTTACTTTGCTACCCATCTGTATGTATATAATTGAATGTACTGTGGTGTGTTATTCAATTAGATAGTGCAGTGTTAAAATATTACATCCAAAAGTTCAGAATCGTCAACAGTTAAATAGACCAGTGTAAAATGCATATTTCAAATGTTTACAATTTAAACAGTGCAGCACTTCATCTGTAGTACTTTCATAGCAATTGTCATATAATTTGCATATAAAGTGCAAAACAAAACAACCAAAACTGTGAAAACCAGAACCATAGACATAAACACGAGACAAGACAAAACAGGCAGACTATTAGCAAGGCTGTGGCACACACAATGACACATACACACGACAATGACAAAAGCTTGACAATGACACATACAGAGACCAGAACTTAAGTAGGGGTGCTGATTAGGGATAATAAAGAACTGTGAGACATGTGACATGGTCATGTGTTGTGCTGGGGCTGATGGGTAATGTAGTTCCGTGCTGATTTGGGTACTACCATGACAGCAATGAATGGAAAAAATGGACATTTTTGGATGGTTAGAAAGGATTGCATAACTACCTTTATTAAACATTTTGGGTGAAGATGTTGTTTTCAGTATTTCATGTACCATTATTTTTTTTCACAAATTAACATTCAGCTGCACTATTCTATTATATTATAAGTAAATCCAGAAATAAGGTATGTCTCATTTGTTTGTATTACGGCTCACTGCATTTAAACATGAGTAGCAAGCGGGTCATTTAAGTGTCCTTTGACAGTGACATGACACGCCGTCTAGCTGTCACTGAGTGCCATGTTCCCAGCAGTGAATTGCCCCTTCAGTCTATCTACTGTGAACCCAGTTTCTGTGCTGCGACCTTCTGAGCAGTCATAAAAGCCATGGGACATCATAAACTGATAGTGACCCCACTACTATCAATTTCAACTTGATCTCATCTGATGCAAGCATCCACAGTGCTTTAAAGAAGCATCCGAAGTGCTTTTAAACCTATATCTACCTCAAAAACCACAACACACTCAGTTAATATGTGACCCAAACAAATGCAGAGGAAGCCTGATGTTAAGCTCATTCTTAATGCTATAAGATAATCTTTAGGTAAGGTGATCCACCTTCTTCAAAATGCCCTCACACTACTTTATGCTGTGCTGCTGCCAGTCGTGTCATTGTCCTTCGTTATGTGTTGAATGTCAACACTTCACCTGTCCTCGGCAGCCCATTTGTATGTGCCTGTCACCTCTCCGTAATAAGGCAGAGAAGAGAACCATGAACTTTGGGGTGAAGCTCCCACTAATTATTTGCACATCAAACAGGAAGTATTGAGTGCACCATGCAGGTGGTGTGGGAGCTAGACAGCAATCGTTAAGGCTCTCAGGAAGATTAATTGGTCACTGGCTGAGACGTATATCGCCCAGCGGCAAAAAAAAATATCTAAACTAAAACACAAGGGGGAAAAAAGGAGTTCCCATGTACAAGTCCATACCATACCACCACAATCCAATGTAGTGCATATCCATTTTATCTCTTAGAGACAGTGCTATGCATTACCTTCCATGAAATAGATCTCATGTACCCCTTGAGGAAATACTATTATGCACTTTTTGAACTTATTCTTTGCAACTACTATTTTGAGTGAAAAAGGAAAACTTGAGACTCAGGTAGACCATGAAGCTGACTAATAAGGGAATCAGTCTTTACATAATGAGAGACTCAAATAAGCCCCTTAATTGCTATGTGCCAGGCTCATGGTGTTTCATCTATGTAAAATGTGCAGCACCTACAACATCACTGTTATGATTCTCACTCATGCACAAAAATAGCCATTCATCACCTCCCTCTCAGCCAAAGCCATTTGACTGTTAAACATACCCTTCATCACCACTGGCAGGCCTATTACCACACTGACTAAAGCAGGGTATCTCAGTATAGCAGCTCTGGAGAGAGAGCTGGAGGTTTGAGAAGACAGAGTGGGAAAGGGATGAAAGGGCTTGTGCTGTCTACGTATAAAATGGACAGCATATGTGTGCAGAGCTGGCAAAGTTCATCAACAGCTGGACTAGAGGCACTGCCAGAATTCATATCCATCTGTCTTGCATTCTGGCTTTTACACAATTTAGGATTTAATTAGATGATAATTTATCTCTGAATATATGTTTTTAGCCCAGCTATCACTTTAGTGTTATTTAGGTGTGTTTATTACATATCTTAACTGAAAAAGTCCTATCATGCAACACAAGTCCCAGTGCTATATTTCCTTCCATATTTGAGTTAACATAGCTCTACTGTATATTTATGATTTATAATAAATGTATTTTCACATCCACAGATTCACTCAAGGTTGACTTCTATTCTACACACATAGGTCATGTTCAGACTCTCTGGTGAACACAACTGAACAGCCGAGACAAACAGCTGCTCACACCTGGTATTTCTGTGTGTTTCAAATGCGTCTCCGCTGACCAGTTGTGATTGCAGTTCATCAGAAGCCCAAACCTTCCAAAATCATACCAATATAATATCAAAACCAAACCCAAAACACAATCCATCATCAAACAAACATCAACAAAGAGTTTATATGTAGTATTTAGATGCATCTCTTAATTTAATTGTTGGAAGCTCATATTAGTCAATAATATATTGGTGTCTGGCTTTTTTTTTTTTTTTTTGGAACTTTTGCCCATCTAATCATATTTCACGTGCTTTTGACAATCACAAATGAAAAGAGAGTAAAACCCAAAGAAAATGTGTGTTGTGTGAATGCAGTCACATACTGTTAAAAAAAAAATCAGTCTCTCATAAACATATCTATTAACATGACAGTAGTAGACAGGACTTTAAACTAATTCTCTCTCTCTCTCTCTCTCTCTCTCTCTGCGCAAGTGCCATCCAGTTGCTGAATACCAAACTCAAAATATGCCCCTTCCAAATCCTATACACTGTTTAAGTGTAACATGAAGGCCATCATAGAAAAAATAGTTGTACTATTCAAAAGTAACAATATGCAGTGGTATTAAAAACATGCCAATGTGTAAAATTGTCTTATCACATTGCATTATTGCATGGTATATTGTCATACATATTGAATAGCTCTGTAGAACGTCAGAATGACTCTATATTTATACAGTAAAAAAAAGGAGTTCATTTAGAGAAAGGCAAGAAGAAGAAGAAGCTTACATATGAGAAGTAAACATGTTTTAATATAGAGGTTTAATTCATATGATGTTTGCAAAAAAAATGGAAACTTGACAATTCCAAGGACAAATGTAATGTGGCTTCATGCATTCCATACCCAGATCACCTCTGCAAATAGTCTGAGTGATCACAGTAGTCTGAGACACATTTGTCCCCATTCAGGCGTGTATTTAGCGCTGTCCACTTGTGATCCTATCACCCAAGACGAATGTCAGTAAGTCTGAATGGGGCTATTTAGACATGTGACAAATTAAAGAAAAATCTGGTGGCTCTGTCATGGGTAGCTGATATAAATGGGCTAGATCTATACCCTTTCTCTCCTTCAAGAAAACAAAGGTTTCAAATTAAAGTTTCCTAACAAAGAAATAGGATTTGGGCCACTTTTGCTTGCTGTGTAAATGTAGCCGTAGTCTAATTAATTTGCTGATTTGCTGACACACTCATAGCACGTCATCAGCGCTGATCGGGACTGTGCATGTAAAATGTACATGGCAGGTGTAATTCATACATACAGGATAAAGCATATAAAAAAGGTGGATGACTTGCTCATGCGAGCTTATCTAAGATTTTTTTAGATGAGAAACATATTTGCCTCACAAAAAGCCATTGTTGAACTTCTGTACTGGTAAAGTACAGATCTGTACTGGTAAGCCCAAACTTATCCTGGACTGAGCGCCAACACAGCTCACAGAAAATAATCACTAATGTTGTTGTTTTTTTAAAAAAAAATAACAGTTTGTAGCAAGCAGGATTAAATAACAGTTTGTAGCAAAAATGTATTCCATAACTTCATAATTTTGCAACTTCTTTCCCAGTGTGTATTGAGTGCCCACTGAGTTTGCAGTGCCAAATAAGTTCTCTCAATGGAGTTAGAGGCAAGCTGTTAGTGCTGGACATATTGGCAGGTAGCAGGTCCTTTATACAAGTTTTAAATGACTTCCTGTTTAATATCATTACACCATTATGTCCAACTGCCAGATAATTTTAAATTGGCTAGAAAATCGTAGTTGTAAGGCCTGTGTGTTTAGTAAGGGCTGAACACAGTTTGTGTAAGCATATTGCAAGAAATGAAATCAATGACCAGACATTTAGAATTAGAGCCAAACAGCCTGCAAAGCAATTATAACACAAGTGCAATGTTAGGACCAATATATGGCATCTATTTCACATACCTTTTGGATTTTTATATGGATCTATTAGACGGGTCTATCAGACATTATGCATACATATATTAACCATGTTGCCTTTCCACATTGCTTCCACCTTTTCTTTGTGTCCAGCTTCTACTTGAACTGTTTTCGTTTCATTTGTTTTTGACTAGTTCTTGATTGTCCTTGCGTATTGCATTCTGTGTTGGTTTCTCTGCTTTGTTGATGCTGCATTCCCTGCATTACTCTGTTTGGTCTCCTTTAATTTCTGTTCTGCTCTGTTATTGACAAGTAATTTATTTGCAGTTTGGTTGCATTTTAATAAACACTGCAATTGGACCCTCACTGTCCCACTTGTCAAGCTCAAGATTGTTAAGCAACAATCCTGTGCTCTGTTCCAAATTTGGAGGGTAGACCTCAATATTGGTTTGTACTCTTTGATACACCTATGGATGGATGGTTTTGTGGAAAAAGTTTTTACTATAAAGGATTGTTAGCCCACTCAAAATGTTGTCTGTGAAAGGACCTCCATTTTAATGAGAACTGATGGGGGGGAAATTTAAAGATTAAACACTCATAAAACATTTCATTCCTTTTGAGGGAATTAACAGAGTGTACAGACTGGTACAACTGTGAAAATTAGTATGCAAAAGCACGCAGTGAGTGTAGGGTTAAGGGTATGGAATAAGAAATATACCACAATAATCTTAAAATTTACGTATATAGTTGTTTGTGCATTTTTTCGTATTTATAGAATCTGGCTTCCTTGACGAGGGTCTAAACATGCCTCTGGGCCCTATTTTTATTTTATTTTATTTTTTTTGTGTGTGTGTGTGTGAAGCAATTCATTATTTAATATAGAAAAAAATGTGTGTTCTTCAAAACAATTTTGAGTGACCTTTCAAAACATCTTCCCATGACTCCAGAAACCCCAGCCTTCTATGGTAAAGATATGTTAGGCTGCTGCGAGTCCTGAGGATGTGTTATCCAGTGCAGAAATGATCCTACTGAGCATAAACATTTAGAGCTTTGTTTAGCAGTTTCTGTTACTCTAGAGGAAAGCCTTTATCTAATTAAAATTAGGTAAAGACAGTATAAGAGTTAGAAACATTAATTTGTTTTACAAATATGAAATCTTTTTAAACTCTCTTAATTGTATTGAGTTAAATAAATAAATAATGAATTTAAAAAAGTAGTGAAACTAAATTAATTAGCATTTGTCTCTGCACTTAGACAAAGCATCCCATAGTTCAAACATTAATTTGCAGACAGGATTGTAATGCAAAGTCTACTTTTTCATAATTGATGCGTAATTGATCTAGGAATAAAATACACTTTGCACAAAATATCTAACATTATTTTCTGTTTGGGGCTGAGTATGTCAGTGTCTCCACTGTCAATATCATTCATACTGAAAGGCAATTACAGGCTACTAGAGTCTGAGCAGGTCCTTTCTTAGACCGAAAGAGGTCTTACCCATCAAAGTGCTCAGTGACATGATCTTTAGCCCATTGAGGACTTACTGTACAGATTCAGCAACACTGGCTGCATATCAATAAACTAACTTGAAATTCATCTGTAAAAGATTTTTATCCAAAAGTCTAAAAGTCTGAGACCACACTGAAAAGCTGGGATTTTTTTTTTTTTCATTTAAGACTGGACTCTGGATTCTGCACTATTTCTAGGTCCCTATTTAAGTGTAAGCAAATGTGTGATATTGACTATGTTAACTGCTTTGTACAAAAGGTCATTTCCTCATGCCTATAAACTCACCAGTCACTTTAATAGCAACACCTGTACACCTGCTCATTTATGCAGTTATCATGTGGCAGAAACACAATGCATAAAATCATGCAGAAACAGTCAAGAGCTTCAATGTTAATGTTTACATCAAACATCAGAATGGTGGAAAAATGTGATCTCTGTTACTTTAACGGTTACATGGTTATTGGTGCCAGCTGGGTTGGTTTGAGTATTTCAAAAACTGCTGATCTTCTGGGATTTTAACACACAGCAGTCTCTAGAGTTTATCCAGAATGGTGAGAAAAACAAAAAACATCCTGTTAGCAGAGGGTCTGCAGGCTGAAACACCTTGTTGATGAGAGAGATCAGAGGAGAACGACCAGACTGGTTTGAGCTGACAGGAAGTCTATAGTAACTCAAATGAGTACACTATACAACCATGGTGAGCAGAAAAGCACCTCAGAACACACATCAAACCTTGAGGTGGATGGGCTACAACAGCAGAAGACCACATCGGGTTCTACTCCTGTCAGGCAAGAACAAGAATCTGAGGCTATCATGGGCACAGACTCACCCAAACTGGACAGTTTGAAGATTAGTTTTTAAAAAAAATTACTTTTTTTTCCTGTCTTCAACTGTCCAGTTTGGGTGAGTCTGTGCCCAGGAGTGGAAGCCAATGTGGTCTTCTGCTGTTGTAGCTCATCCACTGGTTTTCACTATTTTGTGCATGCTGAAATGAATTTTTTCTCATCATGGTTGTAGAGTGATTATTTGAGTTACTATATACTTCCTGGCAGCTCGAACCAATCTGACCATTTTCCTCTGACCTCTTGTATCAACAAGGGATTTCCACCCACAGAACTGTCACTCACTCAATGTTTTTTGTTTTTCACATCATTCTGTGTAAACCCTAGAGACTGTTGTGTGTGAAAATCCCAGGAGATCAGCAGTTTATGAAATACTAAAACCAGCCCATCATCCATGCCTCCAGTCCGCATGCACCAAATGGAACACACTCCTCACACAACTGCCGATGGGGTGCTAAATGGACAGCGCTGCTTCAGCACCACTGTTTTGGAAAGCAGACAAGCACGGGGCAGAGGGGCGGGGCTGCAGAATAGAGCATGGCTGGCAGCCAATCAAGATGATGCTGGCACCTAACACCCACAGAGAAGAGAAAGGATAAAAGGGTGCCAAGGCTGCAGCAGAGTGAATAGTTTTTATCTCCCCACTAAAGCTGTTTTCTTTCTCTTTGTTTCAAGCAGCACTGACAGCACCGACAGTGCCAACAGCAAAGCTCACCCCCTGCACCGCACCGAGAGCCCTCTTCCCTGACACCACCAGGAGCTCCTCTGATCTCTCAACGCCACCATCCGCCAGCCCTAGCTGCTGTGCCTGATCCAGGGCCTGAACCCTGGCCACCCTGGTGATCAGCAGAGTGAAGGGAGTTCTTCTCCAGGCTCGAAGCAGCAGTGGCGACCAGAGAAACCCAACAAGCTGCTCTACATACACCTCACCCCAGGACGAACCCATGCCCAGAGCCAGAACCCATACCCAAGCCAGAACCCCAGACCCCAGCCCAGGCCAGCAAGCCTTGGCTAGCTGGCTGCGCCCTCCACACTCACCCCCAGCAACACGTCCCCACCATCATCACCTGCACCACCTCTGGGAGGTCCTGGGCAAGCTCCAAAAGGCAGGATTGATGGACAAACCACAGAAATGCCATTTGGATATGACAGTGGCACAGTACCTGAGTCAAAGAGCACCCACGACACACCACCAAGCAACAGGTATGTGCCTTCTTGAGGGTGGCAGGGTATTATCGCCAATTCATCCCTAACTTCTCCTCTATAGCTTCCCCCCTCTCAGACCTAACAAAGAAGGGCCAACCTGACTGAGTCCCCTGGTCCGAGGCAGCAGAGCAGGCATTCCAGGCCCTGAAGCACGCGCTCACCAGCTCGCCGCTGCTGAGGAACCCGGACTACAACCGGCCAGTTACCGTCCATATCGATGCATCCGAGCCAGGGCTGGGCACTGTGCTCTCCCAAACCTTCAAGGGAGAGGAACATCCAGTGCTGTATGTGAGCAGAAAGCTGACCCCTGCAGTACAGTAGTATGCTGCCATGGAACGAGAAGCCCTGGCCATAAAATTGGCTGTTGAGGAGCTGTACTACCTTGCAGACAGGCACTTCACATTGGTCACAGACCATGCCCCACTATAGTGGATGGCCAGACCCAAAGACATGAACGCCCGCATAACCTGGTGGTTCCTCTCATTACAGGACTTCTCGTTCCAGGTCCAGCACCTAGCTGGGGCCCACCACAGCAATGTCGATGGACTCTTAAGAATGTACAGATTCTGGGCACAGACAATGGTGGCAGTGGACTCGAAGTGGGGGGGATGGGTGGGTACTGTGATGGCACCACTGTTTTGGAAGGCAGGCAAGCAAACAGCAGAGGGGCAGGGCTGCAGAATAGAGCACGGCTGCCAGCCAATGAAGACCACACCGGCGCCTACATACACACACACACACATATACATACATAAATATACAGTACTGTGCAAAAGTCTTAGGCATCCTGTTTTCTTTAGTACAAACTTTGTTATAGATTTTTATTTTATGACTTCTACTTTATCGAGTCAGTACAAAAACATTTTAGATTTCCAAACATTAGTTTTCAGGCATAAAATTAAATGTTACTGAAAAATGTTTGTATGTCAGTAAAGAAACATCATATGACGTAAGAGACCACTTTTCATACAAAAAAAAAAAAAAAAACATAATGAAGGCTGCTGGGTTTTGCTGCAAAAATAGGATGCAAGTGCGACAATCAAATTCTCCAGAAGAACTGTGGCTGCTTCTGCAAGATGCTCAATAAAACTCACAGCTCATTTCCTTATAAAACTGCATTAATTTTTTTTTTAAAGCAAAGGGTTGTCTCACCAAATATTGACTTTTTCATTTATTACTGTTTACTGCTCTTTATAGTATTTTTTTATGTAGAAACATTTAATTTCATTATTTTTTTAATTTCATTTAAAGGCATCTTTGCTCTACAGCATTTCTTTGTATGTGCCTAAGACTTTTGCACAGTACTATATATATATATATATATATATATATATATATATATATATATATACACTCGCAGGTGAAGTGAATAATATTGATTATGTCGTTACAATGGCGCCTGACAGGGGGTGCGATATATTAAGCAGCAAGTAAACAGTCAAGTTGGAAGCAGAAAAATTGGGCAAGCCTAAGGATCTGAGCATCTATGACAAGGGCCAAATTGTGATAGCTAGGCGACAGATTCAGCCAAATGCCAAAACACATTTCTGGCGCTTCACAGTGCAGATAGACAATGACCCAAAACATACTTCAAAAGCAGCCCAAAACTTTTTTTTTTTTTTTTTAAAGCAAAGCAAGTGGAATGTTCTGTAATGGCCAAGTCAATCACCTGAATCCTGTTGAGCTGCATTTCACTTGCTGAAGGTAAAACTGAAGGCAAAACGGATCAAGCACAAGCAGGAAGTGAAGACAACTGTAGCAAAGACATGGCAGAGCTTCACCAGGGGAAAAAAACCAGCATCTGGTGATTATGGGTTCCAGACTTCGGGCAGCCATTGACTGCAATGGCTTTGCAGCCTTGTATTAAAAATGACAATTTAATCTATGATGTTAGTTTAGGGGGGCGTGGTGGCCTCTCACCTCCAGGGTTGGGGGTTCGATTCCTGCCTCCACCCTGTGTGCGTGGAGTTTGCGTGTTCTGGCCATGTTTCAGGAGTTTCCTTTATGTACTCCGGTTACCTCCCCCTGTCCAAAGACATGCGCTGTAGGCTGATTGGCATCTCTATATTGTCCATAGTGTGTGAATGGGTGTGTGTGATTGTGCTCTGCAATGGGTTGGCACCCCGTCCAGGGTGCCCCAAGTCCCCTGGGATAGGCTGCAGGCTCCCCATGACCCTGTGTAGGATAAGCAATACAGAAAAAGTATGGATGGATGGATGACGTTAGTTTGTCCAATTACATTTGGTCCCTTAAAAAGGGGGGGGGCCACATATAAAAAGTGATGTGATTCCCACACCTTTCACCCAATTTAGATGTAGATACAATTAAATTAAAACTGAAAGTCTGCACTCATATTCATTACTTAATTTCAACTCGAGTGTACTGAGGTGGACAGCTAAAATAATAATAAAATGAACAAATTGACACTAACTTTGTCAATGTCCAAATATTTATGCCAGGCATAGGCTTTATATCCACCATGACCCTGAACAGGAAAAGCAGTTACTGAAGATGAATGAATCAAAAAAAAAATGTAAAAAATATTTATTAAATATATTACAAATTCAGAATATTACAATTCACCTTCTGCAGCCTCTCAAGCACTTTTTCACTTACAAAGCTGAAGTCTGAAACATCTTGCTTCTCTGGAAACTTTGTGTACTGTTCTGAATTTTTACTACATCCACTATCAGCAGCACATTGCAGATACTTCCTGGATTCTTATATTATGATGTATAATATTATAATATAATGTTAACCTGCCTTTACGTGAAGAATATAATAATACAGACTTTAGAGAAAATTTCCCAAAATCATTTGCGCTTTGTTTATATGCTGATCGTTTAAAATAGAAACCTTAGCAGTTATCTACTCAGTTGATTTTTGCTTACGCAGCATGGCCCCCTGCAATCTGATCAGCAGCTAGTGCCAGCACAGAACTCTAAAACCATCAGTGCAGTAAACGGCTGCCGGGCAGTTCTTCTATTTGGTCTGCCCGGTGTGACTCATGGATCTCTCCAGAGTGACACAGGTGCGCTGGGTGCGCTGAGCGCAGGGTAGGAAGCCAGCCCTTAATGAATTGGCTCTGCGTCCCCGTTATATGGCAGCACTCCAAGATTCATCTCAGAGAGCTGCTCTCAGCACTCATCAATGCATCTTGAGTGCGCATGAGAAAAAAATGGCAGAGCTCCCTGGACCAGGAGAATGCCAATGATGCCTGGCATTCCAGCAGTGCTATGGCACGTACTCAACTGACTGTGATGACATAACGGGTATGTCAAAATACAGGTAAACATATATTGCAAATTACACCTGTATATGCAGTATATTTAAATGTATATGCACACATAGTATTTTTTGAAAATAAATGTAGCTATGGTATGTTTCTTTTGAAATCGTTTAGTTACAGTGAATGTTGGAATTGATATATTGATTGCTCTTGGCAGAAGGGCACGGTAGCTTAGCACATTTGGCTCGCAAATGTGGGGGTTTGATCCCCACCCCTGCCCTGTGTGCGCAGAGCATGCCCATGCTTTGGGGGTTGTCCCCAGGTACTCCGGTTTCCTCCTCCAGTCCAAAGACATGCGTTGTAGGCTGATTGGCATCTCTAAATTGTCCATAGTGTGTGAGTGTGTGTGCGATTGTGCCCTGCGATGGATTGGCACCCCTTCCAGGGTGACCCTGTGTAGGATAAGCGGTACAGAAAATGGATGGATGGATTGCACTTGGCACTCATTGGATTATTCTAAGTAGAAGGACTCAAAAAAGAATTAAATGTTTACAGGTTCACCATCGTCAATCCAATATAAAAGAACTGGAATTGAATTTTTTGCATGCCAAAGGAAGATTGCATAGCTTTAGATGGATGTAAGCAAAACATTTTACACTTTCTACAGGACATCATCCATGTTTAATCCTCAGAGGAGAAACTGTCATCATCTTAATCATTGTGTACATCCCTCTATAGCCATACAATCTCATTCCTGTTGCATTGCAACTGATTTACAATAAATCCAATGACTTCAGTGTAATTGCAAAGGTAATACTCATGCACCCTTGATATCCTTGTTAGAAATCATTTACTTATAATACTGCTATAAGAAGCAATTGTGTCCATGCATTATAATTTTATGAGCTTGTTAAACTGTGTATATCAATAAATAGTGCACAAAATGGAAAGAAACAGTTACTGCCTTATGTGCATAGAGTAATGAATGGTCTTCAAATAAATGCCTAGAAATTACCCCAAATGCATCTGACTGTTGATATACTGTAGATATTTATAAATAATAATACAGCCTTGTGCTAGCATGTACATATCTGGAATGGTCACGTTTTGCCTCTGAAGGTCCCAGAACTAAACAGATTGTGAAGTTCAGCACAAAAAAAACCTGTAATTTCGTAATCCTGAGTCTCGTACAACATGGTATGATGTTATTCATTATCATATGATATCATATGATCAAAAGGCTGCCCACTGCTCCACTGTTCACGGTGTGTGTGTGTGTGTGTTCACTACTGTGTGTGTGCATTTGGATGTGTTAAATGCAGAGCACAAATTCCGAGTATGAGTCATCATACTTGGCCACAAGTCACTTCACTTCACTTCACTTCATATTATGAAACTATTATGTCTTTTGTATATGCACAGTATGTATATGGTACATGCGGTCAATTTTTCGATTTTTTCTGTTGTTCAACTTTGGCTCAGTTTGATTATATTTTTATACTCTCTAACGAAATATCACACACGTCCTGCATTTTGTGACATTTTTCATCCCGTAGCAATATGTTGTTTTACAATAACAGATGTTTCAACATGAATGAGCAGGAACTCTAGAGACACTATAAACTCAAAATCCAATATGTTTTTGGTCCTTATGAGCAATCATAGTCCTCCATGTCTCCATATTGCATTGATTAGTGGAACAATTTGGTCTGATTACTGATTGCGCGTCAACTGATATCATTGTTGCGGATGTTAGCAGGCTCACTTCCTCTGCCACCTGCAGCTATGATCCAAGATAATTGCAGGAGAGGAATAGTTCTAAGAATTATATCAAATGTCAAGGCTTTTTGATAGGAATATCTGTTATGCTATTTTAAAATCAGTCAACAAGGCATGTGGGTTATACTGTATACCCAATACACAATAGTACTTATAATCGTAGCATATGAGATCATTGTAGCACCATTCAGGCCAAGTGGAATACTTGCAAATACGTTAGACAATATCTGTGCTATTTTGTTATATCTTTATTGTATATTTTATCTATGCTTTGTCAATATTAACATCAGCCTTTAGGTTGTCATTGCTACTGTTGAAGAAATAAACTATAGTTTATTTTAACAAAAGAAAAATTGCTTCACTTCAACAAGCACACTGGAGTTGAATATATTTACTGTTTATAGTACTCCTAAAGTAGACTAAAAGGATTATTATGGAGGAAGACTATGGACATAGTAAACATATCCATTGTGCTCCCTGTCTTCATTTGTTGAGGTCAATCTAGAACCGTAAATGACCAACGAGTTAATTTTCCTCATGTTTTCCTCAAGTGTACAGTTATTTTTGTCTCAAGAACTGCACTGATGAAATGGTCTCAAGCACTTAATTGTGGCATGAGCTCAGGATGGCAGAATCTTTGCAAAGCAGTACTCAGCAGAAGCAACATCAAATATAAAGCATTTCTGTAAGTTGGAGCTGAGATGACTAATGAAGCCTATCTTGGTGAGTCATTCCTCTAGACTAAAAGCACGGACGGTGACTAATGTATGAAGACACGGGATCTCCCTACATCCTGTAATTACAGTACAGCTGAGGGGAAGGGGGGTGGATTGAGGGAGAGAGTTGCCCCAAGTTGACATGACTTGAACACAAGGCCTCGAGGTCACTGTGAACATGAAACATTGCAGGATAAAATGCATCATCAATCTACATTACACAGATGACTTAAGCTGAGCAATGACTGAAATTAGGCATCAGTGAAGCATTCTTCACTCAGGCAAACATCAACAAGACTGGTGATTATTCCGGAAACTGTAGAATGACACTGGATGTTTAATGTCTAACATGCAGCACAGCCTTTATAACTGTATGAAATACTGAATTTATTTCTTTTTCTCACTATACATTCACCCAAGCAATTCCAGGCTCAAGGTACAAGCAAGGTCAGTTCTACAGCTTTTATTGTTATAATAAAGTTTCAATAAAGCCAAATCAGCAATTCTGAAGTAACGGAGCAGTCTTAGTCTTCTAAAGCACTAAGTACTTAGGACTGAGCCCACTTACAGAACAAACAGAGTTCTGAATGTTGCATATAGAAACACAAAGCTGCTTTCTGTGAGAATCAAGAAGACTATATGAAATCGGTTTAACAAATTTCTGATTGGGGTATCAAATCCAATTACCTTTATCCGAGCATCATAAACTGCTGCGATAAAGCATCCAATAAATGGTGCACTTTGTCACTAAAATTTAACACCTAAAGTTTAAACACTTAAAACACTGTCCTTGGTGCCAAAGTGTGCATGATTAATTCAAATCTGAGTACTGATATGCATGAAGTCTTATAATATTGAATATTTTGAAAAAAATTGGGAGAAAGAGAGCAATCTTCCACCTCTGCACCACTGCATGCCCCGCTCTCCTACTCGGCATGATATGAAGAAACTTTATTTCATGATACCAGCAACACTCTTTTTTAATTCTCTTTGCCAAAACCATAGCCAGATTACTAAACTGGCTGATATACAAAACTCCTCAGAAAGAATGATCAGTTTACATCACTGCCTTCCTCTGTCCTCTGCAGTTATACACGATAGCTCTCCTAATCTAGATCTAATACAAATGACAAATAACACAACGCTATGATAGCCTTGCACCTTTTTTCTCTTAACCCATTTTCTTTGGAAGGAAACTAGTCTTTAAATCCATAGTCAATGCAAATACAATTAGAGATCGGTGCCTGTTTCCCTTCAAAAGAAAAAACAACAACAACACAATTACATAAAATTACATACATACTTCACCCTAATGTGTCTCATGAAACAGATAAACCTCAGTGTTAATCACTGTGTTTTGTTCACACCAGCTCTGTGAGATGGATGGGCAGCCATCCATCGCTTGGAGTTGGTGTGAATTAAAACATTACAGTCTCACACACAGAAGTAAAGCATAAAGTCCATAGCAATCCATTCAACACATGTAATGTACTGATTTTAATATTTTGTATTAAAATCTACTTTTCCCCTAGATGCTCAGTTTTATGCTGTTGTACATTTGTTTACCTATATTTCTCCTAGTGGTTGAATAAAGCTTTAAAGTTATATTAAATTTGAAAAAAAGGAGCATGTAAATAACACTCCTGACTGTTAAAACTTTGTAATATAGAACAGTAATATCCTGTGTGTGTGTGTGTGTGTGTGTGTGTGTGTGTGTGTGTATAAGATAGACAGAGTGATCATCTGAGCAATATTTAGGGACTGGCATGTGTATAAGCTGAATTTGGAGGCAGAAAAGACCCTGCTGGGGCATCAATCACCCCATAAAGCATTATGATTTCTCCAGCTGTAATCAAACTCACCTGATTGATCAGTGGATAATTGAGTTGTCCTTACACAGCAACCATGTTTCTAACTTGCCCATTTCTTGTTTTTTTTGTTTCCTCAATTTCTTAACAGAAGAGCCTCCTGATATCTTGGTGTTAGTTCTCTAGATTGGGTCAGGGAGATTACACTCGTGATGTGACAGAGCAGCACCATGTCCATACTAATTAATCTCCAGGGTGAGGCCACCTGCTGCCCTAAAGGGCAAGTGCCCATGTGCAATTGCACTTTTATGTGAGGACAGAAACATTTCTTCTTGTTCCCTACTGCTGATGGTGCCGACATAAACAGAAAGGAAAAACTACCAGCTTATATTTAATCTGTCTTTTATGAAAAACACTTTTTTTTAAAGTTTTGATTGCATGAAGCCTGTAATAAATGCCAGGTTTTGCAAACATTGTTATACAAATGCTTTATTTTTTAACCCTCTAACATGGACACAATGAACGACATGTACAAAAAAAATTATATGTTAATTCCTACTAATAGAATTGCACATTCAACAGAATTTCATTGATTTTTTTTTTCAAATTCACCCTTTAGATTAGGAATTATGGATGTCTACCAGTCGGTTGAGCTGCCCATTTAACGTAACAGTAGAAGCACAATAAACAAATTTAATGAATTTTGATTGTGAACTTTTCCAAGTGCTTAGGTATTTGATTATAATCAAATGTTTTTAGGTATTTAGTCCCCCACACATCTAGACAGGACAAGACCATGAGTATCACCTTCTATAAAAAACAAACAGACAAATACAACAAAATAATCATACTACATATGCTACACACATAGTTGGAAACATTATTCTACATATTTTCATTTTTAAAAAGTTCACAGAAGTTTAAACCATAGCTGTTCAGTTTGTGAGCTTTGCCTCTTTTGTTGCTTTTTCTTTTTGAAAGACTGAGGATTGTGTTTCGAGTGTTCTTGTTCCTTGCTATATTTTCGATGTATTGTCATTTTGATAATTTCTGTAAAACAACAAGTTAACTTGATAAAACTTTATTTCTCATGTCTGATGAATCTAGCTCACGGCTGACTGACAGCAGGCAGTGAACTCCTGCTAAATCGCTTCAGTTTTGCAAATTGGTGACCGTGCGGTAACGCATATTTTAACTCATACATAAATGCAAGGGCATGACTGTAAAATTACACCTTCACCGTGTCAAGAGTGGAAAGTCAAAACCAAGTTATGTTAAGTTTTATCTTTTTTTTAATAACTTCTGAAATTTTAATTGCATGAGTAATGAGTAGTGCTGGTGATATCAACATCCAGTTTTCATACCGGTTTCAAAGCTATATTGCAAAAACTGAAATCATCCCCTTGTGAACATATGCTTTCAAAAACACTCACTGTAATCCTTTGAGATAAAAGGAAAAGTTGGAGACGAATTTATGAGCACTACGTATTGGAATTTCAATGATAAATGTGTCTAACTGTGTGGTTGAGCTGCCTGTGTTAAAAGAAGCCAAAATGACCGTGTTGGGTATATACCATTTTTTGTGAACCACCTTCTGCACATACTTTGCACAGATTTCCACATTACTTGCAGACACCGATGTACACATATCCTACGGGTAAACTCTCATTTTGTTGGATACCTTTCACTGCTTTTTTCTATACTGAATTTAAATCATATTAACCTGGTTGCTCAAACAGAAATGATTAGAAGCATTAGTGACAGCAACTGCAGAGGCTCAGCAGCTTTTCTTAGTGCCACTGGCAATGCTCAATATGAAATGAAGATGTCACAGGGTGACCAGAGAAGCTGGCATAGGCATGCTATTGAGTGGTAAGAGAAGACCTGTGCAGGGAATTAGTTCTGAAAAGCAGCACCACACCAAGAGGTAACTAGCATTATGTTTTATCATTACTTTTTAATCCTGATGTGCAACCAGTCTCAACATGAACAGCAGAGGAGCATGCTGAAAACTAATCAGGGTCTGTTCATGCACTCCTGGACCTCTAACTGTGTTGTTATGAATCAAATAATAGGCTATTCATCATCTATGAGCCATGAATTCAATAATATTCCTGGGGACACCAGTGCTTACAAAACATTCAAATCAGTATTCAAACAGTCATCTCTTTGACATATGAGGAAGTATATTGCTTATAAAAATCCAGGTGGCCCCTCACTAAACCCACATTACAAAAGTAGTCCATGTCCCATGGACAGTAGATTATTTCTGAGGCACCAAATTTCAGCACAGCCTACAGATTATGGATCAGTACTAATAATTCAACTGGCCACAGCGTGGCAATTACTTTTCATTGCCTGCTTCCTCTCTCTCTCGTTCTCTCCACTGTATTTTTTTCTTTTGAGAAGGCACTGTACAAAAAATACAATTAATCAATTTGTCAAGAGTTACCAAACAAATGCCTCAACCTGTCAGAACAATGTTGAGTGATGGCTATCTCTGCGGTGCAGGCGAGACTAGAGACGTTGTATTTTGTTTTTTCCCTTTATCTTATTATTTACTTGTCCACTCCATTTCTGAGAACAAACGACGACAATCTCTATGGTCCACTGCACCCACTCGCTAATGAAAAAATTGAAAAGTGCAATAACACACCACTGCAATCTCTCACCATTCAGACAGGAAAAGAACAGCAAGAGAAGACATTAAGTGAATTAGAAATAGGTCAGCCATGTCCACTGGGCTCCTAGGGTCCGCCAAAACATTGCTGCCAACACTGCTGTGGATGGTATACAAGGTCTGAGATTTGTGAACTCCACCAGAAATTTTCCGACCTCTGCATTTCCGCAGATTGCACACTCCATGGATTTTTACCTTATATATGGTACTGAAGATTCCATTAGTGGCTAATGTGAGTGAAAGTGGCCCAGCATCAGGTTAATGCAACCCAGGCAGAGCACACTGTGTTCAGTAAGTTAATTATTTAGGAGGCTTTGTTTCCCACACACACACTGTTGTATTTTCTCCTGATAACCATAAGCAGATTGATTATCCTTTTCAGACAGCACACTGTATGATTATCATCTGCAGCCTGCTGATATGTATCTCATCACAAAATGGCTAGCCTTCCTGCAGCTTGTGACATGGCATGTTTAGCAATGAGCAGGGACAAACAGTGAGATGGCTGATGGTATTGCTCGGTATGAACGAGGGCTGAAGAAGCTGAAGATTTTTTTTTTCTATGTAGGGATTTAACCGAATATGAATACATTCTTTGGATTAAACAGATAATGTGTTCTAAACGGATACAAATAAGGCGTGCGTCGGGACTGGAATCCCACGGGATGCAACTGAAAGGTCGGAGGTTTATACTCTCATGAAACTTGCGGTACAAACAAAAACCATGTTCATGTTAATGTCCTTAGTAACTGCCTGGTCTGGGTCATGATGTTTTAAAGCAGGTTGCTAGTTTGTTAAAATAGAATCAACCAAAAAATTTTAGAGAAAAACTTTAGAGAAAATTAATAACTGCACAAGTGGGATTAAAAAAACAGTCATGTGCCACAAATTCTATTTGAGACTAATTATGAACTAAAGTGATGTAGCTGAGTTTGAGGAATTCACAGACCATGCTGACAATGCTAAAGGTTTTATCCCAGTGTTTCCAGGGCGTAATTGTATGTTGTCCATATTTAACAGGCCAAATCCCTCTTCAGGGTTAAATCCAAACACAGATATGAATATTTGGAGCATTAAACAGATACAGATAGTGGCATTGCATTATATCCCAATTCATATGCTGTCTAAGTATGGCTAATCATGTTCAAAGGTTGGATGTGAAAACGGGTTATTCACAAAATAGCCCAAATGTTACATATCCCCAAACAAGGAGATTCAGATTTGGAATTCTTATCCAGATCTTCTCCTCCCATGCCTGTGTCTACTGGTATTGTGGCACTGAACGAAACAAAGCCCAGGTTATGGAGAAGGAAATTATGTACCAAGTTAACATGCAGAAAAAGAAGAGAGGATAGGCAAAGCAGTCTTCTGTTTGAAGCAAACCTAGTGATATGGAGTGATGAGCCTGCACATCACCTGTAACGTTTAGGTCCCAAGCAACAGGGTTCCCAGACAACTCAGACAGAGCCGAGTGGAGAGATGTTCTGCTTTGTGCACATTGTTCACTAACGGCATCCAGTGGGCATAAAGCTCTGCTGAGAGCACTGAGGTTAAGATGAATTTTGACATTTGTTTTAGAGGTCACCTCATCACTGCATGGATCAATGTGTGCGATCCCTTCAATTTCACCTGAGCCAGACTAAAAAAGCAAGCATGACTGGATGCCTATTACTTTGGGGTTCCTAGACATCATGGCCGAGTGAGAAAATAGCCAGTCTACCCTGCTTTTATTGTGTATCTAAATACTGTTGGATTCCATTTTACTGTCCTTTGTTAGGTGAGTTGAATCTCTAACAGGAACTAGGCTCATTAGTAAATTCTGCATGGCTATTTTAACAGATTGCCTTTGTAAAACCAGTTATTGTTCTTGTGACTACAATGAGCATGTATTAAAAATGAATTTGAGGACCCGAAACGAACTGTCTTTTTATGTCTCCTCTTTTAAAACTGTATATGACATGGAGTCCAGTTCTATAGTCCACCTAATTTCCCAAGTAAATCAAAGGCGAAGCCTCTTTATATATGTATAGCTCTTTAATAACGTCATTACTCTCGCTGACACTGGGTTTATTGAGAGTGTATATCTGAGACGTGTGGGTGTGTTGTTTCATTGCATTGAGACAATGCAAAATTGCACCGGTCACCGTGGCAAAATGCCTGGCAATATACTGTACATAAAAAGCAAAAGAGACAAAGGAGCAAAATATCTGATTACACATTGTGATCACTCTCCTTGGAACTACAGAGTACCCCGAGGAAAAATGGTGTTAAAATAGACTAAGATGAAATGTAAATCTAATTGATGAGTAAAGAAGGATATTATTGCACTGAATTCAGCTCAAACCCTTCAAAACCACTTCAAACTAATAGGCTGTTGCCAAGAAATTTGCATTATAAGGATAAAAGAGAACAAAAATGATAAAATAAAGCAAAAAAAAAAAATCATGTTTTCCATAGCCTCAAACTGAACTACTACATCATAGGATATTTTATTACAGAATACCCTGTTTCATAAAAAATAGAGAGCACTGTTATTCATGTCTGGGGATGCTGAGCTCATAAAATCACTGGTTTAACTCCAGAACAGGGAAATTTGTTCTGATCACAGCTCAGCTCCTTTAACCACTGCAGAGCTGAGATTAATAATCATATGCGTTCGCGTCTTTTGTTCAACACAACAAAAGCCTGCTCATCTGATACAAGGATCATGCGTCCTGCTGTGCCCCATTTGCATCTGTGCAATCAATGGACTAGGTTGTGATCACAATGCATCATTAGATAGAGGGGAGAGAGGGCAATCACCTCGAATATGAGTTCCTCCCACAGATTTAACAGCCGGGGGGAAAAAAGGTTGATCATCAGGCTTTTGGAAATTTTACACCTTGTTTTTCTATGTAACCAAAAGTAAAAGATAGCTAAAAGGCTGGATGATGTGTACCAAGAAAGCGTAGAAATCCCTGACGCGCAAGCACCAGGCACATGATGCTTTAAGCCTGAAGTATTGGCTAGCCTTTTCACACAGTTTGAGTTGAGCAAACTGATCTGCCAATCATGAAATGAATAAAATGAAACTGCGAGGGCAGGAATGGACACCCTCGCCCCCAATTTCAGCTAGGAGGGATTTCTGTGGGATTAAGAAGAAGAGCTGCACAGTAATAGCCACAAGTGCACCAATCAGTTCTTCATGGTTAAGGGTACCAATTTGCCTGCTCATCTATGGATGATTGGTCCTGTGACAGTTTCACATTCAGGCTTGGCTAACCGTACATTAACAACTTAAACCCAAATATGCCATTGTTCCATCTGAGTAAATGGAGAAAGAGAAAAGCTAAAAAGATTAAAGACATAAGACAGACTTCATAGATCTGTATTGAAAAAGGTTCTAGATGACAGACTGCATTTAACACACTGAGATAGGTTGTGAAATGTTCACATTCAGCGTGCATGAAAGATATGAGGCTATTAAAACACAATGAGCACACTCATTTAGATGCCTGGCAAAAACTCATTTAGGTGACTCACGTTACTCGCCTAAGCGCGAATTCAAGGACTGTTTGCTCTAATCGATTGGCTTCACTTTTCTGATTGAAGTCAGTGAAGTTATCACTGAGAAGGCATGGTGGTTAGTGCATGCAAGGTGATGACACAGCTAAATCAATTGCCTGGGTAAGTGCTTCACAAGAAAAGAAATCTCCACTTCTGCAATTCAAAGGAAATGATCCGCAAAGATTTCTGCTGTATGCCCTGTAGGGGATAGAAAGAACAACTTTGCAACAAGATTCGCAACAAACCATTGAGTTTGTTAAGAAAATCAAAAGCAGCCCCTAAACAGCTCAGTGGTAGCTCAGTGGTTAAGATGTTAGACTCCTAATCAGAAGGTTGAGAGGTCAAATCCCAGCACTACCACAGTACTACTGCTGGGCCCTCGAGCAAGGTCCTTAACTCTCAACTGCACAGTCATATAAACGCGATAATTGTAAGTCACCCTGGATAAGGGCGTCTGACAAATGCCGTAATTGTAAACCCCACTTAGTTTATAGCACAGCTTCTAATAATTATGTAGCTTTGTGAGGTTTCTTAAAAAAAAAAACTGATAGCATAGCACAACTTTATCAGAGATGTCTTTCAGCTTTATATGGACAACACTTTGTTATCGCTCATTTTACCACCAAAATGACTTGGGGCATGGGGGAATAAGGGGAGGCGGGCAGCATTGAGACAGCATTTACTGCTGTCTCTCAATCCATTTATATCCTAAAATAAGTGACCTCAGAGGAAACTCAGATCAACCACTGCTCCATGCACAGCTTGTCCCTCTCAGGCAGGGGCCTGTCACAGCGCAATGCTGGAGGTGAAACTTCAATGCGTTGCTTAAAACGTGCTTGCTCTAGCTACTGGATGTCAGTATGTGTTAGTAATGAGAGCCAAAGGGAGGCTTGCCTAAAGCTTGAGACAATGGCACAGTCTGTCAGGAATCAGTGCTGTTGCTAGGACAGGAAAGGAGGTGTATTAAGCTCCTTGCGATTAATTGCTTTTCTGTGCTGTCCTTATTAGGTGCCACAGGCTAGAGAATATTGAACAAATGCATATAAAATACCCCTGAATAAAAACCATATCTGCAAACAGAGATTTACGACTTAATGCCGTTCCCCTACTGACACTGTTTTAAAGGAGGTTTCAGCTCCAGAGTCATAGAACATAGAAGGTTAAATACTTCTGGCTATAAGAAGTAGTTGCGGTGGTATCAAAGGGCAAAATATGTCTCCCTCTTGTTCTATATAGGAATAGCAGACTTCTAGTCATGACCTTAAGATGTTAAAGTCATCAATCTACAAGCCATTAACACCGTTTACCAAGAGCTCAGACTTGACAGAGAGCTCTAGTTGCCCAGTGCTGTCACACTCTGAAGTTTGAATGATCTTACATTAATGAAATATCAATAGAAGCTTCATTTTTTTACGTAAAGGATTTGAGTTTCCAAGGGCCATCTGCCTACTCACCATGCTTTTAATGTGTCAAAATATTCCTCCAGCATCCAAGGGCAGACATGAGCATTTCTGTTTCAGTTTCCTCCCATTTAAAGCCATCAGAGTGGAACATTGTGTATTAAAAGCACACACAGAATCTGTTAGCTGGTGCAGGCAGTTAAATATGAAAATATAATGCAAGGCGGTGAGGCTGAGTCCCCTGTAGATAAAAGCCTCCCATGGCAGCTGAGAGCACGGCGATGGAAATGGCCCAGGGTTAATGAATATTGACACAGAATAATCTTTCCAGCCAGGTCTCAGGTGCAGTCTCTGGGCCACATTTAACTCACTGAATCTGACATGAACAGATCAAAGGCAGGTTTGGAGGCCAGTATATCAACAACCCATGCTATCAAGTTTTTCAAGGAAGCAATCCACACTGGAAAATTTTAACCGAAAGGCCTCCCACCAAAAAGAAAATTGAATTCAAAAACTTGAACAAAAACAATATATAGTTTTTGCTAGGCAAACTGTCACTCAAAAATATTCTTCCAAAATAAAGCAGAAGTTCCAAATAGCAATCCTAAAATAACAATTATCACACCCAGAATGCCAGTAAGAAAACTTCACATGACGCACTGGGGAACTGACCAAATTAAGCAAATGCCCAGTGTGTAAACAATGCTCTGTAAAACATGGTCCCTCTAGGCCAATTATTCATAAAAGTCAGTTCAGATGTACAGTACATGACATGAAATCAATTCAGCCAAGCAGATATACATACAAAGTTAATAACTTTGGAGAAAGCAACAGAAACCTCATTAAATTAATCCAACTTTTATAAAAACAATACTATTTGTGCTATTTGTTGTCCTTTATGGTCCAAGAGACTGTGCAAGTTAATGTCACCCTGGAGCAAACTACACAAGCGCTGAACGAGCGGCTAAGAGTGCCAAAATAATTGTGGTTTCACTGGAGTTGAAAATTGAGCAGCGTGAGTAAAAGTCCATTCTAATGCTACCCTCGCTCGTGGCCCATTTGAAATGCAAGGTCAGGCTGCTCAGAGAATGAGTACACGTGGGAGTTAGTTAACGCCAACCTGCCTGTTCCAAGACAACCTCGAGCAGTCATCTGGCCACTTAGTCACCACTGCCTAATATTTAGACAAATGAAAGGTGAAAGACAATAGACAACAATAATACAGGAGCTTGTTCCAAAGTCCAGAATTTGCACCTGCTGTCAGGTCAAATTAGGACAACCACCTAGAGGCTGGGTAACACACAACCCACCAATTAAGCCCACAAGCGAATGTATGCAAACTGCAATAGTTTGCAAATGCTGCATTTTGCATGACTACATCAGTTATTTCACTATGGATCAACGACTTTGTACTGACTGTAATTTTATCCCCTTGTTTCCTTTGCTCTAGAGGAATAGGCCACAGCTGCTTTATTAAGAGACCCAATCTGCTGGTGATTAATTATTTTTGTCCAAGATGGACAGTAAATTTCTGGTGTAAATTAAGGCTGAAGACAGGCTGGGCGATGAGAAAGCAATCCCCTCGCACAGGACTAAAAATGCGGGCCAAAATCTAGGTCTGAATGTAGAAATAGACTGATATAAAGCGCAAACTAAAGTAACATGCATCAATTATACAACACTGCCATTATGCATTTGCTAAGAATACATGAAAAAAAAACAACTGTAAGAAAGTTTTTACTAAACTTGCCCCCTTTGCCACCTGGTCTTCTGTACTGTTAAGTCTGAATGCCATGCCTAGTTTTAACATGTGCAATTTAAAGTCTGAACATTTTGATCGATACAGTTCCATTAAAAACACAGGGTGAGGTTCAGGACCTTGTCCATTCATATTGTTTTCTATTAACATGCCATGTGCTCTCAGGCAAAGGGCAAATTTGATAAATATGAATGTCACATCTGCATAAATTAGCACTGAAAATATGAATGCTGGGACTCCAGTACACAGACACATAGTAAACAAGACAGAGAGAAAAAACACATGCTTAGATAGGCTAAAAGATTGCTGTAGTTGACTAGCACCTACTTCTCTCACCCTATCTGTGATCTGTATCTCACCAGCTGATATTTTCACCACTATGTTGAAGACACTTCCAGTCGACACACCAACAACTGTATGTTGAATTTGGTGGATTTGTGCAGCCAGACAGAAACTGCATGGAAATAATAATAAGAAGAAGAAGAAGAAGAAGAAGAAGTAGAAGATATAAAGTCTACATTTAAATGTGTAAAGTCAACACAATCTATTTTGATAAACACACACTAGAGAAGCACTTTTTTTTTTTTTTTTGAGTTCTCAAGAAATAAATGCTATAAAATAAAGGCCTAAAATTACGAAAATTATCTGCCAATAGAACAAAATTGTTTGACATTGACATTACATCCGTGAAGTGATTTAGATGCTCGCACCCTGCAAAGAGCTACGTCATTTAAATCTGCTCTGAAGAGCTATTGGCACTGCTTCTCTAAGTGAGCCATTTTCATGTTTTGCAACTGCGCAGGTGTTGTGACAAGTAAATATGAGACAAGTAATATACTTGGGTGATAAATAATCAGTCATCGCACCTTTCTATTTAGATTCCACTTCCCCTAAATCTTTTGTGCATAGAATGGATGGAACTGCTTTTTGGATACAATATAATGCCTTTAAATTTAATAAAGCAGTGACTGACATTACATGCACATTCTCTGAAAAAAAATAGGGACCTCAACTATGACAGAGAGCCACCCAGAAATGATGGACAAGCATCCATTTTGCCTGTCAGATATGTAAAGAATTGCATAGCAGGACCCAAAACTACTCAGAAAGGCTTTGTATATTTGAGCCAGTGATTATACTATGGAATGTTATACTTGTAAAAACTGACAAGCAAGAAGGATGATGATGATTATTAATCAGGAATGGGAAGACTGATGGATATGTCACAAGGCTGTGTGATGTAACAGTTGGTTCGCCTTGACTAGATAGAGTGCTAGCCTTTCATTCCTGCTTCATTATCTTTTACAGCCCAACAGCACGCCCAGCACATTGATGTCTAATAACGTTAGAGCCCTCTTCTCTGATGTCTTTACTTGTACGTGAAAATAAACATCCCCCATTCCACAGTACTGCATTAAATAAACTGAGCTGCATTGTGAGACCACAGCAGATCCATCAAAGATTATGCTTAGTGTGGAATTTAAAATGTAAAAAGATCAAATGACAGCATTTGGTAAAACTGTAGTTAATCATTTTGTCACGTCCTTGCAGACATCCAAACACTTAAACTCTTAAAATGACATCTCTCTAAAGTTCTTTAAAAGAGGTAGGTATTAAGGTATGAAAAGCATGAGCTTAATTAAACACCACAGGTTGAAAAGTACTAATAAGATGTTGGATACTGCAAACAAGCTTTATGGTGTGTGCCAAAAGAAATGTTTTGCTGGTCTGTTGGTACTTCCAGCACAATAAAGGCAGCCCCATGCCACAGTTCTTGAGGGACAGCAGGTTGTCTAGAACCATTCTATGATTACAAGGGACTGCTGCTCTGAGCACTGTCTAATTGGACACATGAAAGTGACCCAGGTTTAGGAGGCAAGGACAGAATTACAATGAGAGCATTCTTCAGTGTTTCTTCATATGCTGGAGCAGTTCACTGCTACACCAATGGCCTGATACCCAACACAAAAGCCTCAACAAAAAAAAAAGCCTAAAAGTGCTTGGTTCAGTAGCCATTGCTGATACAGAAATGTGGGGAAATAGAAAAATAGAACAAGTTGGCTTTAGTACAAATCAGTGAATAAAATCATTACATTGAATACGTGACCTGCTTGAGCAGTAAAAATGGACACACGAGTTTACATAGCTGCAGAAAATGTATAGAATCATACTGAAAATACATATTTATATTTGAGAATGTGGTGTCTAGATAAGGGATCAGCCAGAGGTATCTTATATCCATGTGTCACAGAACGCAAATGGCGAGAGTGTGTAGTGAGAGAGAGAGAGAGAGAGAGAGAGAGAGCAGACATAAGGTCCAGTAATGGACTCCATTCACTATCATTATAGACATGGATCAGTCCCTCTGTTGGACCACTCTGTGCTCTGAAATGGCTGAGCCTCCAGGGCTAATGCAGGACTGTGCCATAAGGCACATGATGTAGTAAACACACAAAGAAAAGAGGAGATCCTGCCATGTTAATTTGCCTTAATAATTCTGTCTCTCTTCAGAGAGATAGCTATTTATTATGTATCCATACATCTATCTCTCAAATCTGAAATGTCCAATAATACACTGATGGAAAAATGCAGAAAGGAAACACAGCAGTTATCGGTGTACTGAAATTTAAGACTTCTTTGTGTATATAGCAACAATAAACAAATGGCAACAATAACAGTTGGAAAACAAAACAGTATAACAACAACTGGAACAGCAGTTGCCAAGAAGTCTTTCAATAACTTGGTTGAGAATGTCTTACATCTTTACTGTTTCTGATCTGGCAAAGGGTCTTGTGCAATGTGCACTTGGGTTATGGAAATGCAAATGTTCTTTTGTTGTTGTGGTTGTTGTTGTTGTTATTTGTCAGTTAAAATTTTGCCAGTATCAGCTGAAGTAGTAAGTCACATTCAAGATTTGTAAAAGTCTTTTCTTTAAACAAACACTAGTAACACTTCAGTACAGCGAGTCACATATGTACGGCAGCCTGGGAAAACCCTTCAGATAGTCAGATGTTGACATTGTCTAGGATATATATACAGTACTTCTGAAAACTACAGCTGTTTTAACTGAAATTTATTCCTTTTTGCATGTATCTCAACCAGAAGCGAAGTTTGCTTACCCACAAAAGTGAAAAAAGGGAGGAAATTTCAGGGAGAAGATATCATTTCAATTTCACTTAAAGCTTTCCTCTACATTTACAGCCTAATCTGCTTATAGAAAAGCAAACAAAATTTTATAATGGGAAATGAATCAACACTTCGATTATCAGCCTCATCCACACCAGTCTCTGCCTCATCACCTGAGGCAAAAGTCACTCGCGGTATTTAAACACTCATCACTGACTCTTCACTTGACTGATCTCTGTCTTACATCAATGGGGAAATAATTATGAAGTCTGTTTTCCAGAATTCAGCTTGGCAGCTTAATGATACTTTATTTTGTGTTGTAATATTCTTACCTTTTATTGTAGTTGTACTTGCTTCTAGTAAAAAATATTGTTTTTTGAAATGTATGTGGCCCTGTAAAGTGGTACCACTGCTTTTCATTCTTTTTTTTTTTAATATAAAACATTATAGACAATATAAATCTACCTAAATGTCCTGTTGAGATGCATTTGCTTTATTTCTCTTCATTATTTCTTGTTTAATACCCAAAACCTTCAGGGATTTCACCTGAAAGAACGACCCATTACTCTGCTCTACAAAATAGAGCTTTGTAAATACGTCTAATAAAGAACATGAAGTATTGTCTTTTTACATGTCTTGTGATTACGCAGTCAACGAGACAGCACACTCAGAGCAGCACTAATGATTAATTAGCCAGCACATTTTCAGAAACAGTAATTATTAAGGAGAAGCAGGTAACATCTTCAATGTGAGAAAAGTAAATAAAGCACTCTTAAGGTTTTAATGACACACTCAAATGTCACACGCAAGGTTGAAATGAAATAATGGGAGCACTGCATGAAAAATGACTTAACCTTTGAAAGAAGTAAAATACAAAGCTTCACAATGGAGTTACATTAAGATGGATGCCACTTAGCAGGATGTGCGAGCTATATATGAGGTCTGACAATCAAGAACCCAAGTAAAAAGGACAAGATAAAGTGTCCTTGAATTAGAAAGGCAATGCTTATATGAGCTTGCAAGAAGGATCTGTGGCTTGATTAGAACTTTAGAGAGTTGACATACACATCCCCATGTACGAAAAAGAAAGAGCAACAACTTGTCCAAACATTAAATTATGTTAATTCAATATGACTGAATATATTTTAAGTTAATCATGAAAGGTTTTTCGTGAAAAGCTAACGCCAGAAGATTTAAAACTCAAAGTGAGACAGAAGAAGAATTAGGTTTAAAGATTACTCCTCCTCAGCAGGTAATGTCCCTGTATCACAGCTCAAATCAAGTACATTTTTATTTCTAATGAAATAGGAGAGCACTGTCCTGCTCCTGCTAAGGTTTCACACATTAGCGAGAGCCTCTCAAGGTCAGGTACGTGCCTTCTCACATACAACCACTGTACCTCCTGAGAGAACAGCTTAATTACTGCAAAGACCAGCAACACACATGGTGAAGCATGACCCAGGTTTTTTTTTTTTTTTTTCTCAAACCGTCTGCAGTATTGCATTATGCCGTAATCACACAGCAGGAAAAAAAAGCTTTTTTCTCCATGAATAAAAACCCCATAAAAAAGAAAGGATTGGGGTTTTCCTGTGTAAGCATTAGACCAGCTACGTTTCGGGGTCTAACATTCAAAGCTTATATTAGGTTTCCTATTATGATTTGGACCGTTTAGAAGCAAAGGTGAAATTTACAAGCAGGTGTCTTTTATTATCCCAGCCCACATATCCATATCATGAACTAGAATCTCAGTTGCTGTGAATTTCTTAACCGTTTTTGAATTTTAATTGGGCTTAAAAGTGCAAGCCAAGCACACACAAATGGTATAAGTCAATTATGGGATATTATATTAACTGGAAGCAGCAAAGAATGTATCAAATATTCAAAGTATTTCCAGTATGTACTTATCTTTTCTACACTGCAAGCATAAGATTATCCAGGAGAAGAGATTAATTATATATTTGGCTCTTTAAACATTGTTGGATTAATATTTGGAGATGAACGATGAAACAAAAATCTACGTTTTTGTGTTTTTGTGATTTTGCCTTTATACACCACCACAATGGATTTGAAATAAAACAATCAAGATGTGATTGAAGTGTAGAC
>CM075025.1:15423495-15433704 GCA_037576675.1 Pangasius sanitwongsei | reverse complement strand
ATGAACACAAATCCCCACAGCCTCGCTCCAAAATCTAGTGGAAAGCCTTCCCAGAAGAGTGGAGCTCATTATAACAGTAAAAGGGGGAATAAATCTGGATGTTCAACAATTACATTTTTTTACTGGGGTACTGTTGTAGAACAGATATGATCCTGATGAAAATGTGCCATATTACAGAGAAATCCAGCAAAAAATGGACTGAGCCGTGATCAATGCATGAGTCAAAGATGAGGAAGAAGAAACAAAACTGAATCACCATAGTGTGAGTAACTCATAGTACTGACAATGTGTTTCTGGGAATGTGTTCAGCAAATCTGCACCTTTAAAACATCAAACTCAATACCATCCTTCATATTTCTTCAAATTACACTGGAGGGCATTTGCGAAAATAAATATAATATCACTGATAGGATAAAGGTTAAACTTGATTTCAAGGTGTTGAAGGTGTCTGAAATAACACTCTACAGTGTAGAACAGTGACACTAAGCTAAATTGTTAATAGCATGTTAATACATTGTTTATTTTATTCATATTACTAACATGTTAAGGCATGCAGGTTGCAGAAGATAGGGATAGGTGGAGAGTGATGATTCGCGGTGGCGACCCCTGAAGGGAAAAGCCGAAAGAAGAAGAAGAAGAAGAAGACTAGCATGTTAAGGCAAAGTTCACTATTATCTACTGGACATATAGCCCATCCTATTATAGATGTATCCAAGCTACTACAAAGTTACACTTATAAAAATATATATACTTTTTTATATTAAATTAAATATTAAAAGAGACTCTAAACATGAATATAGGAGACTTTGTGTTGAACTGCCCTGAAAAGTTCAGGCTGAAAGCATGCCTTGTTAAAAGCACCATCACCTTTGATATTAATAAGCCACTTTGCTTTCAAGGGCTGCATATATACCAGTCAGCACATTAGGCATCCAAAAGCAAAATATTATTTATTAAATTATTAATGATTTTTGAAATGAATTATTAAACAATAAGTACAAGTAGCTTGGTTGCTGCATTATTTATTACAAATATCAGAGAAACACCTCGTACCGCTACAAGCATTGTGTATATATTTTTCTTTTAAACAGGCAAAGTCAATATCTTTGGATGAGATTGATTATGCTGAGCTGCATTTGAAAAATTAGTCATAGTATAGGTATGCATACAAGACAATGTAACACCATATGCTTCACAACTCTTGACTTGACTCTTGAACTACCGATGCTGCAACATGATTTTCTGTCTAAGGTCCAGAGGATGCTCAGGCCCATAAGGAGCTGGACTCTTGCCGTAGGACAGACAGGGTCACAGACTTTCATCTAGAGCTATCACCCTGAACTAGATTACAGTCATTAAGGGTGTGACTTTAGTGTAGGCTTTCTTGCCACACAGTGGGAATTAGAAAAGGATCCTCACTGTGTCTATGTGACAAAATAGAAATGCAGCCAATTTAAGTCTGGCTTGGGAAGTGTGTGTTCATGCAAGATTCAAGAGGCTGCGTAAAACATAAAGAACTGAACTAAACAGGAGTGTTGCTCAGGCAGAACAACTATCCCTATGCTCAAGCAACAACAGCTAAGGTAATGAAATGAACATCGTAAAAGTTCATAATACATAAAACAAGACCGAATTCTGTCAAAATCCTGTAAGTGTCAAATTATGTAGGCCGTATCCTACCTGGAATCACCACTAAATGTGCAAATAAGAATTGTTTTCTTAGAAAATAATACATTAGGCATGTTTTTACAGTGGTGAAAAAAATTCTTCTTGCCATATAAAAATCTGATTAATGTACTATAAAGACAGTAATTCATATTTGCACATTTGTTGGTGATTCCAGGTAGGATATGGCCTATATAATTTGACATATATAGGATTTTGACAGAATTTGGTCTTGTTTTATGTATTATGAAAATCTAACTGCATTACTCCCACCGTAATTCACTTTTTTTTTCTTTTTTTTTTTATTTGGGGAAATTAAGCTGCAGTGAACAAAATCTTAACATAAAACTTACTGTCTGTCCCTCGCACTCCAACCACCAAAAAAAAAAAAATCCAATAAAAATGCTTCAAAAGTGATAAAAGGCAGATTCTCAACTCCGATGAGGATACAGCTTAGGCCTGTTATTCTTTCCATCCTATATTTCAAATAGAAGTTCCCACTGTTACAGGAAGTGCTTATCGTAGTTGTTTTACTCCTATTACAAGCACACCTACACCGATAGGATTCATTATCAGCAAAATAACAGCCATTCTGTTGGCTAAGAAAAGACAGGGCGTTTAGGATCGGGGCTTCTAAACATGATAAAGATTTTGTAAAGATTTCTTTCAGGACAGCTGTAAGAAACTGAACAACAGTGAAGAACTGCCAATATGACTAATCTAGTGCATGCAGCATATAACAGTATTACAATAAACAAAAAAAATTGCCTTTAAATAGCCAAGCTGCTGCACAGGCTTTTCAGGTGATTCTATCTCTTACCAAACTTGATTCTTTTCAAATATCCCCTGGGAACTCAGTATTAATTCATTTGCTGTCAGTTAGTTCCTGCTTCCTCAGGTGAAAAGGGTTTCTATGCAGACCTGTTTTGAAATTGGCTTTAAAGGGCACCATAAACTTTAACCCAAACAAATGCCCCCATTTTTCATGTCAGCTTCTTATTACCACTAATGCCCTTTGCTTGAAGGACCAGAATCAGAGAACAACAGTACAAGAGGAATTTTCCGAGACAAGACCAAAACTTCGTGTTCTGTGGTTCCAAACCTAAAACTAGGACACCCTCAAGTAAAATGTGTCCAGTTAAAGAAAATGCTGTTGAAAAGTTTTATAAATGTGCATGTTTGAATTGGAAATTGCTACAGACTATGCAGTATTATCCCTGCATCTCTATTCTCTCATCTCTAACACACCTCCTTCATTTATGCTTCTGTCCTATGGAGTGATTTCTGTTTCTTTTCCACAGGATGTGGAGAGGTGCAGAAGAGCAAGGGTGCTATGGAGATCTTTGGAGATCACCTATGGCACTGTGAATTCATCTTCAGCTTGTAAAAGTAAGAACAGTCACTAGATGACTATTGACATGCGAGCCTGAAGGTATTTATGCTCTTGTGTGTTACCTGTATGTGAAAAAAAAAAAAGGTTCCTGTTGTATTGTGTGGCTTTGGGCTGTTTTGTCCAGAGTGGTGGTGAAGGAAATGACATTTCTGAACATGGTGAAGAAATAGCAATTCAAATATAGATGTGTTATCTTTTTAGATACATAGCGACAAACTCCTAACAGCCTGCTATGTTCATATAAATAGAATAAGGCATTTATTGAGTTCCACAGCAAACCTAACTTAAAAACAACTTTTTTTTTTATTTGTTTCATTTAGACATAGCTCCAGGGCACACTGTGGAATTTAATTCATATTTAATGTAATGTATACTTTCTATAAGAAGATACAATCCCCTCCAAAAGTACTGTACACTTTTGTTCATGTTTTTATATTAATAACCACAAAAACAATTGTAATTTGCTCCACACATCCTTTCTCTGTGTTCTTGTCAGCTAGTGGGACTTTGAGAAATTTGGACTGTCACAAATTTCATACATTTCAGAGTGTATTCAAGGGACACAGGTACAGGAGATATGTGCAGTATTAGATGGGGTATCTGTGGTGCAGTGAGTAGTTTAGGTGCATTACATGTATCCGTTGTTCTGGGGATTGATAGAGAAACGTTATCATTTGTAAATACATACAGTCCCCTCTGAAAGTATTGGAATGGCAAGGCCAATTCTTATATTCTTTGCTATACACTGAAGACATTTGGATATGAGCTTTCATTTCCTGATATTTATATCTAGATGTGTTAAACAACTTAGAACATGGCGAGCAAAAGTATTGGAACAGATAGTCTTAAAGTAAATAACGTAATATTTGGTTGCATATCCCTTTCTTGCAATAACTGGATCAAACTGGCAACCTGACATCAACAAATGGTTGCATTCTTCTTTTGTGTTGCTTTTCCAGGCTTGTAGCACAGCTTTTTTCAGTTGTTGTTCGGTTTGGGGGATTTATTCCTTCAGTCTCCTCTTCAGGAGTTGAAATGCTGCTCAGCTGGTTTAAGGTCTGGTGATTGACTTGGCCAGTCTAAAATATTCCACTTTCTCCCCCTGATGAAGTCCTTGGCTGTGTTGGCAGTGTGTTTTGGGTCGTTGTCTTTCTGCATGAAGAAGTTCCTCCCAGTTAGATCGGATGCATTTCTCTGTAAACTGGCAGACAGAATGTTTCTGTAGACTTCTGAATTCATTCTGCTGCTACCATCATGAGTTACATCATCAATAAAGATTAGTGAGCCCGTTCCAGAAGCAGCCATGCAAGCCCAAGCCATGACACTACCTCCACCATGCTTGACTGATACTTTTGTATGTTTTGGATCATGAGCAGAACCTTTCTTTCTCCACACTTTGGCCTTTCCATCACTTTGGTAGAGGATAATCTTCATTCCAGGACTTTTGTGGCTCATCTCTGTATTTCTTTGTGAATTCCAATCTGACCTTCTGATTCTTACTGCTGATTAGTGGTTTGCATCTTGTCTCTACATTTCTGCACTTGAAGTCTTCTTCGAACGGTGGATTGCGAAATGTTCACCTCTGCCCTGTGGAGGTTGCTGGTGACTAACTGTTGTTTTTGGGTTTTTCTTCACATCTCTCACAATATTTCTGTTATCAACTGCTGTTGATGACCTGTTTGATGTCTGACCTGATGTCCGGCTGTTAGTTCACCAGTGGTTTGTTTTTAGGACATTCCAAATTGTTGTATAGGCTATGCCTAATGCTTGTGCAATGGCTCTGATCAATTTTCCCTCTTTTCTCAGTTTCAAAATGGCTTGCTTTTCTCTCATTGACAGCCTTCTGGTCTTCATGTTGGTTTCAACAGCAAATGCAGCCTTCACAAGTGCAAACCAGGGCTCAAATCAAGAGTAGACATTCAGAGCTCTTAATTGTTTAAACAGTCAATCTAACAGAGGACACCTGAGCAACAAGAAATGCCTGTTGGTCACGTGTTCCAAAACTTTTGAAAAATTCACTTGAAAAATTGGTGGGTTTTATACAAAAGGTGCCATGTAAAAGGATACATGTAATGCACCTAAACTACTCACTGCACCCTGTCTAATACTGCATACATCTCCCTTACCTGCGTCCCTGGAAGATCCTCTGAAATGCATGAAACCACCATAATAATTTCTGGCAGTCCAAATTTCCCAAAGTCCCACTAGCCGACAAGAGCCCAGAGAAAGGATGTATGGAGGAAATTATAATGGTTACTGTGGTTATTAATCTAAAATATGAACAGTGATGGCTTTGAACTATGAGCATGTTATGCTGCATTTCACTTAACTCTCAAACTACAAAGTGTGGATAAAAACATGGACACCTTTTTTGTCTTTTGTTGCCAACAAGCTAGCCAGCTAACTGTGTTGAGTGATGTATATTTACTGCTTTAAAACAGTGAACTGTCTAGTCAATGTTATAGATTTAACAAGTTATTATATTAGTATGTTTGATCTAAAGCAAGCATTTGTATATACAGTATAACTCATTTAAAGGTAAGAGGTGCTACTCTGTTTACTGTTCATGCTAATGTTCATCCAGGTGAAACAAGCCATGGGAATAACATTACTATAAGATACTAATTAAAAAATAATCTGACATTTCAGCCTTTAAATAGCTTGGGTTCTTTAGCAAACCAGCACTCAAGGTTTTGTTTATTTTGTTTCTTACTTGTATAATGCAAAATGGGCTACAGATTGTGCTATAAATGTGTTAACAACTACTTACAGACAGATATTTGTTAGGTACTAGACTATATTTAACACATATTGACCAAAACATGACATAATTCTGGTCACAGCTATTGGTTCCATATTCCATATCACTTTTCTAACAACAGTTGATAGTTAATAGTGATAGTGTAGGATATCTGTTATTTCCATGCCATTACCAAGTTTCCATTAACTACCCATGTAGTCCCTGGAGGAATAGTGGTTAGGCCACAGTGCTCTGACCGCCATGACCCAGGTTCTATCCCAGGTCAGGGAGCAGCACATGACAGTGCACTCCCAGTGCTGGTTCCAAGCCCGGAGTAAATTGGGGAAGGAGTAAAAACTGTGCCACATCAAATATGTGGACCAATGATCTGCTTTGGCGACCCCTAACGGGGAGCAGCCGAAAGAAGAACAACAACATTAATTGCCCATGTACATGCCTGTTTCCAGAAACAAGCATAATTGTGTTTTTGCAATCACTTGATTGACACCCAGCATATAATACATTTGAAGGAAACTCATTCACAGAAGTCACCCCAGACCTTTATCCGTCCATTCATATACATTTGGTAACCCCAGCCATCATGACGTACCTACTCAGACATCTTGGGCACCGCAAGGTTCCCAGTACAAGAAGTCCTAAGTGAATGTTTTGGATGTAGAGATGGAGGAGCTGTGAAACATAAGATTGAATTTATCAGGGGATCTAAGGAGGGTATAAATGTATTTGAGTGAATGTTGTGATTGTTGGAAAATGCTGGTATCTTTAGCTAAGTTACAAAAATCTGTACAATAACCAGCAGTTAGGTCGGGCTGTCAAACTCATTTTAAGTAATGGGCCACATTACAAGTCAGTCCAATTAGTCTTAGTCAATTGGGCCAGACCAAAAAAAAAAAAAATCAGTTTAGTAGAAAAGAACTCCCCATAAATGTGTTATTTTATCAGCATTTATCTGAAGGTACATTCTGAAAGCAGAAATGGATTAAATGTCACCTACAAAAAACAAGAACAGTGGCTTGCATAAGTATTCACCCCTTAACTATGTCATTTAAACAAAAGATTCCATACACTGAAATGAATCAATATAGTTTACAAAAAGTATTTACAAATAAAATACTTAAATACGTATTCACCTCATTCCAGTGAAATCCCTAAATTAGTTCTTTTGGAAGGAGACGTGGTTACAGCGCCACATTTTCAGCTTGCTGATGAAACAAACTTTATTACTTTATTACTTTTGCCCCTAGTGGAATAACAAAGACTAGCTCTTTTTTCAAATCTTTCAATAGGTTCATTACACAAACACTACCACATTCATCTTAAAACTGCTCCTGCATTCGGTTCTTTCACCATACTCTCAATGGCGGTATTTTATAGTTGGTGTCTGCAAGAGCAGTATTAAAACCGTGGAAGTTTTTGCACAAAGTGCACTGATCCCATTGTGTTCTCGCTGTATGTTTGACACCCCTGAGTCAACTTTTGTCACCTCACAAGTATACATTGGGATGAAATATCATGCCTCCAGGACCATAGAGCAAAATACAAAACACTGGCTCTGTATGCAGTGATACATCATGTGTAACAGTGAGACAAGTAAAAAAAACAAGAGTGTCATGCAAAGCCGCTGGAACCTATAATTCCAGTGTAATGACAAGTGCAAGAAGAAATACATAGAAGTACATGCTGACTACATAGAACAGAGAGACATTAGGATTTGAAAGCGAGCGACAGGACCAGCTGTACTCTGGAAAGTTTGGACTGTCGTGTGGAAGGAAGCCTGTGACAGACTGGATGTGTCAAATAGCTGGTGGACAGACTGGACTGAGTCTTCTTCTCCAGGGAGGCTGTCACTCTGTTCGCTCTCTTCATGACATTTCATAGCAGCTCCCTAAACAGGCCAGTCTACTGAATCCCACATTACCCACACACATTTATTTTGCTAAGGCTTAGGAACGCAGTAAGTGAGCTATCTAGTCACCAGTTTTCTGGTCTCTGGATCCCATTCTCATGGTTGTTAACTTAAATAAGATATTACATATTTATATGATATTCTCACATGATAGATGAGATTAATAAGAGGGCTTCTTCAAATAACTCATTCCTCTGAAGAAAGAAAAAAATGCAGAGGAAAATGATAGTGAAAACGCAGACAAATATTCTGTGAAAAGCTAACTAAATGGAATGGTTTAATTAACAGATATATCATCTCAGGGCGACAAAAGATTCATTAAGTTGATATATATAATGATGTACAACAAAAAAGAAAAACAGGATGAGCAGGACAGCAATATATGGTTCTAATGAATAAAGCAGATTTAAATAGATCAGTCCTCTAGACTCACTGGTCTGAACACATGTATGGTCATAAATGGTCATATATAGTCAAAAGCCTGTGGACACCTGACCATCACACCCATATGTGCTTGTTGAACATCCCAGTTCAGAGCTTAACCCCCCCCCTTGCTGCTGTAACAGTCTCCACTCCTCTGAGAAGGCTTTCCACTTGATTTTGGAGCATGGCTGTGGAGGTTTGTGATTAGTGAGGTCAGGAGAGGAGGCCTGGTGCGAAGTCTACATTCCAGTTGATCCCAAAGGTGTTCAGTGGAGTTGAAGTCAGGGCTCTGTGCAGTAACTCAAGTTTTTCTACACCAAACTTGGCAAATCATGTCTCTATGGACCTCACTTTGTACTCAGGGGCATTGTCATGCTGGAACAGGTTTGGGGCCCTTTAGTTCGAGTAAAGCAAAATGTTAATGCCACAGCATGCAAAGACATTCTAGACAACTGTGTCCTTCCAACTTTGTTGTAACTGTTTGGGGAAGGCTCAAGTATGGGTGTGATGGTCAGGTGTCCACAAACGTTTGGCCATATAGCGTATCTACTGTATATGTAACCTCGCAGTGGAAAGTGAGGTCAACAGTAAAATACAAAACTATCATGTGGAACCTTGACATTGACTGCATTCATACAAAAGTAACTTCTGTACTATCTATTCACTACAAAACAAACAAAAATATTAAGTATTTAAAAACGGACAGCAATAATCAGTTAATTGGAAATTCTTGACAGGTTTATTGTGAATGTTTTGCCATTAATAGAAATACTAAACAGAATTAAATTCAATAGAGAGATTACACTATATCTCTCTAGAACAATTTACTTTGCAGCACTCTAATTAATTCTCTAATAACAGGGTACCAGGCCATATGTACCAGGCCCTATGTACCAGGCCTTATGTGCAGCTTCCAAATTATCAATGTATTAACACAAACAGCTTTCTCCATTTCACTGTGAAGAATCCATAGGTGTCATGGGCAGCTCCATGTCTTTTCATCATACTGATTTAAGAGTGGCTGTTATAGGCACTCTCATCTCAGCTCTTTGAAAATAAAGACGGCCAGCAGAGGATAAAGGGCATGTCGGGGCTGAGAGTAAGTGCAGACAGATATGTCATAGCTGCTGCAACATGGGCGCAAGATGAAAGCGGTACCAGACTCATTAGGAACCTTTTTTTCCTCTCCATTTGGTGCATGACTAATAGAGTGCTTGCAAATCGCCCAAGCACAATGAAGCGATTCCTGTGAAAAATTATCATCCCCTCACTTTGAAAAGATTTCATCTTCAGTGGAAATGCAATATTATTAGGGAACTGGACACAGACTTTGTTGTAAATTCCTCTCAAGTCAGGCAGCAGATGCAGCTGAACAAGACATTGGATCATAATCAAACAAGGCCCCCTCCATCTAGGCAAGCAAATGAAATAGAATTTAAAGAAAATAACTCGGCTCACTGCAGATATGTAGCAATGAGGAAGACCCTACTGTAGATGACACTGAGATTGCATCATGTGGAGCCTTGAAAAGAACCAGGTCAAAAAAAATGTACGTAATTTGATCCTATAGGCATGTACTATACATTTCCTAATATGGTTGAGTAAATGATACAATTTTTGGAATGTGCAATTATATTATGAAATGTTTAGGGTTTGCAAAAATCTATATTAATTGAAGGTTAAGGGCTTTGCTCAAATGCCCAGCAGTTGCAGCTTGGTGGTGCTGGGATTCAACCTCAGAACCTCCTGATTAGTAGCCCAGAACCTTAACCACTGAGCCACTACTGCTCTTATTATGATGTTAATTGCAATATTCCACAAATATGTAAGCTCTTCTGCACATGAAACTACACATATGCAACTTTCAATTGGATGAAAGTATAATGAAAACATCTACATCACTTTATAGATACACTATATGGCCAAACGTCCATCACACCCATATGTGGGCTAATTGTATGGAATGTCTTTGCATTACAATTTTCCTTCACTGGAACTAAGAGGCCCAAACCTGTTCCAGCATGACGATGCCCCTGTGCACAAACCGAGCTCCATGAAGAC
>CM075025.1:15410462-15423395 GCA_037576675.1 Pangasius sanitwongsei | reverse complement strand
AAATCCCCACAGCCACGCTCCAACATCTAGTGGAAAGCTTCCCAGAAGAGTGGAGCTTATTATAACAGCAAAGGCGGGACTAAATCTGGAATGGGATGTTCAACAAGCACATATCGCACAAACTTTTGGCCATATAGTGTATGTAGTTGCATCACTTTATCTTGATCTTTTTCAGTCATAGTGAAATAAGAGTAACTCTCTGATGACAATGTTTTCAGGGCTTGGTCAGCCAGTTGACATGATATGAGGCTGGTCTAGATCCATGTGTTTGATGATTGGACACTTATTTTATCACAAGACAGCTGTCCAGCTCATTTGAGAATGGCAATTCTAAAGATCATACACTAGCACAGAAAAAATTTGAAGATATTTAGAAGTCTGTGTCTCTAAAATGTCAGACTACCACAGGAGATGTGGAAGATAAGCTAAGTCCAGAGAGGGAGAACCAAAATGGTATCTTTTTAAAACAAGCAGGGTGTGTCGTCACTTTGGTAGAAAGGTTTTTCATTCTATCAATACTGGAGCAGACTTGGATTAATAATGGGGGTGTAAAGAAAACTTTTTTGTTACACTCCCTTTACTGGACTTTCATTCTAATTGAAAATGTTCAGGGATAGATCAAATATTACAAAATGTCAAGCCTCATGTCACTTGTCAAGCAGATGACAAGTGACATGTTTAATAAAGCTATGCAAAAAAAAATTAATGCTAAGATGAAGATGTAAGATCGCATAAAAACTCTAAGGGATATTCAATAGACGTTCAGCTTGGGGAGTGACAGTTATATTATTGCTCTCCATTATGGGGCTGGGGATCTCCTCACTTGCTATTTATTATTAAATGTCAGTGTCAGCATTTCAGACATCATTATTTATAGGGATGATATGCTACAAATAACTGAGAACCAAAACTATAAAGCAGCAGTAATTCCTGTTCAATCAGGATTAAGTGAGGGAACAATAAACATTACAACAGGATGGCAGAAAATTACAACACAACTGCACAAAACGCCGACTAGACAAACATTCTTGCTTTTCTGACAGCTGACAAGGGCAATTAATTGAAGTGACAGCAAATGGAACATTACACATATCTGGATCAACTTCAGGAAAACTATTATTCTGATAAACACAACTGTTTGTTTTTCATTATTGTTCCTCCGGTTCTCTAGGACTTTTCTACCAATAGTTGTCTATAATCATGATGAGAATGGAGTGCACTGAACATACTCATTCCTAATACAACAACTGTGTTTTAAAGCTAATATCTGACAAAAAGGAAATTCACGTAAGCACCTGACCTTGTACAATAGCAAGGCTTTGTAACATTGCAGTGATTTCTGCTTCTGTGGCTAGAGCCTAGTCCTCTCTTGTAAGCAGTGTGCTTACTCATCACCAGAGTGTAACAACATAAAGTAAAGTAGTGCAAAGTAAAGAAAGCTGTTGGGCCAACCACATGCTGCCATAACAGCTTCAACAAACCTTTGCATGGATTCTACAAATCTCTGAAACTTGTACTGTGGGTATAAAACAAGATATTCCTTCAACTGGTGTAGAAGAGTCTGCTCTCCGGACACAACATTGGTACACACTTTTTTTTTTTATTTAATTTTTTTGGGTTTTCAAACCAATATTTCTCTAAAATTATTACTGTATACAAAATCACAAAATTCAGATAGAGCAATCCTGTGTTAGTTGAATACACCCTTTTGTTTTCACTCATGGCCATTCAGTACTTATTTTTAATTATTTGGTGGCAAACAATAATGATGGGGAAAATATACAAATCTTACTCAAACAGCCATGCAGCACTTACTTATGCAGGTCAACATTAAAAATACAACCACATTTCCAAAAAAGTTGGGACGCTTTGTAAAATGCGAATAAAAACAGAGTGCAATTATTTGCAAATTGCACAAAGCCATATTTTATTCACAACAGAACATAGAAAACATAACAAATGTTTAAACTGAGATAGTGTAATATTTTATGAAAAAAAAAAAAAGAATTTTGAATTTGGCCACTGCAACACGTCTCAAAAAAGTTGGGACAGGGCCATGTTTACCACTGTGTAGCATCTCCGCTTCTTTTAACAACAGCTTGTATACATTTGGGAAGAGAGGAGATGAGTTGCTGGAGTTTTTCGAGTGCAATGTTGTCCTTTTCTTGAATGGTATAGGATTCAAACTGCTCAACTCTCCAGGGTCCTCTTTGCCGTATTTTTCGCTTTATGATGCAGCAAATATTTTCAACTGGTGAAAGGTCTGGACTGCAGAGAGGCCGGTTCAGCACCCGGATTCTTCTGCTATGAAGCCATGCTGTTGTAGGACGTGCTGTATTTGGTTTGGCATTGTCTTGCTGAAATATGCAAGGCCTTCCCTGAAAAAGAGGTCGTCTGGATGGAAGCATACGTTGCTCTAAAACCTGTATATAGCTCTCAGCATTGATTGTGCCTTTCCAGATGTGCAAGCTGCCCATGCCGTACACACTAATGCATCCCCATCCCCATCTTCCTCTTTGCATGGTACAGATTTAATCTGCATTTGTGGATGGCACGGCGAACTGTGTTTAATGACAATGATTTTTTGAAGTGTTCCTGAGCCCATGCAGTGATATCCATTACAGAATCAGGCCTGTTTTTGATGCAGTGCCATCTGAGGGCCCAAAGATCACGGGCATTCAATATTGCTTTTCGGCCTTGTCCCTTACACACAGAGATTTCTCCAGATTCTCTGAATCTTTTTATGACATTATGTACTGTAGATGATGAGATGTTTAAATTCTTTACAATTTTACATTGTAGAACATTATTCTGAAATTGTTTCACTACTTGCCCGTGCAGTTTTTCTCTGGTCGGTGAACCTCTGGCCATCTTTACTTCTGAGAGACTCTGCCTCAATGAGATTCTCTTTTTATACCCAATCATGTTACTGGCCTGTTCCCAATTAATCCAGTTAGTTTTAAAATGTTCCTTCAGCTGTTTCTTGTTAGTATTATTTACTTTTCCAGCCTTTTGTTGCGCCCGTCCCAACTTTTTTGAGACATGTTGTTGGCATTAAATTCCAAATGAGCTAATATTTTTCAGAAAATAATAAAATGTCTTACTTTAAACATTTCATATGTTGTCTATCCTCTGTTGTGAATAAAATATGGGTTTATGTGACATGTAAATCTTTGCATTCTGTTTTTATTTGAATTTTACAAAGGGTCCCAACTTTTTTGGAAATGGGGTTGTAGAATGTTTACAGATATCATACTGTTTTTACTGTTGAAGATCTTTAATAAGATGTGGAAATGTATTAAACAGAAAATCACATGAAGGTCTTGAACAGTAAAAACTCTTCATTAATGTACTGTAGACTTTCCCATCATTTGGCGTTTGCCAACACATAATTAATAATAAGTAGTGAGTGCTCGTTTCTGTCTTTTGCATAGCACTATACATGAACTTATAGAAAGTTGCATAGAACTTGCATGGAAAGTAAATGATTGCTAAGTCACAACCCGATAAAAACTAATGCAGTAGGACTTTCATTACAAACACCATTAATTGCTGTCTCAGTATTTACAATTTTGTCTTTAGGTTTTTACAATTCAGACAGTTTAATTACCTTTGCGACAACCAGCCATATAAACTGCTATTCTTTATATTGAAATGTTCAGTTAAATTAATCCAATCAATAGGTAAGCATGCCTAAGTCAGGAATAAAAAAAATTAAAAAAAAAAAAAAAAGAATAAAAAAAAAGAAAAGAATAAAAATTTTTAAAAAACGCTGGAGAACATGCATTACTCAGATTGTAGTTCTTTTCGGTGAATTTTGTACTTCTTTTACTTCTTTCCCACTGGTGTAATTAAATGGTTGCTGGTACATAATAGTGTGAGTCATATGCTTAGAAAAATAAGTTTTTAAAAATATGACATAAGTTTCACTACTAAGCTGTCTAATACAAATCTGGTAAAAGCAGGCTGAAAAGCTGCTGGTGTCTGAGCCTATTTTACACAGATGAAAAGTCTTCTTCTTAGACAACATGCTCGCCTTTTAATTAACCTCACTCTCTCTGCCACTCAGCTGAAGAAGAAAACAAGAAGATCAGAGTTTTACCTCTGATCTAGTCAAACTTATGGTCTCTGATGAGCAACAACCTATGTACGGTCAAAGACATCGAGAAAGTCTAAAGGGTTTAGTTGAAAGCAGAGAACAGAGTTTCATTAAGGTGGGAAAGTGAGCTCATGAGGATGAGCCCTATTTATGCTGATCACAAGCTAGTCTAATCAGCAGAGCATTTCCCACTGACATGTCTGAAGACATCCTCCTGAGAGAGCCTTTCAGCACTTCCCAATTAAATCTCGCACAATCCACGTGGCAGTGAACTCATTCATACTTCATGAGTGCCGTCCACACTGAACACTCCGCTACATGCAGTACAAGCACTTAGAGCTGTTATAGTGTGTAACAGATGTTTATCTTATGATCAACAAAGACCGATAATGGATTTCCTCCATTTCAGACTGAAGCTCTTTTAAAGACAAGTCTGTATATAGGTCCCAGGTTTGCTCCTGACTGTAATCAGCATTAATCACTGATTGCTAATCACTAATTACCAATAATTATACTTAATGAAATAGTGAGTATTCTGAAAGTGGTAAGAAATTAAATCAAATGTCATAATTTCCTAGATCGTCGTGCACGTTTAAATGTTTTGATACGCTCAGAATTTGAACAAAGCTTTAATATAGTTTCTTTGTGAGGTTGCATAATTTTATTTAAAAACCTCAAATTCATTCAATAGCACTGTTTTACTAATGTGGACCAATATTTCAGATTGGCAAGAGTTAACCACAGGGGTTTATTTGCTTCATTAAGGACAAAGCAGCACTGGCAGCACATCAAGTTAAGCTGTTTGCGTGATGTAGAAATAATGGGAATATATCACCGCCTTTGTTTTCTACTGACAGTGATATTCTAATCGCCAGCTGTGAATTTGAACAATGACACATGAGTAATAGTGCCCGTCATTGCACAAACAGTGTCAAAGACTGAGTCTGGTAATGCCTGGCTTCGCAGACATGCTCCAGAAAATATTGACCTGATGTGGATGCTCATCAGCAGGTTAGCGATGAGCTTGCTGACCTTTGTGTTAACTCGATGTCACCTTCTAACTATGACAGATTTTTAGCTGTTGGTCTCATCCTTGTGCCTGTGAAGTACCGTGCTTGCCTGGTTTTGATCGAACGCCACCTGTCCGAAATCTCCTGGGAGGCCAAGCCAGTGAGCCTTTTGACACATGAGCGATTTGTGGTGAGCATAGTCAACTGAAAGAATGTGACTCACTAGCTGGTGAAGGGAGTGCATATGCTGCTGCTGTTTGAACAGCATCAGGGCAGCTGGCATGGGTTCACCTTGTTTTCCTTCTTTAGAGTCGAACCAGAGGGAGCCACACGTTCCCAGCTGCACCTTTTCCCACTGTCAGTGCAGAATGCTTTTCAGATCTCTCCTGGTGATAACATGAAGATTGCACCAGTTCTTTTTTTCAGAAGTTAATTTGCTGTGGCACATGTGTCCGTTTTCTTGCAAATGGCTCGGGGAGGTTAAAAGTAAACATAGTCTAGAATGACCTTGCAATGGGCTTAGCTTCCCTGATAGAGGTCAGACGCAGCTGTGCGCTGTTAACTCCTATCTGCAGAGCTTTCAGTGTAGATCAGGGCCTGAAACACAAGACACCGTAAAAAACAATATGAACATTAAACAAATTTGAGCCTGAAGAGATTCTGCTGTCTGGTGTGGCACTCTAGCAGCAGGATAACGCTTGCATAATATAGGCCACGTGTTAATATCAGTGGTAAATGTCAAGCATCACCCACTGGCTGGAACAACTATTCACCAGGCTTTTTCATGTATGCACTGTAAGACTAGAAGATTTTAGATTTTAAGATTTTAAATGCTTACACAGAAATCGTTCTGCTCCAAAGAAACAGAAGAGGAAACTTTCACGTACAAAAAAATCTCACATTTGAAACCAACCATGGATACCAAAATGTTTTTATTAAAGCTATAATGCACCGGATTTTTGTTAAGACAAAAAAAAAAACAACAACAACGTAGCTGTTCAGGGATCAAATAGTACTGCATAACATGATGGATGTTTCTAAATACTTTCATCCTTTAGTTATTAACAGTCAGCCCTGGGTCAGGGGTATGAGGTCAGAATTGGCTGGAAATGTATATGCATGCACCAAATGTCATCATGCCCCATCTTCAGGCACGAAAGAAGACTACATGACTACATGGTGACAGGCAGAGTCAGCAGCCAATCAGAGGAGAGAAGGGGTCAGACTAAATGAATTGAGATAGTGAAAGAGCCTGATATTGTACAATAAAAAGCAAAATGGACTTAGGTATGATGGAGCATTAGATTTTTTTTTATTTATTTTTGGAACAGGTAAGCATTTATTTGTTATCTGATTTGGTGGAAAGCTACTGAATGACAATCATCTGATTTATCCTTGGTGTGGAATTTGTATTGTTACCCAGTTTTTAAGCTATTTTAGGTCTCTACCTTATGATAGCCAGCTAGTGGCTAACTGGGTATATTTGATGAGTTATGCATAGGCATTTCAAATGCTGGTAAATCAGGCAAGAACACGTCAGTCAATATTTCTGTTGTTTCTTGGTATGTGTCATTTAGACAGATCTGTGTATATATATATATTCTCTACTCTGTTTTAGCACGATAACTTATTCTATACCTGCAATTGTGAACACGTATTAAATTGAACTGTTCCTACACATAGCATACACAATGTAGTATTACTATATTAGATCTTAAAAATGTTATTTTATTTAACCCTGTTGCTCAAGCAGATGCAGTGTACAGACTAATGATGCCACATAGTAATGAGACTTTTTTTTTTTTTTTTCCAAAGTGGTCCAATTTGTAGTATTTGACCGAAAGCAAGAAATGCCAAAGTAGTGTAGAGAATGCATTCCCTTACATTCTAGTTAATGCCTCTTGACCACCGAGCGTGGTGAGAATCATCTGGAAGCCTTTTTGTGCTCACTGCCACACATGCGGAGACGTTTCAACACAACAAAGTGACATATGACACAGTATGCAGTTTGCAATACCAGTCATACAGTGTTTTACTCATTCCCAACCATCTAACAAACTAGTGTGCCTATGGTCAGTCAGGTTTCCTTCTAATGCTCATATCCGAGACATGTTAAAATTGTATTGTCTCTAAAAGACAACAAATGGCATCAGTTTTCTGAAGTACTTTTTGGGAGAATACCAAGATAGTCTACATGATTATATGGCTTTACTTTGGCCATTTTAGTAATGAATGTAAATATTTTGTTATTTACCCATTTCCCTTAAACCTCCATTAAGCATGAAAAGCGTTTCAGAAAGTTTATGATTCAGGCTATCTGACTTCCTGAGATCTGTAGTATTCCCTGATGTGACAAATGTAAACTAAGGCCCAAAGGCTCCATATAAATTGATTGCTGAGTGTTGAGCAGTGCTTAATTTGTAAAACATGAGGTACAAGAACACTGAAAAGGTCCCAGAACACAGAAACACAATAATGCAGTAGTGCCGAATGCTGGCTTAGACCTAAGGCCACTAGCAGGAGGACTGGAGAAGTTATCTGCACATTTACTATGTGTTAAGCTTCACAACTTGCACTCAACCTCAGAATAAATGTTTTGCTCAAAAGAATGGATCTTGCAAAAACATATTATGCCCTTTAAGAAACATAACACAAATGACACAACGACAATGACAACATGAGTACCAATATCAAAGGAAAAAAGATGTTCCTAGCTTGCCTATCCAAACTATGTCGCAATATGCTCTGCTCGTCTGTGGCAGTTTGATGTCCTTTAGAAATCCAAGAACACACATACGGTACAGAGTTGAATTTTGTGAGCGATGGGCCAAGAAACACTCACTTCTTGGAAGAAATCTGAGAAGCAAAAGCGTTACGATAACAGTCAAGACAGATAAATATGAGGAGCTTGTTAAGCACTGTCATATACAGTCCCCTCCGAAAGTATTGGAACGGCAAGGCCAATTCTTTTGTTTTTGCTATACTCTGCAGATATTTGAGTTTGAGATCAAAAGATAAATAGGACTCAATAGATCAGAATAGGCTTTGCCATTCTATTTTCTTCTTTTTCTCCTTTCAAAGGCCACATGGACACTTTGCAACCGCTGCTGGAGGATGTCAATGGTAATCCGGGCCCCCTGCCAGGAACACCCACACAACACTGAAGTGCCAGATGACCACTGTGCAGCTTTAGCAGTTTTGCAGCTCATAAAGTTGCAGTAAGCTGTGTGCTGATATTGCCCAGAGAGCAATTACTTGTTTAGTTACCTAAATGATTACTAACTCTCAAATGGCTGCAGCCTTTCACAACATATACTTACCATATACTTACACCTCTGTGGATTCTATGTGAGGTAATATTGTAGCACGGACACATTTTCCTGTTGTAGTACCCAGATGTTGAGTCCTGTTCAGGAGCATCTGGCAAATTGTACAACCACTACCCTCTGCCTAACATTGGTACAGCATAAACTCTCAACTGCTGGCATAGGAATACCTAGAACACTGTGCTAAGTAAAGTTTTGCCCTAACACTGTATATAAATAAACATAAAGGTTTAGCCACGAGCCACAATAAGCAACATTCAAAATCAAATCGTAGCTCTCAATGTATGTCATTGGGACTTTAAAAGCGTCTTTATGAAACTTCTTAAAAACCCATTTTGGCATTGTTGATTTTAATAACTCTTAACAGTACCTCGTGCAAAGTTCATGAGTCATGTATATTGCAGTTCTTGAAGTACTGTGACGCAAAGTAACTAATTTTTCTTTTCTTTCAGTGACATGCCAATCAGTATCAAGTTGCAGGGCATGAGTGTATGAATAAGGTGTGGCACTTGCCTAGCCCAGGACAGGAGAGACTGCTTTGCACTGCCTTAAGCAAAAGCTGAGCCAAAAAAGTGAAAATGGAGAGAATTTATGTGCCTGAAATTGAAAACACTTCTTGATTAGATTTTTAAAAAAAAACACTCCTCTGAACAGCTGTAGAGGCAAAACAAGACGTGTAGCAATGAATATGTAATTATTTAGTATAGCAGCTGATTAGAAAATACGTTTTTTTTTTAAAAAACATTTTCTGTTGTGTTTTTATAGTCTCTGTCTTTCTCTGGCCATGTGCATTGTGGGAGTATTCCTAGGTTTCCTTCCATCATATACACGTTTCTTAGTGTTATGCTTTGTCCTTTATGTGGTTTTCTCAACTTGAATAACAGAAAAATTGGATGAAATACAACTTTAATGAAGCAGAAAGCACAAAAGAACCACACACAGCTTTCTAAGAGTATAATTCACAATCCCAGCATAGAATCAGGCGATGTGCTGTCTGTGAAGAAGCAGATAGGAGTCGTTTGCAGGGTTTTTTTGTTTGTTTGTTTGTTTGTTTGTTTGCTTTTTTTTTTTTTTTTAATTTACTTTTGTTTCCCAGTGTTCTTTATGTGGTTTTCTTAATGCGAATAACAGAAAAAAACAGGAAAATAAATAAAATAGAAAACACAAAAGAACCAAACTCAGCATGCTAAGGTTGTAAATGGCAATCCCAGTGTAGACTCAGGAAAAAAAACACCTTTGTTTTTCCTTGAGAAAAACATCTTAAGGGAGCATCCATCTCTTTTCTAGAGAATCACAGCCTCAGATATGGAGGTGCTGATTTTCATCGCAGCTACTTCACACTCAGCAGCAAAATATTTGAGTGCATGTCAGAGGTTTGTTGGTGCCAAGAGAACAGCATCATCTCCAAAATAACAGAGGTGTTACCACTAGGCTGCTCAACCCTCTCCTTGGCTGCATCTTGATATCCTGTACGTCAAAACCACAACCCCAAAATAGTGAAAACATGACACACCCTTGACAGATTCTGACACCCACCTTATATTGTTTTAAATTAACAGCAAGAATGTGGACGCAACTCATACACAGGGTGAACTGTACAAAATAGTGACCCAGATACTACAGATAGACCCCATAGTCCTGCAGTACCTCCCACAACGAAAGTCGAGGCACACAATCATAGATCATAGATTCTTACAATCACAGAACACAGACAAATAGATAGACTAAATCCACAAAACCCATGTAGACTGAACTGGCATACTCCCATGACCCATCACAAAGCTCTGCAAGAGGAAAGAGCTAGTCCTCTGTTCCACAGCTTGGGATTGCACAACCTGCAATGTTCCATCCCGAATCCTAAATTTAACTCCTCAAGTCATCTCTCCAGAACCAGGAGACAGACTTTTCCTGGAAGCTTGTCCTGGCATGTGATTCCCCAGTTCAAAGGCATTTCCCCAGATCCCCTTGCAACAGCGAAGAGGCGTTTTAACCGTACAACCCCAACTGTGATGATCCCATCTTGTCATTCTGAATCAGCGCTGAACTGGTGAGATGGTTCCTGGGAAAGACGGCTATATGACAGTGGTATTTATTGCTATTTAATTCACCTCTTGACTTTAGTGTGCTTGCACACAATAAGGTATCAAGATGATTCTCACTGTCCCTGGGACTTATCCAGGGTTCACCAAACCAATAGTATTCTAATTCACCCTTCTTAAGCACCAAGGGCTATGGATAACATTGCTCATTCATTAGTTAAAGAATTTAAAACTATTTTTTTGGGGGGCGAGAGTAAGCTTATTGAGGCTTTTGTTCACCATTTGTGTGTCTTTTATCTGCAGATCTCTGTCTTTTTATTTTCTACTGTTCTAACTAGCGTTCATCAGCAAGAGACTAACAGTGCCTGTTTACTGTTTCTCTGTACTTTAACTCAGTTATATCAGGCAAGTTTGATTTTATTTCCACCCCCTGTCTTGCACACTGAAGTGCTTTTGCTGCTCCTCACATACCTGATTCAACTAATCAGCTAATTAACAACCCTTTCTGAGTTGAAGTGTGTGTTAGAGCTGCGAAAGGACAGGACAGGGCTGAGAACCTGTGGCTCAGTATCAGCATCAGCATCAGCATCATCATCTACTCTAATAAACAGAATGTTAATACTATTAGCAATGGAGTCATTACTAGTTAGGCAACCTATTTAGTGTGAAAAATGTGTTTTGGGGTTCAGCCCTGAATTCTTATTGAATGTATACTCCTTGTATATTACTTGACATATGAGATTAATCAGAAAAAAATGCACAATATGTTCTTCCACGAGTAGCCTCAATGGCATTTTTTTTTCCAGTGAGGGTGCAATTCTAAAACCTTACCTTCAGCAGCTTTAATTAAGACATGCTGATGATACAGAGTAATTAACCGTGTTCCACTTTGATATAACATATTAGTTATTTTCATGATTACTCCACAATTAAATGCAAAATCATGGCTGCCAAGAATTAGATTAGCTCGCTCTAACCTGCCGAGCGGCAATCCCAGAGCCTAATTAATTGTGTACATTAAACAGTATGCTTTACTAAATATGATTCTAATACGGAGACACAAAGGTTGAAAGCTGGTTAGCTTTAAACAACACAAATGTCAATCATGTAGAAAAATTTCCACAATCATTTTCTGTTTATCTTATTTGAAAAAAAAAAAAAACAACAACAACTAATGAGAGCTTTTAGACCTGTCACAAAAATTGTTTCATGTTCTGAAAGTATGGCACCTGCTACATGATCTCAATGTTTTTAAATAATAAGAAAAAAAATTGAATTAACTACATGCCATGGACATTCTTTATCCAGATCCAGTTATGATAAAGTCTTAATAGAAACACACAAGAGATGGGACAAACAATGGTGTCTTGTAGCCATAAAGCATATTAGTCAGATTATTAAACACATAAACACGCAGTAGACAGCACTGAGAGACGTAAGCTGACGTGCCAAGGTTTTGCTCTTCTATTTGTACTACTGTAAGGCAATAGATGTGTGTTCACTCTTTCTTATGCAGTTATTTTCTCATAATAATGCAATTTTACAAACATTATATGCACCTGCAGTTTCTTGTATACAGATCAGACACTTGTCTCTTTCTAATCTCAGTGTTAAAGGATAGTGTCTCCTGAAAACTGACCGAATTAGCTGTTGATTCGACATCACTGGGGATAGCAAAGTAACTTTGCAGAGAACATGCTATAATGACTGCTTTGAAATATGAGACCCGTTGACGTGGAAGCGTTTTATTTTTAAACACAGCAGAGAACGGAGAGATGATACGTTACTTTTTTTCTGCAATTGAATTATATCCAGATTAAATGCATATTTTAATCAGATGACCAGAATCATTATAAATACACAGATTCTCTGCAAGAAGTCTGATAAAAACCTTATTTTAATATATTATTTTAATGTTTATTTGCTTTTCGTATAGGTACATTTGAACTAAAAAAAAAAACAGCTCATAATATACACAAAATATATATTATACTCAAACACATTGTAATGGTAAAAAAAAAAAAGGCATATAGACAGTATACGGACCGGACAGTACGCACTGTAATAGATTTTGTATCACATTGCATAAACAACACAACTTGTATTCAGGCTGCAATAAATCCTATCTTAAGATGAGCTCACTGGAGGATAGTTGAACTTTACCACTCATATCCAATATGCACTGCCACTTTACTTCTATTCTGCCACTTTATTTCTTTCCTTTTCTCATATTCATTCTAAACAATACTGTATACACCTATTCATTTTATCACTGTTTACAATGTTTACACTGTTTGCACTACACTGGCACTTTAATTCCACTCAGGTCTGCTGCTTATATCTACAGTGCACTAACACATCAAACTCTTACACTGTGTTCTTATATATATATATATATAGATATATATATATATATATATATATATATATATATATATATATATATATATATATATATA
>CM075025.1:15360632-15401141 GCA_037576675.1 Pangasius sanitwongsei | reverse complement strand
GTGCACAGGGGCATCGTCATGCTGGAACAGGTTTGGGCCTCTTAGTTCCAGTGAAGGGAAACTGTAATGTTACAGCACACAAAAAACATTCTGTACAATACAATTGTATATTGTATATTGTATATAATTGGAAACAGTTTGGGGAAGAACCACATATTGGGGTGAAGATCAGGTGTTCACATACTTTTGGCCAACTCGTGTATTTTGGCATGTTTCCTCTCATGGAAAAAGTGAGAAAGACATGCATTAGCCTCTCTCTTACTGTAGCATCAGTCAGTAATACATGATCTGGGTGGAAAGGTCTGTTTTTCAGATATTTGCTTTCCCAGACTGGCGAACTGCTATGAGATAACTGAAAGATCAAAAGACAATTGGCTGCAACTAAACTGGAAGCTTTTTCTTTCTTTCTTTCTTTAACAATCGACTACTTATGTTGTTTCCATTGTTAAGACCTCCTGATGTCATTGGTTTTAGTGTAGTGATAGAAGAAAAGCCGAAATATGTGTACCATTAGGGATGCACAATATATAATGTGTTAATCATTATGACAACAGTAACGATACAAAAGAACCCTGCAAAAAAAAAGAGCATTTCAACAATCCAGTTTATTATTATTTTCTATAAGCTTTCTGACTCATCACAGAGGTTTCATATGTTTTCATAAATTGCAGTACTGATATTGTTTTAGTTTATTGCAAGGCATATTACAATCAAATAATGTATCAAAATAATCTGCTATTATTTGACACATCTCACTGTCCAAACTACCATTATACAACACTAGTATAGACAATGTGTTTTACAGATACTTTGTTTTGATCAATTCAATTCAATTCAATTTTATTTGTATAGCGCTTTTAACAATGGACATTGTCACAAAGCAGCTTTACAGAAATAAATGGATTCACAAAAAATATATTGTAAATATTTGAATTTATCACTGTGAATAAATGTCCGAAGGCTAGAAGCAAATAGGGTCATTTTACAATTTGTACCGCTGCCATCAAGCCATTTTTAATACTTAACAATAACACAAAGCACAGTATATGGACTAAACTCTGAATGATTCAGTAAAGAGTGAAGAGTTTTCAAAATTCCTGGATTTATTTTTCATTTGCGCTCTACCAACATCAAATCAGTGCATTTCTGCAGCCCAGTTTTCAAATGTTTGTATCAGATTTGAAATACAGTATACATTCATGTCCACAACCAAAGTGGATAGCACTTTGCTATGTACAGTATCTACAACTGAGTCTGGATGTTTTGAGCAAGAAAGCTCCATTGTATTTGCGTAAAGAATTACTGCACCACAAATTCCAAATTCAGCCAAGTTTCATTCCTGGAGGACCTCTATAGAAAAGAAAGAAGGAAGGAACTGTCAAACATGTAGACATTTATGATTACACTGGACAAGAATTTCACTGTTCTTCAGCCCCAAGGATTAAAATGATTTACTCATGAAGGTTTATGATCATTGTCCACAGATGAAGATTGTCAGGGATGGATCAGGATTTTTTACTTGCGGTCTTTTGCAAGAAAGTACATAAAGTGTGCCAAATATATGGCCTAATGTAGTATACTAAACAAGAAACAGCACCCATGAGCATACATTGCATACACCATCAACCAAAGATAAGAAACTAATTACAAACAATCTATATAGCAAAAATGATCCACTACTTCAAAGATTTACATAAAATGATGCATCTACTATAAATTTTCCAGTTATAGTTGCAGTGTTGGTAGTTTAAAAGCGTGCAATGAATTGTGCAAGCTGTTTGTTTAGGCAGAAAGATGTGTCACAGGCAAAATAACTTGGTACACAAGTTCTAGCAATACAAATAAACAAATAGTTGAATACTGTGAAAATTGAATATAGCGAAAACCCTGATAATGCATTGTACTCATCATACTTAGAGGTACATTTTTATTTTCCGTGAGCATACGAAATTAACTTATTGGGTCACTGTTATTAAATATTTTGCCATTATTCCCTCAGGGTTTGACTGCCTTTCACAGAGCGCATTCACCAAAGAGGCTCCAAAACTAAAATTGGAAACCCATGTTTAGATTAACACACCAGATGGCAATTTCTTTATGCGTTAATAACATGGAAAGCCACACAGGCAAAAGCTTTCTGAATGTTTCAACCCAAATGCAGCTATGTTTTTTGATGACATTATTTATATAGATACATATCTAAGCCCATCAGATATTTGAGTGACTTGGAAAGCTGGCACCAAATCTGAACAAGAGTAGAAAACTGGTGTGCATATTCATGCTAAATACAGATTCTTCTTTGAATAGAGTTTATACAAGCTGTAGGTGAAGAAACACTTTCCAGAATGGTGCATAAATCCATGTAAATCCTTATTTTAAACACAGATGAAACAACCAAATCTGAAATGCTGCAACCAAACATTAAAAAACATTAATGATCTTCAGAAAACCCTACTCATGGACACTTTTTCATCTTCTACACTACTGTGCATATGACCTTTACTGAAATTACTTTTCATTGAAATAGGTCATGATATTCAAGGGCAAAAACCAGACTGAATAATAACTTAAACTCTGTTTAGCACATTGCATAGTGTGGCCTTTGACTTGGCATTTGTTCAGTTTTTAAACAAAGCTTTTTGGCACCTCTTGAAAGAAATGCCACATACAGCAGAACGATGTTTTTAACCCTGACACAAGTCTGATGTTTTATTTTCCATCTAGGTGGCAGAAACAAAAGGAAAACAAAGTTCACTACACCAGTAAGTGTACATATTATTCTCTCTCACACACACACACTGCAGAACGCAATGTGATGGATAGGATGAATTCATCCTTGCCAAGAGCCTGGAAGTCCTTTTCAGTGGAACCTTCACATGGGTCAGGATATCTATAAGAACAACAAAAGAGTCATTTGAATACAGTGAAGGGAAATAAGTACACAGACACTTTTGTTTTTGTTATTTAATATACTTCCAGTGCATATATCAACTTCAGGTTTACACACACATAATGTCTTTTGACTTGGTTCTCATAAACATGAAACAATAAAGAATGTCTTCATAAGCATAAGCAAAGATTTGTTTAAAAAATGAAATTGATAGAGAAAAACATATTTGAACACTATATTAAAAATATACATATATAAATGTTATGTAAAAAAATAAATCAAATTCTAGATATAAATGATGTAAAAAAATGTTCTCATGCAAATCGCACCTAGTGTCATTATAAAAGACATTGTCATTGGCCTGGAAGTTTTCACGCAAGTGGTAATTATGGTGAAGGTGAAAGTTCTCAGGAACAACATTAGCAAATGGAAAAAGCCACAGAGCAAGAGAAAAGACCTTAAACAGCCCTGTCAGTACAAATGGTTCGATAATATGCAGGTGATAGATATACTTAATCACAACTAATCGTCCCTGGACAGCTGCATACCTAAGATTTCACAACACACTCTCAGACTAATGATAAAGAAGGTAAAAGAGAAGGCAGCAATCACTTGAAAAGAGTTGCAGGACAACCTGAAAGCAGCAGCAGCAGTTACACAGAGCTTTTGGAACAGAGATTCTGGTCTCCTGTCCTGAATCCAATTTAAAATATATGGAGGATTTTGAGATTGTGGGCACGTCGTAACCTTGGGGAATTAAAGGTTGCAAATTTAACCTAAGAAGAATGGGCCAGAATTTAAGCACAATGCTGCAAAAAGCTCTCAACAAAAGCTTTGCAACAAACTACCAATTTTGTTAATTTGTAGTGTCTGAATACTTTTTCCATATCAGTTTCGGGTTTTTTTTAAACATATCTTTGTTTATGCTTATGAATACGTACTTTTTTGTTCATACTTATAAGAAGAAAGTCAAAGGACCTTGTTTAAATTTGAAGTGCATATATATGTAGGCACTGAAAATATATGAAATAACAAAAAGAATATCGGCTGAATACTTACTTCCCTCGACAGTGTTTGTCTTCATAGGATTCTTCCTTGGCCTTTAACAGCAAAACAGTGCATTAGTGTTGCACTGTGCAGTTGAAATTACCTCATTCACAACCTTTATGTGCTTGACTTATGTAATCACAAACTACTTATTGTGAACTATGCACCAGTTAACAAATTGTTATTTTGTCTCTGTAATAATAATAATAATAATAATAATAATAATAATAATTTTCCTACTGTGATACTATTGAGAAAAAAATAATCACACTGGAACACATTTCCGGCCTGGAACAAACAAGGAGCTTTACACAATCCCAGCTCATTGCACATCAGTAAGAAGCTGGAACTCAATATAATAGATTTTCAGCTACCACATATTTTGTCTGTGAGTGATGAGTTACACTCACCAGATATGTCGTGTCCAACGCACACACACGCACACATTACCCTTTCATGGAAAAATGGTTATTTATAGGAAAAAGAACCTATCATACGACCCAACGTCCCTTTTGATGAATTACATGTACTGTACTCTTCCCAGCTATATCAATAACACTGTAATAGGTAATATAGTAGATGTTTAATTAAATTAAATTTCATTTATATAACACTTTTAACAATTTAAAAATATTATGACACTATATTAAAAAGATATACATATATAAATGTTATGTAAAAAAAAATAAATCAAATTCTAGATATAAATGATGTGAAAAATGTTCTCATGCAAATCGCACCTAGTGTCATTATAAAAGACATTGTCATTGGCTTGGAAGTTTTCACGCAAGTGGTAATTATGGTGAAGGTGAAAGTTCTCAGGAACAACATTAGCAAACAACACTCAAATGGAAAAAGCCACAGAGCAAGAGAAAAGACCTTAAACAGCCCTGTCAGTACAAATGGTTCGATAATATGCAGGTGATAGATATACTTAATCACAACTAATCGTCCCTGGACAGCTGCATACCTAAGATTTCACAACACACTCTCAGACTAATGATAAAGAAGGTAAACAGAGATTCTGGTCTCCTGACCTTAATCCAATTTAAAATATATAGAGGATTTTGGAATATATATTGGATATATATATTGTTAAAAATTACATAACACTTTTAACAATGGATGTGATGACTTTTAACAAACAACGTCATGAAGCAGGTCTACAGAAACTTGGATCCGGATCCGGAAATGGATTTAGATCCCTAATGAGCAAGCCAGAAACAACACTGGCAAGGAAGAACTCCCTGAACAACATGAGGAAGAAACTTTGAGAGGAACCAGACTCCGAAGAATTCCCATCTTCTTCTGGGTGACACCTGATTGTGCGAGTCATTACTTCTCCACAACTATATAGTCAAGCAGTGCTAAGTGTGTTGAAAGTCTCAAAGTTATTTTTATTTCATTACAGTTTTAGCTTTAAGGCTATAGTATCCAATTTATCCATGGTATATGAATTAGACTTGAGTGTATATAGTTTTCAGTAAGTACAAACTTTAGGCTGTCCGAGTGAGACCATTCACAGTCATCTTTAGGTTGTCCATATGGATCCATACCATCCACAGCAATCTCATGACAAATCTTTATTTCACTCGTGTTGGGCCATCTTCAGCAGCAGCAAGTGATTCTCAAGTGAAGGAAGCTCTGAACAGAAGAAGAGAAGTCAGTGTTATAAGTCAATTTTGCCTGCCATTTCAGAGCCAATCCATGGCTCCAAGTAGATAAAGACAGTAGAATAACGACATTTTAAAAGTGATGGACTGTATGACATTTATGATTAATCAAAAATTACTGTCTCTCTCTTTCTCTGTAGGACTCCCTTCCTGTCAGCATGAGCAAAAATAACCAATTAGTACCAAGACAAGATTTGCCTGTCACGTCTCTGCCAGCACCAATCTCTAAAATTTCAAAATACAATTCCCATAATCCCAAGCCTGCCAGTGAACTACAAGATTGATCATATCACATGCATCAAGAAAAGTATACCTGTTTATAGTTCCCATGATTATTAATCCAGAACACCTGTTCATAATCACACCCAGCCTTTTAAATGTCCTGCTCATTCCAACATTCAGCGCGAAGTCTTGCTCCTGCTTTGTGAGTGATGTTACTCTTTACTCATTACTCTGTGTTCATAGTTTGCCTGGTTTGACTTTGGTTTGATTATTTATTGAGTATTTTCTCACCTAGCTTTACCTGTTTGCTTCCAAACCTCTGTGCTTGATGACATTGCCTAGATAGTGAATTGACAGAAAAGCACATAATATCCAGTGGCACCACTACACCTCCATTTTTCCTGTATCTTGCTTTCATGTGTATCCAATCAGACCTTAATAATGGGGCTTTATTACAGAAAAATTAAACTGAAAAGCTTTAGGGGAATTGATATTCACTGAAAATGATTCAATTAAAGCTGGGAAATTGGTTGCCAATTAAAATAAACAGTTTCTCCTCCCTATTTAGCCCTTTAATGCGGAAAGCGCAATTTTACATTGTGGAAACACATTCAGCAAATCACAGGCTCACTCATGGAAACAAAGCTCGGTTTTGAAATTGAATCACCATTAGCAGGATAGAACAGAGAGGCCAGAGATCCCAGAGATAAATAGATAGATAAATGAATAAATTAGACAGACCACCTCTTTGAATCTTTACCAAATATTTCCTGTGATGCATTTACCAATTTAGAGCAATAGATTTGCTGTGCAAATAATCCACTGAAAACAAATATCAATATTTTTAAGCTGGTGAATGCAAGATTTTGGAATTTTGTCCCTCTCTGGTACAGAAAAAAAAAAATTAAGTTACTACTGCAAGAAACTTTTGTAATTTCACTTGAGTTGTGCTGTAGTCTTACACCACATAAATGAATCTCTCAGCTGAGAGTGCTAAATCAATACAAAACGTCTTGAATACTCCATTGTAATCTCGAAGCACACTGCTGTGTAGGCTTGAGTTTATATGCACTGGAGATTATTCCGCACATCCCCAAGGCCGATAAAGCTAGTCCACTTGACCTAGCTAGCTCACTAGAATACAGTGTCTAGAACAAAATTATTCAATTCAAGGGCTTTTAACAATAGACACAGTCACAAAGCAGCTTTACAGAAAATAAGATTTAGAGATTAAGATTTAGAGATTAAGATTTATATACCTAATGAGAAACCTTCAGAGAAACCAGACTCTAAAAACAGTCCATCCTCCTCTGAGTGACACTTGATTTTAGGATACCATACTAAAAAAACAGTACTAAGTGTAATAAGGATGTTCATGCTGAGCATCATAGTCTGGATATCCACCAAATTAGTGAACAAATAAATGCCTTACCTGTTTTTCATGTCATTCATTCATTCATTCATTCATTCACCTTCCGCTTCTTCTGCTGGGAGTTGGGGTGGCAAGAGGTTGAGAAGATCAGTCCAGACTTCTCTGTCCCATTCACAGATTCCAAATACGGACAATTTAGAGATGCCAGTCAGCCTACAACACATGTATTTGGACTGGGGGAGGAAACCGGAGCACCCAGAGGAAAACCCCGAAAGCATGCGGAAAACCTGCAAACTCATCTTATACTGTATGTTTTAAGTCTTTTCTCACCTGCTTTGGCACAATCATCAAATGACAATTATTATTCTCAAAACACTATGAAAGTCCACATAAATAACACATTTGCTCATAACATGATAAGCATTTCTCACTGCTTTCACAGGGAATTCGAATATTTAATATTGATCACAGTGTTTTTTTTTTCTTATAAACCGTATTTCTCATATCCTACATCCATTTAACAATGTGACAGTTGAATAAATTGTCCCCCAGCATATCATTTTATTTTGCATTTTATTTTTTATACCGTGTGTGTGTGTGTGTGTGTACAACTTGAAGTCCCAAGATACTACATTGAGGCCATGAAACTGTAATGTGTGCAGGATATAGATTATGATATCACAATGTTAATTTGCTATTTTGACTTGTCAAATTAATAACATCAAGCCCCAGTTTTAGTTAATTCCATGTGCTTTCTTTTAAAGAAAACATTTCCACAGTTTAAAGGATAAGACGACCAGGCATTCATCTGCTATGCTTACAGCTCCCTTAAAGTAAAGGGAGTTTTGATCATAATTTAACCATGAAAAATTAATCCTTGAGATAAGCAATGGCATTGGTTATGATGCTGTCCTCTGATGTCCTCCACCTTTTCATGGACTTTAAAAGGGACTATACAGTTCAAATGACATTCCATAGTTTTACAGCCCAAAACACAAATTTCAGCTTGACTTATAATGGTTACATCAAACTGTCAGACATTGGCACTGGTTCAGAAGTCCAGGTCAGTATCACGCATTTCTGAGACATGCCTCTGTTTTCGGCAAACTGGTTATTGGCTAGTACTAGTGCTAATAATAATACATTTTACTTATTTAGCACTCTCTTTGAGCATTCTCATTCACCAGATCACTTCAGAAATCAGTTTAAAAGGAAACACAGATACCAGACAAATGCAAAAAAAGCCAAAAGACAAAAAAAAACAAAAAAAAACTAGGACAGTAGGGCCTCAAAAAAACTGACACATCTTGTTGCTCGAGCCCTTTTAAAGACCAGTGTTATGACACCACCCACATATCTCACAATCACAAGGCCACAGAGCATCAGCACTGTGAACACAATGCTGTGAAGCCCCAGATCCACGGACAGTGAGCATCAGCATGGCCATGAAGCATCTCAGACCACAGACACAGTACCAATCTGCTAAGAGAGACAGTGGAAAGACGCAGAGCATAGTGATCCTCCTCCGCATTAGCAAAAGCACTCATACACACTGAGCAGCTGCTCATTGTTTTATGAACCAGACGTTACTCTATTCTCCAGTTCAGCTCTCATTCTCCCTGACAGACACACAAACAAGCCGATAATAGCCAAGACTAGGCAGTTCCTTTGCTTACATTTCTTCCTCATTTTTCTGGAGAACAACACAGCAGCATGGTTGACAACACGTGTTGTTGGTGCCTAAAAAAAATTCAATACCAGTTGTATGGAATTGGCTTGGATTTTGAACAATGGACACTGTGCAAACAATGGTTGTTTTCAAAATACTGTATGCAAAGGCAAGATTGGCACATCCGAAGACAACACAATAAACCTGTTTAACCACCTCAAAAGATACGACCCCAAAGATAATGCCAAAAACCTGATAACACGGGCTTTTGGCCACAGCCACGGCGCCGCAGCAGAAACAGGGCTAAAGCAAACAACAGTAACAGGCATGAGAAAACGAGTTAGCAGTAGAAATACATCACTGATACCATGACATTTTACCTGGTCAGGGATATAATATAATATAGGGATATAATATATAAATACTGCAAATATTTACAACTTTTGGGAAATGCACTTTATAAAAACATTGTTTGAAAGGCACTTTGGCTTAAGCTGTCTCTGTTATTCTTTTATTTTGAAGTTATGTCCTCTTGAAGAGCTACATCACATCTCATTTCATTAACATCAACAAAGCAATCCCCATGACTCTAGTTAATTGTGGACGTCTGTAAGCGCATGTATGCAGAAGAGGACAGTGTTTTCTTACAAGTTTTTGAAGCAGCATGAGCAGCTGTCTGAAAAGATGTGGCTGGCTGGCTTCTTGTGTCTTGGAAGAAGCACACGTTAGCTTTTACCCTGTCCGGTTGGTAGTTGTTGTGTGATAGGGGAGATCTGGCTGGTGGGTGGGAATTGGAAGGTGACCAAAATAGGATATAAATTAAAAAACCCAACATGAAATATAATCATGATTATATTGTGGACCATGATCCAACCTGAAAAAAAAAAAAATGTGATATGATATTTTTGCCAGCTCAACCACCTCTAACCCAACACACAGTAATGTAGTAAGTCAGTTACAACTTCTTTCTCCTAAGCCATTTCTTTTAAAAGGAGTATTGCATCATACAGACACTGTTTTTCCAGTGCTCATTGACACGGTAGCCATGGGAAACTTTATCAACTAGAACTTTGCCAAAGATCTCAACATAGAGCTGCAACCCCTCACTCATAATGTATACTCAAGCCCTGGATGGCAGACCCATAGGAGAAGGCATCGTTAACACATTGCAGCCCTACTCTGAACCTGGAAACAAGTGCTTTTCATAAGCAAAATATTTCATGTCTCACCCAATTATCCCATTGTGCAAGGATTCCATTGATTCCGGAAAACAACCCCAGACCATCTCACAAGACTTATTCCCCTTTGTCTCTTCTATCATTAATGACGCCATAACATCTGGTCTGACCGACTGCACTCAAGACAGCAAGAGTTATTCCCATCTTGAAGAAATCTATTCTAGATACCTCAGACATCAGCAATTGCAAACCTGTATCACTTCTCTCCTTTCTTTCTAAAATTGTTGAACATACTGTTTGCAATCAACTGTCACTCTGTCTTGCCCAGAATAACCTCCAAGATCCTAACCAGTCTGGCTTCAAAGCATCACACTCCACAAAAACTGCTTTTTTGTTTCATGCCACTAGATCAGCCAAACTATTATCAGTCTTCATCCTCCTTGACCTTTCAGCAGTCTTTGACCAAATCACAAGACTCTCCTGGTCATCCACATAAGTCTTGGAGTTCATGGCACAGCATGGCAATGGTTTGCTTCTTAACTGGGGGGACAATTACATCAAGTGACATGGAGAGGATCCAAAGCTGCTCTGTGTCCCACAAAGTTCAGTGCTGGGTCGTCTTCTGTTCTCCTTCTATACCCATTCTCTCTGTGAGGTCAAATCCTCACATGGGTTTTCAAAACACTGCTATGCTGATGACACTCAACTCCTCTCCTTCCTGAAATCCTCATGTTTCTGCATGGATCTCAGCATGTCTGGCAAACATCTCATCATGGATGGCAGCTCATCAGCTCAAACTAAATCCCATCAAGACTGAACTGTTGTACATCCTGGGAGATGCATCCCCAAGTGAAGCGCCTGTGATCTCCCTGGGTTCTCCCACACCACCCCATTACTACACTCCCACCACTGGCTTCTTGTAGCTGCCTACATCAGATTTAAAATACTGATGTTTGCCTACAAAGCCAGAAATGGACCAGTGCCCACCTACCTTAAAACACTTTTCACACCTCACTCTGTACCAAGCCTCTAGCATGGCCTGATTGGACCCACCATCTTTCAGGGTACAAGGAAGACATGAGTCAAGACTCTTCTCTGTACTGGCACCTAGGTGGTGGAATGAATTTCCCTGGTTGTCCGAACATCTGGGTCACTGGCTGTCTTCAAACAAAGATTAAAGACCTACTTCTTTACTAAGCACTTGAAATAGCACATCTGTAAGTTGCTCTGGATAAGGGAATCTGCTAAATTCCATAAATGAAAATGTACATCTAACCCCCAAATCTCATGGTCTTATAAGGAGATGGTCTCCTGGTCTCCAATTCTGGCATCAAGCATCCCTCCATAATCCTAACTTTGATCAAAACCCAGAAATTCCCCCATTCTGCTCAGGGTACTCTAAAGTGTTTAGCAAGGCCAAGGCATGTGCACTTCCTCCATATAGACCCATACTGCACCACTGATCCTTTGTCAGACACTACACTGCCTCAATCCCAAGTCTGTCCCTTATCCACCACATAGAACAAAGCAATTAAAGAATGTAATGATCTAAAACAGGAAACTATCAGGCTGTCCTCACCAGCATCACCAGCACCATATTTTTCTTCATTCAAAAGAATGGAGGTGACCTTTGTACATGCATTGATTACAGGGGTTAATCAGGTGACGGTCAAGTGTTAATACCCCTGGTCAGCATTTGAAATAGCAGGTATATTCACCAAAAATTGATTTCAGTAGTGAATATAGGCTGATGTACATTTGAGAAAGGGACAAATGGAAAAACACTTTTAGCATCCCATCTAACCACTCCAAATATCTTGTAATGCCATATGATTTGGTCAATGCCCCTTCAGAATCAACGTTCTCAGGCATAGATTATAGCATATATTGATAAAATTCTAAAACTGATAAAACTTGAAGGTCCCGAAAACATTTCTAGATTTAGATTTTCTGCTTTAAAAAAAAAAACACAAAAATGTTAATTTAATCTTTATTAAATGACTTTAATAGGATATATTACAAGCAAAGTAAGGGTATTCTAAATGAGTTCAAAGTGCACACCACAGACCAGCAGAAATTCTTAGGCTTCTGCTAACTTCATAAAGACAGGGTAATCCTCCTGAATTGTATCCAGCGGCATTCTTTTCTCACAAACTTTCACCTGCAAAACACAATTATGACATAAAGGACAGTGAGCTGTTAGCAGTAAAACTGGCCTTGGAAGAGTGGTGCCACTGGCTTGAGAGAGCAGAGCACCCATTCATTGTGTATATTGTTGGAGGTTGGTGGAGAACTGAAGGAGCTTGAAGGTGTTAATGTTGTCTTCTCCTGGGGCTGGGCTGATAGGCTGGCTTGGGCAATCGACCTGGCCTGTGAAAAAATACCCCAGGTGGAAGGAACATAAATGGTGGTGTTCCATGCTTTCAGGTAGCATGGTGGTAATGATGTGGCTTGAAGATACACTAATGGTATGCAAGACACTGAAGAGGAGATGATCCTGTTGAGGAAAGGGGAAGTCTGCACTTCACTGACCAAAATTTCTGCCATCGTAGTATTTTAGAGTATCCTATTCTCTTCAAATCTTACATGTTATTGTTCTGACTGAACTAGGTTGTGTCTGGCAATTTGCCAACACTGACATCAACACCATACTGCATCACTACCTGACAGTGACAGTGCACTGACGGTGCAGATGGTCTTTTTTCATCTGAGCATCTGCCCCTGAGGCGTATCTGCTTGTCCCTAATCAGAATGCTGTAATAACATACAAAAGCACCTTATGCTTATATTAAGGACAACTGGGAACTCTGTATTTTCTCGCTCTGAACTACTACCCACCTCAGAGCATTTATGAGATTTGAAGAAATTGGCAAAAAAAAAAAAAAAAGGATGCTCATAGCAAACTAGCACTTGTTTGGTCTATCTGTTGTTATCAAAAATTCAAAGTAGATTTTTAAGGGAAGAATTCTTTAGTTAGTGCTTCATTCATTTTAATAGTGGATGAAGGATATAGGACATGGTAATTCACCTTTGAAAATGTTAAGTTGTTGTGGTTCCTCTTTTGGCTGCTCCCAATAGGGGTCGCCATAGCGGACCATTGGTCCAAGTACTTGATTTGGCACAGTTTTTACGCCAGATGCCCTTGCTGACGCAACCCTCCCCAATTTTATCTGGGTTTGGGACCTACACTGAGAGCACACTGTTGCACGCAACCTGAGTGGCTGGGGTTGGTTCCCTTAAACATCAGCTTAAAGGCTTAAAACACACAACTATTTTTTGACCATTGCTATGGGCACCACCATGTTGAAATGTCACAGACCTCAGCCAAGCCAAGGCTCTTGAAAATGGACATTAGTAACAATGCAGCATTACTGTCTACAATGGCTTTCCCAAAAAGCTCTGAGAGCTGTGAGCTGTAAATCTGCCCTATAACACAAATGAATGTGGACCTACTAAATATTTACATCCATATCTTGTTCTTGTAAAAAGTTTATATGTGTTACAAAAAAGTAACTATGATTATTAATGCTTAGTTCATTGTTTCTGCCCTATGGGACATACCTTATAATGCAGTAACAAATGCAGCTTAGAAAAACTAAGCAAAAATGCTGAACAAATAAATGCAAATAACCAAAAACAAAGTACATTTCTTATGGTGTTGCTCTCCCCATTTATTAAAGCATATTGGAGTCATTGCTGCTGCTGTATTCTCTTGCAGCATCTCAGTATTAGTATGTAAATAGTGAGTCAATCCACCCACAGATATGACACAGATAAGTAGGAACACCTTAAATTAACTGTAATCCTCTTTAAACGTGCTTGGCAGAGCAGCAGAGTCTGTATCTAGTCTGTGCTCCATGTGTCTTCATTCATAACCTAAAACAAGCTACATCTTTCAATATAGATGGTATAATTCACTTTCAAGGCTAGTTAAAGCCTCAATCAGCAACTACTGAAGCAAGGCCAGTTACTGAAGCAACTCAGACCCAGGTCTGAGTTCATAAATAGGGGGCACGGTAGATAAATAGATTGTGATTAGAGGCTGGAGTGGCCCAAGCAAAGTTGTTGTTGTTGGGAAGCCTTTGGCTGCCTCAGTACTAACATTAGCCTGCCAGCAGCAGAAATTACCTACTGTAATATCAAATTCTGGGTGTCTAAACTAGTTTCAAGCTTCACGTCTATATGCTTTCACAGAAAGTATTTAGAAAGGTCAGTTCATGAAAGGTCTGATGTTTTAATTAAACATAGGGTATATACTGTATAGTTTCTCAACCGTACATTGATTCATACATTGCCAGGAAAAAAAAAAAATAAAATAATAATATTTTTTTAAAAAAATTAAAAAATAATAAGAAGAATTTAAAAAGTGAACATTTAAAATGAAATCTTTGACCAGAGTCGAAATGTCTGTTACATGTTGCTAAAATTCAGGGTGGCAGTGAACAAGCAATAGTTCACTCATTGTCTAACCTTAACAAACCAGGAAACAGCCTGCACACAGTTCCTGGAAATATGGACTACAACAGTTCAACAATGTAGAGTTTTGTAGTGCCTCAGATCCCTGAACCCTCTAGGCTATACTTATAATTAATCATAGGGTTAAAGTCAGAGATGAAGATATGTATTAATGCTTTTCTGTTAATTACATCCTTTGACAACACTTGGGTACCTTCCTGATGCCAGGGGCTCTAACTACGAGCAATAATTAAAATAAAGCAGTTGCAATCAAGGTCACAGCTAAAGATTACCAATGTGCTATTCACAAAAAGGATGCATAAATTAATTCAAGGCCCATTCCCATGACTTCAGGGAAGAGTCATTTCCAATGATTTAACACAGATTACAACGTACAGCGCTAAAAGAAAACTACTTGCAAAGATATAATTTAATTTTTGTGTTATTTGTTTATTCTTTGTATATTCTTTTCCTCCAAAAAGAACACCGATCCTAATGTCATTTTACAAAGAAATGGCAAGACCATGTTCCACATGTTAAGGCTATTTATACTATATATTTATCTGAGTCATGAGACACATCAACAGTTTTATACATGAAGTAAGAAAGTATTGTATATGTGGACTATGTCACCCAGACTCGGGTGAATGGATACTGACTTGGGGAAAATATATCTTGATTGAGCTAAGGGAGTGAAAATGAAACACCATGCTTCATGATCAATTTGATCAAATCTAAACTGAGCACAGCCAAAGCTTTTCAGCTTCCAGACACATCCTCAGGCTTAGGTTTATAAATAGTGTTTGGGCCTTATGAGGAGAACACTAACTGGAAAGTTTAGCTTTCTTTGGGTCATTTCCTCTAAAATAGGGTATTATACAAGTGAAGCCATAAACACAAACTATTTCTAAAATGGGTGGCAACTGACTTAACATAAATGCCTGGAAGCAACATGTAGAAAATATGGCTAGTATACACCATTTGGATGGCATTTGTAGGACGTATGACTGGGAAAATATACCCTGTACTGCTCCCAAATGTACAAACTGTTAAAGTGAAAAGTCACTTTATGAATTTGAGGTTTTAGTCATCTTAGAGGGCAGTGCTTTTAAGCATTTCCTTTGCCCGTTTCATCCAATCACTTCTTATGCTGTAATAAAGACTGAGTGCATTTCAGTTTTGTCACAGATAATGTTAGTTCTTAAAAAAAAAATCCAAACAAAACATTCATCAAGTTCCCCAATAATATCATCTCTGACAAGGCATTTAAATCCAAATGCATATTGAACTCAAAAAAACAAAGACAAATACAGTGCTCTGGTGGTGCACATAACTCAGACTAAGTGCTGTCTACTGGACCGTACAAATACGTTCAGCAAGAGAAATTTTCCATATTAATGCCTTTCTATCAGAATCCCAGATCAAGCTGATTACAGTTGACATTTCATTCCGTTTTTAGATGAACGGCAATTGGAATGCTCCAGCTACATACAATACATACATAAAATACAAAAGAGTACACAAGAGCTATTGTAAGAAATGCCTGTCATGTTGATGCAGGTTTAAGCCGTAGGACACAGTACAGGCATTTTATATCAAACTCAATACGTCATCCACTAAAGAAACTTTTGCTAAATTACTGTTTTGAGTAGACAGTATGATTTAAAGTACCATTATTCACAAAATACCATGACATTTTGAAAGCTGGATAATACTGAAGTCAGTGGACCCCATTTTTATCATTGTAAAGCAACACTTCAGTCGCAGAATTTGGTTTATTTACTCAAAATGGAGGCCAGAATAGTTTAAGTACAGCAGTGATGCAAACCATTTCTGAAAAACGTTGCAGGGTTGCAGGATTTAATAACAGTGAAGTGAAGTAGGAGCACCCCAATTCCATTCGTTTTGTTTTCTTACTCTTGGTTTCCAAACGATGGACAGGTTTTATCAGGAGTGCTCGGCTATGATGGAATAAAGTGGCCCTCTGGCATTCTGTCTAAAAGGGTAAAAATCGCATAAAAATTGAAAACATCTAGTAGTTTAAACAACTATTAATTCAAAATAGGTGTGGAAAATTCAGAAAGGTGTGTAAAATCCATGATGCATTTACTATATGTAGAACTGTGTGTGTGTTTGGTAAGGGAGGACTCAGGAGGCAGATATATGTTGGGGGAGCGTTTCGGTTTTCTTTCTTATATTCACTCCTTTTTTTTTAATTTCACGCACTTTCCAAGCACTTTCCAGCACACTTTCCCATCAAATTAAATGAAAAATAAAACATAAACCAGTCACAGTCCAAGTAGTTCACAGCTTCACCAAATTCAAGCTCAAGTTTTGTGTATTATGAGTGGACCCAGCTCCATCTCTCTCTGGCTCATCACCCCTACTGGGAGGAAAACCCAACTGTACGTAATAATATAGGTAAGAACAATTACGCATTACCTGCTGGTTCAACCCGCCTTCTTTGTGCTAGAAGTCCAGTGAGCAAGACCGCTGAAGGAGGGAAGAGGCAAAGTCCACAGTCCTTGTCACATGACTGTATGCCTGTTCCTGTATGCCTGTATAGATCACCTGATTATTGCCTGTTCCTGCTTTTGAGCATTTCCTAGTCCTCCTGAATTCTTTTATTAAAGTCTGAACCTGCACTTGCATTCACTGGCCTCTTGATGCTTCTATGATTAATGTCCCTGTACCCAGTCACTTACTTTTGGTGAATGGCCTCCTCTAGGCAAAGCTGTAATTGTTCCATATTGTTTCCATTTTTTAACAGTGAACATAATGGCGCTCCACTGGATGTTCAAAGATTGGCATATTTTTTTTTATACCTAAACCCTGATTGATACTTTTCCAGAACATTGTCCCAGACTTATCTTGATAGCTCCTTGTCTTCATGATCCATCTGTGTTTACGTATGTTCTCTAACAAACTCTGGCGCCTTCAACACAAGTTCAATTGCACACATTCGGCCAAGGTGGTGAACACATATGTAAATATAACTTTCTTAACTAATAAATAATTTCGCAAACTATTTTGTTTTTTCCCTCCACTTCAGTATTATGGGATATTTTGTTTGGATGCTTGATATAATACCAATTAATTCCATTTCAGTTCCAGGCTGTAACACTACAAATATGGAAAAGTTCAAGGAATTGGGTGGATACTTATGCAAGGCAGTGTATCTAACCTAATGCTATGCTGCAATATCATATACTGTATACTAACTTCTAAAAAAAAAAATCCACTGTATCGTTTCAAGAATGAGTAAAAACCAGAATAAATCCAAACAACTGGATTAATAATTTGAGCTCTGACCAGTCATGGTGGCTTTCAGATCAGTCAATCAGAAATACAAGCAACTGATTCCTTTTTATTGTTTGACCTCATCCCATGTACGCTACATTTCTCCTATGCTGTTTTTAAGATTAGACTCTTCACTTCGATCTGCAGACACATGTCTCTTGCTGTCTGCAATGGTGAAAGACTAAGGCATGTCAGTCAATAAATTTGCACCACATGCCTTGCCTTTCATGAAACTGGAATGACTAGAAAGTTTGTCCATTCTTCTTGTTATTTTTTTCTTTCTTTCTTGTAGCAGAAGAGCAGGTGCGAATGTCTGATAAGAAACATGGAACAATTGCTGTACTCACTTAATTGTAATTGTGTTGACATACCCAGAAAAATAAATATGTATATTTAGGCTTAAACTATTTTTATTATTATATTATTTAGGCTTCATTTAATATGTAAATATATATTTTGGCCTAATCCAGACTGACATGGATTTACAGCAATTTTCCACAATAAGATAAAATGGCCAGTGGTTATCATTTTAGGAAAGCTGTAGATTTTCAGTGGACGTAATTTTCTCTGGCTGCAGAATTAAAATGCTGCTGTCTCAGGCAGTTCTTGCACTAATGACAACATTTACAGCCACAGTAGGGCTCTCTTAAATGGACATTACAAAATTATATTGATCTACGTTCTAAGTGTATACTATATTTCTTCTCTGCATCCCGCTTCCTCCCTTTTCTCACCATGCACAGCTGGCACACACCACTGGAAAGTGAAGGCAAATCTTAATTAATCACTATTGTCCAAAAACTGATCCAAAGTTATGTTATAAATGATAACATTATGCCATTCGTTCACTCATTTATTGATCTTCAGCAACAGTGTTATCCTGGTCAGGGTCATGGTGGATCTAGAGCCTAGACTGGAAATTTCAGGTGCAAGGCAGGAATACACCCTGGATGGGACACCAGTGCATCACAGGGCACCATGCACACACACATTCCCACACATTCCCACACATTCACACCTACAGGCAATTTAACATAGCCAAGTGCCTACCTTCATGTTTTCGCAAAAAATGGGGAGGGAACTTTTTAAGTAACCCACGGTGATAAAAAAGTAGAAACTCCAGACGCGTATTATTAACTTGCATTTATTAAATGCAAACAGCTTGCTCTTCAGTTTTAGTCAGTAATCAAATAGTATAAGTCATCAGTCTTATGGTTTCCCTGTCAGATTTTCACTTCTGTATGAAATTATTTTTAAATTTACCAGTACTCTTTGTTTGAGAGTGTGTTGTGGTAAACATCTTTATCTATGAACATCATTAAACTTTCCAAAGGATATGAATCTCCTAGACAAAGTAAATGTGACATTATTAGTACAAAAGTGCTATTGGGTATTTAGGTTTAGAACCAAAGAGGATAGAGTCCTAAAATTTGCACACTGTCTCTAAATGGTAATGCCAGCCGAGAATAAAATGCTATCAACAAACATGCTACTGAGAAAAACAGTAGAGCTATTAGGTTTAGGATTAATTTAAAGATTTTTTTTGCCAACAATAAAAGAAAAAGCTAAAACACAGTAGTCCCTTTATATCCATTAACAATTTGCACTAACACTGTAAATATCTTTCCTTTCAAATGAGTTTTAAAAGTCTCAGCTTTGTTGCTGATTCATTCTATCGAACCCTAAACTGTGGCGTGGGCCTATATAAAAACATTATAACAAACCTACACCTACACAAAATAAACAACTGCACATCACACGTCCATCCTCCCAAAAGGGCAGAAATACAATTTCTTTGTGAGATGAAAGAGTACAAAAATCAGTTTAATACCTACGCATTCTATTCAGAGAGAGACAGTAAATGGATGCATGCCGATAAAAGGTCGTGTCATTTAAAGCGAGATGGGTAATTACTTCAAAACATTCTCAGCATTAATGCAGCTACCTTTGACAAATGCATGCCCACTTCCCCGATTCACTCCTCTTCAGCTGTTCATTTTGCAGTCGAAGCCTGACAGAGCAGGAAAACGTGTCAAAACTGTTTTCTGTGAAATCCTTCCTTACGTCACTCAGCAGTACCCACTGCTTCAACTTATATTCTATCACTTTTATTCCATACACAAGCATTAATTACCTTTTAAAATCTTGCCTTCAGATTAGCTGTTCAACTCTTGTCAAGCTTGGCCTACCATGAGGCAAGAGTTTAGATCATTTATTTCCACAGACCTCCAAGCACCGTCCGTGAAATGTTATCATATGCCCTCTGACAACTTTTTTTTTTTTTTTTTTTTTTTTTTTATTGATCCAGCATATAAATCAACTCATACTCAAGATGAATGTCTGTAATGTTTTTTTTGTCCTCTACAACTGAGAAAGGCATGGCTCTCTTTTATATCTTTTAATACAAATATTAATTGGTCCCTGATGTCTCGATACAATTTAAATCTATCCAGAGGATCGTTATTGTTCTCACTAATGATGAGAGGAGATTAAAATCTAGTAGTTAGAGAATGGGATCATGAAACAGGCAAAACAATGGGAACCTCTATGGATCAGGTAATACGTGCTCTTTTTGGAGTCTTTTAGACAATCCTGACCTAGAATAAATTGAGAGGAATTTAAATTTACAAATTCAACCCTCTTCATGACACTTGCCAGGCAACAGGTAATACGGTATAGATGGGACTCAAAGCTGCACACCACTTCACTGCTAAGTGGCCTTGACCCTTGTAGGTCTTGGCATTGATTCATTTTGCAATTTAGTGCAGCTACGAATAAAAGAATAGGGCAGAAAAGCCCTGTAATCCCTCTGTGGCCATTTGATTTTTTCTAGAAGAAAAGACTGGCTTGTATCTGAAACAGTGCTCCATTTCCCAAATGGGAGGACTGAAAACTGGATCTGTTCCACCGAGCTAACCCATGTGGAAATATATTGCTTCAAAGGTTTTTTTGTTTATATATAAAGAAACGACTTTATATAAAGAAATGTGAAGAGAATTATATTTGCATATAGATAGCCAAATACGAAAACAGCTCAGAATATTCAGTCCCAGATGCATTTTGTTGTCATTTACATTTGATCATTCGAGAGTGTGTTTATTAACTAATTCACCATTAACTAATTAACATGTTTTTAAGGTATCTGACTACGACTTCATATTATTGCAATGTCAAATATTTGTCCAGGGCATGGTGCTCTTGGAATTCATAGGAACATGTTATGTAATTTTAAGTAGTTAAAAAAAAAACTATCAACATTTTATACAGGGAATATAGACACCTCAAACCCAGATAAAGTAAATGTACATTAGTTATAGGCCTAAAAGAACACCTAATATTTGAAAACAGATACCATCCTGCTGTAAATCTTAAGACCTGAATTCAATATCTGTTCATGCCACATCCACATTTTTTGTTGAAGGGCTATAAACTATGGCTATTACATTTTTTTTTAAAATATTATTATAAGTGCATCTTTTCTTTAATACCATTATGATTGTGAGACATTTTATCATATTTAGTTTTGGTTTCAATCCAGAAGAGGTCACATAAAACCAACACACCCGTAAAAACCCACAATGGTTCTATTTAAATCCATAAAGATGCATCGAAACCCCACGTGCGATTTTCTATATGCTGTGAACTCATGATATATAATGAAGGCATGATCATGCTGCAAAGTGTTTGTACGATAGTGATACTTATAGGTATTCAAATTAAAAACAAATATGTGGTTTATTCACTGCGCAGCTGTCCCATGTCATCTTTTTAATGAACTGTGTTGCAAATACAGCTGGTCCAACATGGACTGTCCTCATTCGTCGTGCTTCATGCACAGTGCTGTCGAATCATGTTTGTTCAACATTAGTTATCTTTTTAATCATTAAGCGAACAGAACATGTAATTAAGTGAACAGGACTTGTGCAGTGTACATTGGACAGATGGTGGTTATAAGCATAAGAGTGAATTCTAGATAATACTGTTCCACTGAGGAAATGTTGGGTAGAAATGTAGTACAAGCCTTGAGTTTGACACCTGAATTCAAATTCAAATATTCACCTTCAAATGTTTAAAGTGTTTTTGACTTTTGAAAGAAATGATGTCAATTTTCAGTCAATTATCAATCTCAACCTATCTGTTTAAGGGCAGAGTTTTAATCTCTCAGATTATGTTTATTAGGGTGTATCCTGGAAACAGGAGCAAGATATTAACTGTAGTAACTGTAGACTATTTCAGTGTTTTAATTTGCTAAAAAAACCAGGCTGGTTCAAAAATTATACTCATCAGTTTAGGGGCTACCAGCTAAGATAGTAATCTAGTAAGAAATGCTAGGACCAGTTATGATCTTAGGACACTAACGTCCTCATCCATCCTTTTTAAAATTTTCTTGTCCATACCCAGGCTATAACCACATGGATCTTTTCTTTCATTTAAAGCAAAATTGCACTCAATTATGTGCAAAATCATTTTGTCAACAACTGTTCAGAATTTGGTGTCAGAATTTCTTCCCTTTCAGTTGAACTTGGGTAAGATTACCCTTACCATGTGTCCATAAGCATTATTCTCACAATGTTGAAGTCCCGTGTCCTTGTTCATTGCTCCTAAAAGTTATTCTCAAGTCAGAGCAACTGAGATGGTGTAATAATTCTACAATTAGGCAGGGATGAACATTTACAACTATCCTATCTTGCACCATTATAGTTCTGTTTGAGTGGCATATCAGGTTGGGAGTCTTAGTAGGGACTCAGATATGCTCAGTAGTATATTAGGATCACACACACCAGTTCACAGATATAATTGGTCGGTAAATACAGCTGTTATTTTGGGCAGTGTTTTATCATTTCTCTATTTTTTATTTAAAATGACTAATTATTGTCAAATAAAACAATATTTTCCACTATGGTCCCTTCTATGACAGATCCCAGCTGACCAAAAGGATCAGGATCTGTTCAGGTGCTAAAAACTGCTGAAAAGGAAGTTTTGACTATCTGGAAATGTGTTATATTTATATTGTGTTCTTCAATATGTATCAGTTAATACTGACAGACAAACAGCTGCTTAATTCATTTCCAAGTCATTCTTTTGTGTAAAATTTCACAAATGGAAATCCATTGATCTGCCTGATTTCACTAACTTTTTTCCTTAAGGTGCTTTTCTCCATCAGATCCCCTTGATGACAAAATTTCTCTGTTAAATATTGATTTCACAGACTATGATGAATTTACTGGTTGCTCATTTGCACTATTTGTCCATATAGCACACAATAATAGAAGGGATTTATTAATAATTGCACTATCCGTTGCACCCAGATGAGGATGGGTTCCCTTTTGAGCCTGGTTCCTCTCAACGTTCCTTCCTCATATTGTCTCAGGGAGTTTTTCCTTGCCACCGTTGCCTCTGGCTTGCTCATTAGGGATAAATTCACATATTTACAATATATTTTTTGAATCCATTTATTTCTGTAAAGCTGCTTTGTGACAATGTCCATTGTTAAAAGCGCTGTATAAATAAAATTGAATCGAATTGAATTATTTCCTTTTTGTGCTCTGCTCCTAGATATAACGACAGTCAGTGCTCAATGAAGGCAGCTTGTCATACAATGGAGAAAAGGTGGCATCGTCCTGGCTTGAATGTACAATACCAGGCTTGGCAAGACCACTTGCGTGATTATAAAGCAGAAATTGTATGTGCCAGGTCTCAGACAACTTGTTTCTACTATAAATAGATTGCTCAATTGTAACTGCTCCACCAACTTGTCTGTTTCAACTGAACTTTGTAACAAATTTCATGATTTTTTTATTACCAAGATTGACAATGTTCGTACATTCATTCTTACTACTACTTCTGTTTCCTCTGCTTCTTCTCTCAGTCTCTCCTTTTTTTTGGCACCCCTCTTTCAAATTCCTCTCTACTTGACCATGTTTCTCTAGGTAATGAGGTACCACATATGAAGGCTACCACTTGCATTGTTGATCCTATACCGACTAGTTTATTTAAACCGTGTTTTGCCTCTTTGTGTCCTGTATATGTCTTGAGTATAATAAATGACTCCCTGTGCACTGGTGTTGTGCCGGCGGCATTCAAAATTGCTGCTGTAACTCCAGTACCTAAAAACACTAGCATTGATTTGGACAACGTTAACTTTCATTCTATCTCTAACCTTCTTTTCCTTTTGAAAAATCTTAGAATGAACTGTTGCTTCTCAATTACACAATCACCTCATTATTAACAATCTTTTTGAGCCCCTTCAATCTGGCTTCCGTAAACGCCACAGTACAGAAACAGCTTTAGTTAAGGTCACTAATGACTTGTTAATAGCTTCTGACTCTGGTTCTCTTTCTATTCTCATCCTTCTTGATCTCAGTGCCACTTTTGACACTGTTGATCACACTCTTTTACTTACCCATCATGAAACTGTCTTTGGTGTCTCAGCAACTGCTTTAAATTGGTTTAGATCCTATGTCTCAGATCATAGGCAGTTTGTCTCTCTGGGTGGATGTAGGACAGAGATGGGTTCAGTTCACTTTGGCGTCCCTCAGGGTTCAATCTTGGCCTCCTTACTTCAAGGTTCAAAGTTCAAAGTTCTTTATTTGTCACATACATATTACATGCATGTGATATAATGTAGTGAAATGGTTTTCCATAGTTCCTCATCCCACAGTGAAACAACTAACCATAAACTGAACCATATATAGAACCTATATTTTATGTCTAAAATATAGTAGACATATAACACAATATTGTAGACATATACTAAAATATAGTAGCCTATAGAGGAATGTAATGTGCATAAAATGGAATAGAATAGAATAGAATATGTAAAGAAAAAATATAGTGTATAGTGTATACAGAAACTATTTAGTGTGTCATTTTTTTTTCCTATAGTGCAAACTGTTTTGTGTATGTGTGAGGTAGGACTTACTTTTTACCATTTACATTTTGCCTCTTGGTCAGCTCTTAAGATCACTTGGTCTTATTTTTTTTATGCAGCCGACACACAGATTTACATTCATTCTAAACGTGGTGATAATATGGTAGTCACTTTTCTTTCACCTCGTATTTCTGAGATTAAAAATTATAGATGGCTCAAAATTTTCTTTGTCTTAACAGTAATAAGACTGAAGTAATGCTCATTGGATCTCCTCACCAGGTTCGTCAAGCTGGCTCTTTAAATTTAACCATGGATGGCTCAGCTTTGGAGTTTCAAACAAAACTAAAAAAACCTAGGGGTTATATCTGATGCAAGTTTGTCCTTTGATCTAGATGTGCAGAATACTGTTAAAACATCCTTCTTTCGTCTCAGAAATATTGCAAGATTGCACCCTGTGTTATCTTTCTCTGTGGCTGAAAAGCTGATCAATACTTTTGTCTTTTCTCGCATTGATTATTGCAATGCGCTCCTTGCTGGGGTCTCTAAGTCTACAATAAATAAACTGCAGTATGTGCAAAATTCAGCAGCTAGAATCCTGACGAGGTCCAGGACAAGTGATTATATCACTCCTATTCTGGAGTCCTTGCACTGGCTCCCTGTCAGGTTTTGTGTTGATTTTAAAATCCTCATGCTTACATAGAAAGTTTTGCATTGTTTGGCTCCTCAGTATTTGGCTAAGCTTTTAACCCATTACACCCCATAGTGTGATCTCTGCTCGTCCAGTTCTGGTCTTTTAACTGTCCCTCAGACTCGTTTACATATTACAGGTAATAGGGCCAGAGAAGCCCAGTCTTTTAGTGTATTTAAATCTTCTCTCAAAACTTATTTATTTAAGATAGCTTTTACTTGATGAATTATTATTTATTTATTTTTTTTTTGTTTTGTTTTTCTTTATTTTTCAGTTTTAATATTATTATAATTATTATTGCTATTGTTATTATTTTGAATTGTATTTTTTATTATTAACTGTTTTTTGATGCATGCTTATGTACTTTCCTTTATGCTATGTGCTTCTGTTTCTTTTCCTATGTAAAGTGCCTTGAGAGGCCTTTTTAAAGGTCCTATATAAAACAGGTGGCTGCAATTATCCATTTTCAAATGCACACAGACAGCTATTATAGAGGACGAAAAATGACTTTAGGATAGATAGATAGATCTATCTTTGTATAGAGTTGCACATAGACATAATTCTACTGCCATTTTCAGAAACAGCAAAAATAAAAGGCAAACCAGACAGACTAGACAGAATGTTGAGTATAAATGACCTTATCCAATACTGTGCCATCCTCCGACAAATTGTTCTCTCGCACACTCTGAGCAACTGTGCTATGTCTCCAGCAGTGTGGCCCAAAAGGAGGTGAGCCTCGATTATGTTCGGAGGTAAAAGATAGGACGGATGTCCAATGTTCGCTTCCTCTGTCTCTGAGAGAACTTGTTCACTGTTGAACTTGATTGGATGCTAAACTGAATTGATTAAACGCTAAACTGAGCCCATCTGATTGATGTGTAGGAGACGGTCATTGGCTGAATGAGAGAAGAAGAGACCCTCAATATTTGTAAAGATCTGTTTCTTGGAAATGTATTCAGTTTCATTAATACTCAAGTAAAGTACAAATAAGTCCAAATAATACTTAAGTATAGTAATAAAGTACAATTACTTAAAGTAAGCATTTCAAGTATTTTTCCACCTCTGTTAAGGATCAAAATCAAATATTAGATGTCAGCTCTCTACTGACCAGTTTTTTTAAAAGGTTGTAGAAAAGAAGGTCGTCCTAAAAGAATAGCTAAAAAAGCAATACCTCTGACATTTGTAAATGTTACTATAGAAATCATATGCTGTAGTATGACGAACCCAGAATTGAAATTTTGACCATGAACATCCACAACCATCCACATTTGGCTAGAGTGCATACAAGCAAAACATTTAATAGAGCGTAAAATATGGTGGTTGAAAAACAAGGATTTGGGGCTGTTGTGAGTCTTTGTGGTCTTCGCAGGGTTTTTTTGAGTTGCAGGTCTTGTGAGTATAAATGTAACAATATAAAATGTTCTGCATGTGGTCCAAGATCCCTTTACAATAGTCCTTGTTAGATACTATAGTTTCTTTCATACCACTGCTATGCTGATGACACTTTACTCATCATCTCCTTTCCTCCCTCAGACTCCCTCTTGTTTCCGCGCAGATCTCAGCATGTCTGGCAGAAATCTCGTCATGGATGGCAGCTCATCAGCTGAAACTAAATTCCAGCAAAACTGAGCTGCTGTACATCCCTGGAGATGCATCCGCATGTCAAGATCTTGTGAGCTCCCTGGACAACTGTTAGATCTCACAGTCTGTCACTGTACGCAGCCTTGGTGTAACCACGGACAACCAACTGTCCTTCTTGCTTCACATCGCTAAACTGACTCACTCATGTAGGTTTCTTCTACAACATTCTCCTCTACAACATTAGGAGGATGTGTATATCCACAGAGGCCACTCGGGTGCTTGTTCACTCTCTTGTCATTTCAAGACTGGATTACTGCAACTTGTTCCTGGCAGGTCTTCCTCTGTGCACCATCCGACCTCTGCAACTGCTCCAGAATGCAGCGGCATGACTTGTTTTCAACCTCCCCGAGTTCTCCCACACCACCCCATTGCTACACTTCCTCCACTGGCTTCCTGTAGCTAACCATTTCAGATTGAAAAAACACTAATGCTTGTCTAAAAAAGCCAAAAACAGACCAGTGCCCACCTACCTTAATGCACATATCACACCTTACTCTGTAGAGTACAAGGAAGACATGCACAAGACTCTTCTCTGTCCTGACACCCAAGAACTTCCCCTGGCTTCCAAACATCTGAGTCTTCAAACAAAGATTAACGACCTACCTCATCACCAAGCACTTAAATTACCTCTTTGTTATTTTTTTTATCTGTGTCTTGTCATTTTTTTCAAACTGTACTAACATCCCCAGCAGTGTTTTTAGACCAATGGTACTCTTAGTCCCTGACCCAGTGAACTAGCATGAGGATGTGACAAAGCACTTCTAAGTAAATGTAAATGTAGTTGTAAGGTCAGTGATTTTATTCTCTCTGGTAGCGGCTTCACAAATTATTAATTGTAGGGATGTGTTATGCAGGGAGAAAAATCTATAACTTTATAAAACTTTCAATGTCTGAAAAAAAAATGTGTGAAAATAAAACTCTACAGTGTCCTCATATGCTTAAGCTCAAATTGTAATTGCAGGGTTTATTATTATTATTATTGCTTTTTTTACTGCTATTTTTGCATCTCAGAGGACAATTACCTGTACATATGCTTTGCTTTCATGAAAGATAGCCTTTTTGCTAGGATTAAAATAACCTTAAGTTTAAATCTGTCCATTATTTCTAAAACAAAGACCACTATTGGAGGCCAGTTCCACAAGTAAGACCGCAAAGTCTGAAGAAAACAATTTTGTATTATAGTAGCAGGCACAGGTTATTTTATCCCATAGCACCTTTCTCTGAGTTTCGGTCTAAGATTGCTTTGGATAATGTACTTTTCCCCTTTTGGATTCTGTTGAGCCTTAGCTTACATGTTCAAAAGCGATGTGTTTCGCCCGTCTCATTTCCCCAATGGTGTTGTAACTCCCGTTCTGGAGTAGTTTAGGCTGTTTCAGCTGCTGTTACAAAGGTGTATAAAATGTTATTAAGTCAATTTAACACATTCAGGATTCAGGGTGAAGTGTGTACCTTATAACGAATCATCAATTTTGAAATGAGCTCTGGGCCTCTGCATTATGCCTTGTACACCAGATGCTACACTGTTTTTATAATAAGCTTTTGTCTGCTTCAGTTCTTGGGATAGCACTTAATAGACTTTTCCATCAAACTATTAATTAGAGTTCTATCCCTGTTCATTTCTGTGGTGTAGTTTCTATGGCTCTCTTTAGGTAGTCAAGAGGGAACATCTGAGCGTCCGGCCTCTAAATCTCTCTCTTTTAATTATCTTGGAGGCTATCATGGCTGCTCATCAGCGCAATATCATTTAATAATTGAGCAGATAAATGTTGTCTCGTGTACTGTCATCTTGGGTAATGTTGCATTGCTATATACACCCATTCCTACAGGGGGCTCACAATAACCCGTCAATGTTTTATACAGCTCCTTTAACTGTAAATTGTCTTCACTAGGTGTGACACCACCTGGGTATATTACGGTATTCCCAAAGAAACGTTGCCTGTGAAGACTAAATCACACAGCCTGTTCCCAAAGAACATTAGTCTAACGTAGTGCACTCAGTGACACATTTTCAACACAGCTGTCAGTAACCGTGTTTGTTTAATGTGCTGTTACTGTCAGTAGCAATAAATAGTAACGATGTTAAGAAAGATTCTGGCCCTTATAAGTCTAACTTGATCCATATACCTTTTAACTCTATGTGAAATAACATTTGGTGTATATTTTCTCAAAGTTAACAACATCATCATCTCTAACATCTATAACAGTTAATCCTAATCATAATTTAAAAAAAAAATACTAAGTAACTATTTCAGACAACCATCTCCGCCTGGCAAATGCACAAGTCTGTCTAATAGAAGATGAAGCAACATTGTTTATCTTGAGATATTCTTTCACTGAAAAGTTTTCATCCATCATTTATTCAGTTCATCTTAATCCAACTATTTCAGACAACCGTCTCCACTTGGAAAGTGCACAAGTCTATCTAATGGAAAATAAAAGAAACGTATCATTTGTCTTCGGAACGTGTTTCATCCGGTGGGAAACCCTTGTGCACAAATGCATAAAATGGCATCAGTGAAGTGCATCAGCGTTGGTTTGTCAAAAAAAAAAAAAAAAAAAGTTTGTTCTTCACATTTGCTGCAATCTTTTTCAGCACTGCAAGACCATAGCAGCATGTGCTCACTGACTGGTTCAGCAGCTGAATATGTGAAAAAAAAAAAGTGGATAATGTTTTAATGGTTGCTTCATCTCCTGTTGCTGGCTGAATGCCAAACTGCATACTAGCATACTAAATAGCATGCCACAATTGTGCACTGTCATAGGTTAGTCGTCACCATAAAGGCTGTATTATCTTACCACACTATTTAGTACACAAATGTGTGGTTCGGGATGCAGCCTTTAAATCACTGCTGAAAATTAATGACTTCCCTAAGAGGCAGAAGTGAAGGGCCCCTGTGCCAGCATTAAATCTGGGCCCTATGCATGCTGCCTAAAGTATTTGCATATGCATACTCCCACACGATTAACATTTAATAAACAGTCACTAACCTTGTAGTACCATTGCAAATCAGAAAAAGTATGGATACTAAACAACATATAACTCACACAGACACCAGTAATACTGTGACCTTACTGCATTTAGCACATCAATGCAGTTACCATTATTTCATTTTGCTGAAACTAGCTACATAAAAAACCCACAATCTTTATAATTGAAATATCTCTATTAGTTTTGACATGACCAATATTGTATTGCTGTGTTTTATGTTTAAATATTTCTTCATGAGTGTAGCTTTTGTTAAATTAAAAATGTCAATTCCTTTAAAAACTCAGTGAGTCACTAACTGGTGATGGGTGTATAATATAAAATAACTGATAATAAAGTGCTACTGTTTAATTAAATCATCAGAGGTGGCAATGTTTCCCCACTGGACCCACAATCAGGACTTAACTTGATTTCTTGTGTAGGCGTCTTCGCTCTGTCTGATTTTCATCATGATAATACTGTCGCAGACAAACAAGTGAAAATTGGTGGTCTCAAAATGATTAATATGACACGCTGGCCAGATTAACCACAATGTCAGAATGTGGATGCTACTATGATACATGTCAATGTCAATATTGTATTGTAAGATTATTGTAAGAGAACCTGATGTATAATCTGATGTGCAGCACATGTGACCATAACTTACAGGTATATCACAAAGTCTGCAACAGAATTAGACCAAGATTTAATTGCCATCACCTCGTACATTGTGACACATGATAAACGTAAGATATTTATTACTGCAAGGTGGGTGAGATGTCTTAGACTCCACCTAGATTTCAGCTGCTGGCAACTCATGGGCTCATGAGAATCATAACCCTATGATTATATCTTTGAATAGATAAAACTCTGTGTAGAATAAAGGCCTGATTTGACTGGAAGCAACCACAAATGTGTGGCGGTCTGGAAAAAAAAGTCGGATGTGACTGTGGCTGAATTCTATTACACAGCCAAAAAAGTCGGGTTTTGGCCAAAATTCTGTTCTGCCTTGGCTTCCTGCCTGCAAAGATCAAGTTATGTTGCTAAAAACAGTCAGTCTAGCTTTACTAGCTAAGTTTGATTTCCTCACACAGTGAATTTTTGTGCTTTGATCAAGTTGTTTACAATTATGTGCTATAAAACTAATGGGAATATGCCTTCAGTTTGTAATCAGATAAATGTAAATGCTTGTTTCTGCCTTTTCACTTTTGGGAGTTACCAGACTTTAAAATGCTAATGCTTTGTTGTGGTTGAGATACATGAAAAAAAAAAAAAGAGAGAAACATTTCAGTTCAGTACAGGTGTGTTCTTCCCTCTGTCTGATTGTACAAACTCCATAGAAAACCACACACATTCTCCTCCAAGATTTTTCCAATGCCTTGCATCAACAAATGCTGGATTGACTAATGTTACTCTATTTAATTGAACAGTGGATTTAACCAAGGAGTATTGACACATTCCCTGATTGCCAAAGTCCAAGGAAAAATATCATTCTCTAATCTGTTCAGTTTACACCAATGCATCACCTTTCTGTTGAGTTTATTCGAGGTTCCCGTGACATTCCGGTTCCTGATGTCCAGAAACTCTGCTATATCTGCACAATAATCTTCACTCAAGGTTGCGAGAGGCAAATGGAACATCGGAGGCCAGTTCTGAAATTGCTGACATGGGTGGAGCACACAGCCAAAAATGTGCTGGAAAAATGTGCTTCACATATGGTGTAGTGTTTGTATGGGATTTCTATTTGACATTTGGTGAAGCAGTTGAATTGTGATCAGTCATGGACACAAATGGTTTTTCTAATGGAATCCAAAGGTCCCACAGCATCCCGGTAGTTTTTAATGGTGACTTCAGGCCTGAGGATGTCCGGTGCTGGTAGACTTCTGTGCTATTTGCATTTAAAATGTCCTGTACTTTAGGCTGTTTGCAAGTAAACAAGAAACAGTGGTATACAGCATTTGTGGACTTTGGGTTCATCCAACAGAATTTAATTGGCTTATGAAAAGTGGGCATTCCAAAACAAACACGGACTACTGCTGCTCCCCAACACCACCGGCACGCTCATTACAGGAGGGGGAGGTGGACAAAATCCTGCTATTAAAGCATGATTACATTTTTGCCCCAGGAGTGATCCATATTTACAGTACTTAAGTCTGTATGTGCAGCTACCAACAAAGAATGGACATGCAAATTCCAGGCCAGGTTTCTGTTTACCCCTACGAGCATCTCAAAATGTTTTTGCTAATATTAGCGGTAGTTGCCATGAAAAAGTTTGACATGAAACCTATGCTAATGCTAGCTGTACTAGCACGTAGTTAGTAAACTCCATGGAGAAGCAGAAGGCAGGCACAACTCTGTGGAATTCCTGTGACCAAAAGGATGCACTGAGGTAGTCAAAAAAAAGTGAGACATTGTGAAGAAGAATGCTTGAGTGGAAAGAGATCACTAAGTATTTGATAATTAAAGTATACACGGTAAACAGTACTAGGAACAGTAAAGGAAATCGATATGATCATACTGTGAAAAGGAGTCCTGATTTGAGGACAAGACACTTACTGTATTTATTTATAAGTAAATAAACATTTACATCCACTGTTAATACACAGACAACTGGATTCTCTAGCGGATTGTTACAGAAAGTAGCTAGTTAGACTTTTTATTTGTACAAAGTTTTCTTTCCAAAGCTCACAAGAGCATTAGTGAGATCAGGCACTGATGTTATTGTAGATGAGGAGGTCTGGGGTGCAGTCGGTGTTCCAGTTCATCCCAAAGGTGTTCAGTGGGGTTGAGGTCAGGGCTCTGTGCAGGACACTCGAGTTCTTCCACTCCAATCTTCACACACCATGTCTTCATGGAGCTCGCTTTGTGCACAGGGGCATCGTCACGCTGGAACAGGTTTGGGCCTCTTAGTTCCAGTGAAGGGAAATTGTATGAATTGCTGTTGAAACACCCAGCGGCCACAGCAGCCATATTTGTATTTACGCTTTCATAAGTTTCATATGATTTCTGGTGCATACTTTTGGTTGAGGTCATCAAGAGAAAATGTTTGATTTCTCCATATTGGCCTGCTTCTCATTTATTACCTGAATATGTTTAAAGATGAAAAAATGTTACTTACAATGCAGAAACCACTATTATTAATCATTTAAATCGGTTTTGGAGAGAACATTGTAAATTTATGCTGGACCTCAGTAAGTTTTATAAGACAAGTCACCAAAATCATTTGACAGATTCATACAAAAATGAGCAAAAATGAGTTTGAATACTTTAAGAAAACTTTTTGATTAAGTTCATTGCAGATCAGTGTGAAGAAATGAATTATCTCTGAACTCTGATGTATTATTCAGATTGAGGCGGTGACTATATTTACTCACTGGCAGAGGAAATGTTTATGTAGATAACAGGGTTGGCAGATTGGCTAGAATGTTTCCAGTTGAATCAATGTTTAAAAACCTTCCCAGCTGACTACAAACCGACTCATATTAACTGTGGCCATATTAGATTTAAAGTAAATTTTAGATGTATATCAGCAACAAAAAAAATTCAAACCTTGTGATTATGGTGGCCTGTAGTGCAAAAGGTATTACCACACCAAAAACATGGCAGCAAACCATAAAACACAACAATAAAACCAAAAACACAGCATTGAAATCAAAAGCAAAACAGCACAATGAAAAACACAACAAATCAGCAGGTCAGAAAATGGAACAGCAAAACAAAAAACAGCAAATTCAGAAACATGACAGCAAACTTGGAAACACAGCAGCATAACCGAAAACACGACAACGAATTCGAAAACATGACAGCAAACTTGGAAACACAGCAGCATAACCGAAAACACGACAACGAATTCGAAAACATGACAGCAAACCAAAAATAACAGCAGATTCAGAAACAGGAAAGTAAATCAGAAAACCCAACAGCAAATCCAAAAACACAACAGTTTGTATTGTTTGTAATCTTTACTTAACCAGGATAAAAAAAAAAAAACCACTCACTGAGATAGAATGAATGAACAAGCTGAACAGCAAATTCAGAAACATGACAGTAAACCAGAAAATGCAACCAAACCAAAAATCATCAACATTAAATTAAAATGGAAAGTGTCTACTTAACATCACATGCTCATTGCTGATTGGACTATCAAAAGGAAAAAGAGCTGCACTTTCTCAGTCTGTCACATAATTAGGCTGGCAAAAACGATTACCAGCTGGCCGGCTAGATAATGATTCTAATCTGGCTCAAGAAATGAATTTAGAATCTGCGTTATAAAGTAACAACATCTTGTGGACCATAACTGATTTGAATGATGACAAAAAAAGAACTAGTCTCTGTTTTTCCAATAGGGGGCAAAATAGAATAACAAACACAGGGCCAACTAAATGTGCTAATCGTATGTAGCTCTTCATTAGCATAATATCTAACTTTGATATAATATAAAAGTTAGTATGTATTAATATAGTAATACTGCTGGGACTGTGCATGTATTTCTGTCTGACAGACGGTGAAACTTGTTAGTTTAAGCTTTTACTGTAAGCACTCATGAATGTACAGTATGTATGTATGTATGTATATGTAATATTGTATATTGTCCAAATATCAACAACTCTATATATGCTGATAAATGAACACATTTAAGAGTTGTGTTATTGGTCTACAGTACGTAGCAGTACCATTTTCAGATTATTTATTTATCATGTGCTTCTTAACCAAATGAGAGTTTAGCAAGTCATAAGTACAAAAAGTAAGGATTTAATATCAAACTTGGGTATTCAGACCGATAGTATCTTCCCTTTAAAGACCATGGAGGAGACTGCAGGAGACAGCATTTTAATCAGAGATATTGCTTAAAGCAAGGACTAAATAAATTAAATTAGTTATTAGTAATTCTTTCAATTAAAGTGAGCTGTAAGTGTAGGAGATATTTTGCGCTGTCAGCTTATCCTTTAAACCACTGGCACATTTTCTTTATAGGAGACCACATCAAATTAAACGAAACATTGGCATTAGTTTATTAATTCAACAAATCAATAAGCAAATTAGAAGTGTAACCAAATAGCCTATATCTCACTCATACATGACAATTTCATAACCTTCATTTAGTATCTTGTGGCAAATTGTGCACACAATAAATTTTGTTTAAGCTATTGTATAATGAGGATGGAATCATATTGTTATATAAAACAAGGTTTTTAGCAGTTGATCTGATAATTACAACTAGGACTATTCATGCAACAATATACAGCGATCAGCCATAACATTATGACCACTGACAGGTGAAGTGAATAATATTGATTATCTCGTTACAATAGCACCTGTCAAGGGTTGAGATATATTAGGCAGCAAGTGACCAGTCGGTTCTCAGAGATGATGTGTTGGAAACAGGAAAAATCGCCAAGCGCAAGGATTAGAGAGACTTTGACAACGGCCAAATTGTGATGGCTAAATGATGGGTCAGAGAATCTTTAAAATGGAAGGCCTTGTGGGGTGTTCCCGGTATGCAGGGGTTAGTACCTACCAAAAGTGGTCCAAGGAAGGACAACCAGTGAACTAGCGACAGGGTCATGGGCGCCCAAGGCTCACTGATGCTCATGGGGAGCAAAGGCTAGTCTGTCTGGTCTGATCCCACAGAAGAGCTACTGTAGCACAAATTGCTGAAACGTTAAAGCTGGCTATGATAGAAAAGTGTCAGAACACACAGTGCATCGCAGCTTGCTGCGTATGGGGCTGCGTAGCCACAGGCCTGTCAGAGCGCCCATGCTGACCCTGTCCACCAGCGAAAGTGCCTACAATGGACAGGTGAGCATCAGAACTGGACCACGAAGCAATGGAAGAAGGTGGCCTGGTCCAATAAATCACATTTTCTTTTACATCATGTGGACGGCTGGGTGCGTGTACATCGTTTACCTGAGGAGGAGATGGCACCAGCATGCACTATGGGAAGAACGCAAGCTGGCGGAGGCAGTGTGATGCTCTGGGCAATGTTCTGCTGGGAATCCTTGGGTCCTGGCATTCATGTGGATGCTATTTTGACAAGTACCACCTACCTAAACATTGTTGCAGACCAGGTACACCCCTTCATGGAAACGGTACTCCCTAATGGAAGTGACCTCTTTCGGCAGGATGGCCATCAAGTCCGATCCATGGAGGCCCCACTTCACAACTTACTAGACTTAAAGGATCTGCTGTTAACGTCTTTGTGCCAGAAACCACAGCACACCTTCAGGGATCTAGTGGAGTCCATGCCTCGACGGGTCAGGGCTGTTTTGGCAGCAAAAGGGGGACCAACACAATATTAGGCAGGTGGTCATAATGTTATGGCTGATAGGTGTATGTCCCATTATAAGAGTATTATAAAACAAATAAGAGATTATGTCACTGGCAGATCATTTTGGTTTTTTTCTATAAATAAATACTTGAAATGCCCAAAATTACAGCAACACCCGATATACCATGGCAGAGTGTGAGAACTTCTGCAGAGGGGAATGAAAGAACATCCCCAAAACTATATGTGCCAAGCTTATAGCATAAGGCTGTGATGACTGCTGAGGGTGCTTCACTCAAAACTCTGAATACATGCATAGGTATACTGTGTAACACATTTGGCTGTTTGGCATGCTATATTCACTGCTATTGCATGGCAATGTGTTAGATCAGTATCTCACTTCCGTTCTAATTATAAATAGTGGGGGTTAACTACAGCATTTCCTGGTATCATAGACCTCAGTTTAAAACTGTAATGTGAAGCACAGGTTAGGAAATGGAAAAAAAAGGCAATTATCCAACAGGTAGGCATCTGAAACTTTATACTTTGAAATAAATATTTTTTGATGGTTTAAATATGACATGTATTCAGGCATTGTAAATGACAAGGAATTTTTCAATTGTTAGGACCAAGAAGAGAGGATGCTGATTATGTGAATATGCAGAAGTGGCAACCAAAGCACAAAACATGTCCAGGTATGTCTTGTTTAGATATTAAAATTTATTCTAATTATAATTTTAGCCATTTAAAGTGACACTTAATTGTAGTAGAGACATCCATGAGAAGAATTTATTCTTGTTATTACTTACAATATATAGTAGCTATAAATAGTGATTCCCTCTCTTTTTTCTGGATTTTGAAGTAAGTAACGCAAAAATGCAGCTTGTCATGTTACAGAAAAACTGGAAGTGCAAATGCCTCTGTCCTGAAGAGTTTCCCATAACAGAAAACTGACTGACATTTACAAAGCACCGACACCTGAGACTTATTCTGTTAACGTTACGTAAATATTTCCTTGCAGAAAACTTTACCACATGAGCAATTCTGGATTTTTCGTCAATAAATAATAAAGTTTTTAATCCATTAAATATTAGCCTTAGATTATGTGGAGTGTTCACCAGACTAGTCCTTGTGAATGGCTTGCTGTAGAAACAATATTGTATAAGAATGATTAATACTCACATTAAAATAAATCTCTGATTTACAGCCAGCATTACTGTCAAAGCTGCTGTTATAGAAAATTAACCAACACTTTCTGACCAGTCAGATTTGAGAATGCAACATTTTTGGGTGTTTACTGGTTAAAAGAAAACAGTTCTAACCTATTAGTTTGTTTCTGACATGGCATGAAAATGATCTTAGCAAGTGATACTCTGAATAAAGGAAAAGTTACCAAATGGTTCTCACCATGAGAATGTGACATAACAAATATAATGCCATTAAACCTATTCGTCGACATATTTACTAATTCCAAGCTTAATATTGTCTTCTTCTATTGGCAGATCATTTTGCTTCTTTCTAAAAACAAACACATAAGCAAAATGATCTGCCAATAGAAGAAGAATTTTTTTAAGCTTGAAATTAGAAAAAAAAAAAATCTAGAAATGGGCTTAATAATCTTATATTTGTTTAAAAACAATCAAAATTACTCTAAAAGAAATATTACTTGAATTTGCTTATATTCCAAATGTTTTTACTTGCTATCATTTTATGTAGTGTAATTAGCTTCATTTGTCAGATTTTATTAGCAGTTTTGACTAACAGCCTTGAATTTTTAATAAAGAAATACAAACGCATGAAGTTTTCTAATTTAACAAATGTGAATGATCAGCTAATTTTTAAGCCTCACGTATGAAGGAAACCTTGAAGTTGTGCAGTGGATCCCCAGGACTAAAGTCAGAAACCTCTCTATATGACAAAGATCTATAAAATAATTAAATCTTCTCTCTCAGATATGACTGACCACACTGAGTTGAAAGACAACAAGAAAACAGGAAAGATCCTCATATGTGCTGTTGGTCTCCTCCTAATGCTTGGTTCTTTATCAGCACTCTGTGCTGTAGGGATCGTTTGTGAGTATTGCCTATCATCTTTATCGTTGCTGTTCTCATTCAACAAATCACAATAAAGTGTCTTATTTGATACATTAAGTGAGTCATCATATCTATATAGACTTTCATTCAATTTTCTATTCCAGCTTATTTAAAACCTGTGATAATTCAGTTGCAGGTTACAGAACCAGTGTTAAATTCCCCCGTCAGTTGTTGTCTTCCCATTGTCGAGTAACACCAGGACATAGATGTTACTCCAGCCTTTCTTCTCTCTCTTGAAGTTGATTAGAAACTGGAATGCACAATGTCTTCTATCCTGAAGACTTTCCTAAAGCAGAACACTTACTTACTGTTACAAAGCACACTGGAGGCTCTTGCTGTCATCCTAGCATTAAAACATAATTTATTTTCCAGACATTATTATAAATTAGTGGTTAGCACTTTTGTCTCGCACCTGCTGGGTTGGGGGTCCGATTCCCGCCTCTGCCCCGTGTGCGTGGAGTTTGCGTGTTCTCCCCATGCTTCAGGAATTTCCTCCAGGTACTCCGGTTTACTCCCCAGTCCAAAGACATGTGTTGTAGGCTGATTGCCATTTCTAAATTGTCTGTAGTGAGTGAATGGGTGCGTGAGTGTGTGTGTGATTGTGCCCTGCGATGGGTTGGCACCCCGTCCAGCGTGTCCCCCGCCTTGTGCCCCGAGTCCCCTGGGATAGGCTCCAGGCTTGCCGCGACCCTGTGTAGGATAAGCAATGCGGAAAATGGATGGATGAATAGATGGAGGATCGAAGTATGACTTTAACCCTCGGTATTCTTGTTCAACAGATCACAATAAAGTGGTCTCATATGAGCTATTAAGTGAGCAGTATGCTAACGCTACAACAACACTGATGACGCAAGAACGCAAAGCCAAGGGTAAGTGGTTTCAAGAGCTTCCTGTTTGCTTTAGCAGCTTGCAGTGGCTGGATATTTTCAGAACTCAGTATTTCACAGTTATGAAGTCACCCTCCTCACTGGTGCCAGCAATGCCAGGTGGTTGTATTTAATTGCCATTATTATTATTATTATTATTGTGGTTGTTGTTGTTGGGCTTTTCTCTGGTTTATTCCCATCATCAAAAACACTTTTGCATCAGAAACACTTCTCTTTTGCATTAGAGGTAGAAAGACTGTATGAAGCACTGAAGGTGGAGAATCAGCAAGTTCTTGGACGTCTTTCAGCATGCAATGGTAAGGCTTTTCTCCCCCTAATACTTCCATCATCAGAAAGCCCTCGCAAGAGACATCTTACTGAAGCCTCACCAGTGGTTCCTTATTCTGAACAGGTGGTTGGTGTGTTTATATGATGGGTGTAGCCACAGAGCCTCCAGAAAGTATTCACCCCCCAATGATTATTTCCCTTTTTGTTCTACTGCAACATCACATTTGAGTATATGTTTTTAGATGTATAATTTTTTTTTTTTTTTTAAATCCAAAAACTGTTTAATTGATAATCATTCACCCACTCTTCTAAAGAGGCTGGATCTGTGAAGAGCTGATGATGTTGAAGCCTGCACAGGTTCTCCTATCTCAGCCAGTGAGCTCTGTAACCATTTCAGTGTTGTAGCTGGACTCTTGGACACTTATCTTACAATTGACCTTCTTGCCCAAGCACTGAGTTTGGCCTGATCTTAGTACTGTTTGGGCCATGCCATATGTTTTCCACTTATAATGGATTTCACATTGCTCCTAAGAAGGTTCAGAGTTATGGTGATGGTTAAATAACCTTCTGGAAACTTCATGGGAAGTTTCTTGGTCTTCATGATGGCAGGACTAATCTGATCTGCCACTGGACAGTAGTTGCGAGTCCTCCCAAAAACAGGGACATTTATTGTGCACGCGTACAATTGGACACGGGTGGATGTAGAATTAACACAGGTATACCCTGTTAAACAGTTTATTACTAAAGATCCAAAATCCAAGGCAAAAAAATAACAAAAGTATAATCCAAACGCTCAGAAGATACAAGGAAAAAATAAAAAATCCAAAAGTGCAAAGTCCAAATCAGAAAAGAAGAGGCAAAAATCCAAACGCTCAGAAAATCCAAAAACGGCAATTCAAAGTCCAAAAAGTTCACAAGAAAGCAAAGTACCAAAACAACACAAAGATATAGGTAAGGAACACGGAACAGAGGTTACTGGTCTTAAACATCACAGCACAAAGACTCCGTGACTAGAGGCCAAACTGA
>CM075025.1:15348889-15360532 GCA_037576675.1 Pangasius sanitwongsei | reverse complement strand
GATCTAGTGGAGTCCATGCCTCGACGGGTCAGGGCTGTTTTGGCAGCAAAAGGGGGACCAACACAATATTAGGCAGGCGTTCATAATGTTATGGCTGATTGGTGTATACCAAGAAATTCACATATTTACAATATATTTTTTGAATCCATTTATTTCTGTAAAGCTGCTTTGTGACAATGTCCATTTTTAAAAGCGCTATACAAATAAAACTGAATTGAATTGAATTGAATTGAATTAATGACTATGCAACAGCACAGTGAAATGCAGCTCATGATGGAGCTAAGCATAGTCAGCTTCTAAACAGAGAAAGACCTTGATCTTTTAGTGGCTGCATCCTATGCTCAAAGCTTTGAGGCCCACCTTTGCAGAGATTGCTGGTAGTCTAACATTAGAGCTTTCTGAAGATCAGAATGTAATCCAGGAGTGTAGCCCAGCGACGGCAGTAAATGTGCTATAGACTACAACAAAACTGGGCTATTGAATCTGTGAGCTATTCCGTAATAAACCATTTTCATTCAGAAGGGCATTGAAGCTGTGACCAGACAAGAGGCCACACATACTGGCTGCATTGGTAGATGTGGAAGCCCTAAGCTTGACATCAATGCTTCAGTAGTGGGACAAGCTGTTGAGACTCTGCCTGTAAATCCGCATTGTGTATACAGCTTGAATATAAAAGAGCTGAGCCACTGGTTTTCAAAGTAGGTTTGGCTGGCTCACATGCCATTTCCAGAGCCTGGTAAAATCAGTACAATCTTGTTTCATATACATATATTTTACAAATAGGAAGTGATGCGTCTTTTTTTTGAAGCTTTGGCTTTTATTTGATAGTTTTGATATTATTATTATTTAGTGCTTCTGAGTGGCATGACAGAAAAACGTCTGCCATAGTGTTCAAAGATCGCAAGTTCAACTCTCGAGTATGACCTGGATTTTATTTGATAGCTTCAGTTTTGAAAAGCTTATCCAGAATAATAATATAAGTTATTACTGCCATTTTTGAACTCTTGGACTCCCAGCCACGCATTGCTGTGTTATAGTCGGGATGTCTGATTGAGGTGAATGCTTTTCTGTTGTGCCACTTAGGAGCACCACATGACAGTTATCATATTATCATTATATCATATTATAATTATAAAGAGAAGCTCAAAATCCAAAGTAAAATATCCCACACAGCACCCCTAGCAGTCAGCAACACACAAACGCCAACAGGAGTATGAATATGCATGTAATAAGCCACCTGTAGAATTGTGTATATTTATAGGTACATGCAAAGAGATTGTTACCATGAGGGTGTTACCATTTGGCACCATCTGCTACCAGTACATGGACAGGTCTTTGATGCGTTAGGCAGTAAACTACTTTATAGCATTTAGTGACTTCTCTACTTTCACATTATTTTGGCAGAGATGGGTTTCAAAAACCACAACATCAGATAGAGTTACACAGGCTACAGCATTTCAGAGGTTCTGTGCCAAAGCAAAGAAGGAGGTTTTGTGCCAGAGCAGGGCATGACCAAACACCCAGAGCACAATTCAGTGAACGGAGGAAAAAACAATATCAATTCTGAAATTGTGTTTTAGTAGGTTTTCACCTTTGCAACTGAAGGATTTGAAGTTTAATAATATGAGATCCATGGCTCTCTGAGCACACTGACTACAGGGTGTTGCTTTCAGTTTCACCACTGACCACCGCAAAACATAGAGGTCTGCCCCACAGAGGTGCGAGACCCAAGCCAAAGTGGCTATACTGCGGAGGTGAAGTTGCTACTAGAGAAACAGGCAATGCACGCTCCAGTAAATGAACCATAGCCACTTTTTTCTAATTCCAAAAAAGGAGACAGAATCTGCTCCATTATGGATCCGAGAGACCTAAACATCTTATTAAAACAACTGCAGTATTATATGATACACATATAATACATATTATACACATGCAGGCTGGTGAACAAACTCTGGATGTGGATAGATGCACATCTTCTGTCTCTCAGAGCTGCCTCCCTACTGGGCCAATGCAATCTGATAGAGGATGAGCTGTCTTGCAGCAAGCCTCTGTCCAGAGATTTGGAGGCAAATTTACAACGAGGTGGTTCAGTAAATTTGGAACGTCTCTAGCAGAGAGAAAGTCAATCTGTTAGTTTCTGCACACCAGTACTGTGTTTGTTTGTTTTTTTTAATGAACTGGTCTTTCATTTGTTTCCCTCTTATAGCCTGACTAATTTTGTACTGACTCAGCCCAACGGAAAATCAAACTTGGTTCTTCTCAGAAAGCTTTGTTCTTGTCTAAATGTATGCTAAATAATATAAATAAAATAAAAGGCCTCGTGAAGTGGCGAAGAAAAATTAGACTCCTCAGACACATCTTTACTCAGCTGCTCAGTGAAGCACAGCACTAATTCCTTAAAGAGTAAACAGTAGCTTCACCTGGCACAAACTATTTTCCTCAATGTCTTCCGGCAGAGGAATGTGAAGTTTAAAAACCTTTATTAATGAGGTGCTTAGCTAATCAGCTAGTTAGCTGTTCTATAGGAATCAAAACACTAAGCTAAGCCTTACAAGGCACAGGGATGCTGAACAAATACAACCCCTTGTATGTTTGAGATAACATTGCTAATTCTAGGTTATATTCTACTTTTTAGTTGTATTTTAGTTATTTTAATTGTAAACTGAGTTGCCGCTTTGAGTGATTTCTCAGTTTACGATGCCAGTGTATGTAAACATGCAAAGTCCTTCACCTATCAAGCCTACTCCGTATGAAGACTTGACTCAAACTTATGAAAATAAGGTGACAAGTCATGTTGTTAATAAATAAACTGGAGCATTATATCATAAAGTAGGTGGATGCATGGTTGATGTGGATCGGTTTAGGGGAGGATCCACAGGGGTAATGGCTGAAACTTGAATAAAATTTTAGGTTTACAAGGAGGTGGGTCCTGGGTCGCTTTGCCAAGTGGGGAGTGGCATTTTCCATACAGATTAAAAGTCATTATATTAGTAACAATGGGCCTCATTTATCAAGGTGGATACGAATGGATTTATTCATAAATAGGTTGTATACGAAGAACAAAAACATGGGGATTCATGAAAATCCCGTAATTTTGCAAAAACGTTCGTATCCTACTCGTGCTCCTGAGCATGTGTAAAATTGTGCATAAGACTAATTAATGTAAAGCTTGCATGATCAGCTGTGTCTTAACTCATCTGTATTCAGCAGTATGAGCGTCTCTTGTATCAAAGCACTTCAATTTAACTAGTGTTAAAAACCACAATTCTATCAATCACGGAATGACGATGCTTGAGTTTTTATTTTTATTGACTTGCGGTGCTTTATTTCACCTACACTGTGTGTTTATTGGGAGTCTGTTATAAGGAACAAAAAGTACAGTGTGCAATCCTGCAGAATTAAACTGGCCATTATAATGAACTATAGCCATTATATAGCCTCACACTTAACATAATATATTTATATTAACACAACATCATGATTGTCGTTTTCCCATTATCCATTATATAATCCATTATACGATTATGTGATCATATTACTGTGTGTGAAGCAAACATGAAACACAGGGGAAAGACTCATTTCTAATAGTTTTAATAGTCGTAATAGTTCTAATCTTTTCTAACAGTTATACTACCTGGTCAGTGCAAGAGTTTTATTGTCGAGTTTTGTTTTGTTTTTTTAATTAAAGAAACCGGTCTGAGAAACTAACAGAGTGAACACTTTTAAACTGAGATGTTCACGGAGCAATTTTAAATTTTTCTGTCGTGAGCTGTTTTAAGATTTTTAACAGACAGATAACAGTTTCAGAGCACGAGCTCATCTATAGAAGACAGAAAAGTTCTGGATTGAATGAGGGAAATTTTTATTGTTTACACCTTTCAAACAGTATTACTCTGATTTAAACAATAATAGTCCGAATTTGATTAAAATCACTAAAGAAATTTCACAACGCCTCCTCAAATGGTTTCTGTGTACATAACCGACACAGCTCTCCACCAACCAATCGGCATTCGCATGACGCATAGCACCGAAGATACCCACAACAGGCAGTTACCTCGTGGGAGGGCTGTGTGCTATCACGTCTCTGCGTCTCTACATGTCACATTTACCCATGATCTGCGTTGTGATGCAAAGATGTAAATATGCGTTAACACAGAAGTATAAATCGACCTTAAATCGGTTCCATTTGACATGGCAACGTCTTTTAATTTTTTTTTAAAGTATGATTTTATTAGAGCCAGCACTAAGTGACCGATAAGTGACCGATCTGGTATGTCTCAAGCTGCAATGTGCCATATAATCCCTAGTCAGTTGGGCTTCCTATGACACTTCCTGCTTTTCCAACATGGCATCGTAGACGGTGCATTGGCACATTCTGGCCAAGACTCACCAAGACACTTTCCTGTGATTGAAAAAAGTCATTTCCCTGTGTGATGTGTGATCACCTGGATACAGTATTTTTTGCTGTCAAACCATTATCTTTTCAGCTCTCTTAATTCACTTGTAATTCACCTTTTCTGTAATTCAGCCCCAGATTGCATTTTTAAGGTGTTGTTACACTGCTAAATAATATATATTCATTTGCATAGACGTGAGTCAAAATAACTTCCACTTCCAAGTCTATTTTTGCCTTTCGCTCATCACTTCAGCTGTGTGAGCTTTGCCTTTTATGGAGTTTCGTGGGCGTCACCAAATGCAAATCACCTGTGCTATGTATGCGTCTGGTAATTTACAGGTAATTGGCATTCATCAACATACATGTAGAAAATCAGCATTTCCAAAACTATTGTAAATCCTGTGAATTTTTATTTTCTTACATAAATAAAATGAATAGGTAAAAATAAAAATCTTGGCATAAGTATTCACTCCCTTGAACTTTAACATAGCAACAGGGGTGAATTCTTATGCTATCACTAGCACTTTTATCACTTTTATGTTTTTATTTGTAAATAGTTTTGTAAAAAACGATTTTTTCCTCCAGCCTCAGCATTATGTGCTATTTTGTGTTGATCCATGGGTGTACTTATGCAAAACACTGTAAAAATAACCATAACCAGAGTTAACGGGTTAATGATGTTCATAAAGCAATCTGTTTGAGTTTATATTATTGTCAATGTTTCTATACTCCATAATTTATAATCTATAGTATGCTGCATTATTTGGGCTATTACATTAGCTAACTAACCAGCGGAGATGTTTTTCCTGCAAAGCTAGTATTTTTGGCCTCTGCCAGGGTATTGGTGACTGATGGGTCCCCTGCCCTTTGGAGCCACCAATGCCCCTTGTAATTTTTTTTTTTTTTAGAAAATCAATCACTGGTCATAATAAGTATATAAATACCATATTGTTAAGGCCATTCTTTTGCAAAATATATACAAAGAAATACTTTTCATCTCAATAGTTTACTATACCTCAGAACACTCAAACATTCAACAAATCAGGCACGTTTATCAGAGCTATCCAAACCGTGTGTATTTGTGTGTAAATTTCTTTTTCTTGAACCCAAGGCTAGTGTCTTCATTAGCCAGTGTGTCTTTTTTGGCCAACTGAGTAATCCCTATTTTGTGTTATGCCCATAAAATGATATTTGAGCATGCTTCAGTTTGATGTAATAAGCATTCTCAGTGCAAGCACACCTTTTTTGTAGTGAGACTGTGAACGAAACCATAAAGCAATTCAGGCTGGGCTCAGCTGCCCTTATTTAGCCATGAGGTTCTATATATTATAATTATGTGCAGAATATATGCAATATCAATCTCGGAGACCGGCCATAAATACCATGCAATAAATATCAGGCCAGAATTATTCATATTATTCATACAAGAGTTCAAGTAGCAGATCTCCTTCTGTACACTGCTCCCCGCTGTCACCCATCTTGCAGGAAGAGTTTGGTCCTTTGCCAGATGTCTTCCTCTAGGTCATGAGTGTCTTATCTTATCTACAAAAGGCCAGTATGCCTGCAGGTTTACTTCCAGCCAGGCCAATATGAACTGATTAACAAGTGGAATCAGTTAAGACTCCTGATTGTTTGGAACAAAAACCTGCAGGCACATCAAAATTTTGTGGAGAAAACTGGACACCTCTGCTCTAAATCTTCTACTCTTTGCAAGGGGACACAGTCTAGAGTTGCTGCTCCTCATGAACATGGTGGTTAGATGTCATCTTTGGAAAAGTGAAGAAAGCCTCTAGACATGCTGTTAGGCCTGCTTCACAGAAATCAAGTAGAAATTTTGGACACCTCGACAGATTAATGCATAGTCAGACAGTTTTGAACCCCTGTATACTAGTGGCCCTTGGGATAGTTACCCAGCCAGTTTCCTACCCCTACTCACTCTTTCACCATCTTTTAAAAAGATTAATGACTATGTGCCTCCAAAAAGACTTTCCAACCTCTGCCTGGACTTCTTAAGTAAGCCACTGGGTTATTCAGCTAGAACTGGAAATGATAAGTGGACGTGCCGGACTACACAGGGTGCCGGCTTGATACGCAGGGATCATTTATTCAATGATGAAGTATTGAAGTATGATTTAGTGCAAAAGACCCCCAAACTAGGAGTTGTGACCCCATGTGGGGTCACTTGATATACAAATGGAATCACACGAGAAACTCACTATCTCCTCTTTTGTTTTATTTTTTAACTTTACAAATTAGAAATATTGAGAACAGATTTTGTGTGCTAATATTTTACATTGTTACCAGGGGTCGCATTCAAACAAGATACAGTATGTTCAAATTAAGGGTGTACTTATATGATACTCATCTTATAAGAGTGTACTTATTTTAGTCTTCTTTCACTCTCCTGACACGCAGCACTAAGCATAAGAACTTTGCAAATCACATACTTACGTACTATTCTAGACTATTCTAGTTATTGAGCACTAACACTAACCTGTTTTCCTATTATGGTTAGTGTTTGAATTTTAAAATCCTCTTATGTAGCCTTCAAACCTATCGAATCATCTGTTTTGTGTAGCAGTCTTCTGGATTTTCTAGATTAGAAGCAAGATCAGATTTTTTAATTTGAGATAAAGGTCATGACAACGATCACGGCGGCGGTGGATTTAAGAGAAGCAGACCTTGTCAGTGCGTTTAGTAACGTTTAAACATTTTTCAGTTTGACTTGGAAACCTGACAGACAGGGATGTTTTGGCTCTGACCTGACATCTAGTGAATATCATTTTTAATCCCCCAGATGTATATAGGATACACAGCGAGTGTGTGAACAATGCCGCTAGTCTCCTCTGGTTCGCGTTGGGCCGTATCACACCACCCCGGCATGGATTATTTTCTTATAACTATACGACACTTCCCACTAGACTGGTAAGGCAGTGCAAGGAATATTCCTTTGGTTCTTTTAGTCACTTATGTTACACATAGGTATGTTACTAACATCATAGATGTTAGTATAGATATGATCATATAGAATTGGATACAAAAATGTTACTCAACTGCATTAGAAAGTAAAAAAGTATCAGAAGCGTCACATTACAATGATGATATTAACACTGAAAATAAATACATTATAATCATTAAGTTTAATAAGGAATTGTATCTCAATGGACCTTGGTTCAAATGAGCATATAATAATGTAGTATTGCATATGCATTTCTAATACCCTATATATGCAGTTTATTAATGCAGAACATAGTACACACACACAAATTCCAGGATATTATAACTGATAGTATAATGATAGTATATTGTATTCTTAACTGGTGTTCAGCATCACACTGAGTATTTGCCCCAGCTGGAAAGCCATTTAGATATTCAGCTGCGTCATCATTGTGTGTGCCTTGTTGTTTTGTAACAACAACCATTTCATGCTCATATTTTCTGGATCCAGGTTCTGTTGTCTGATAGGTCACCAAATCAATAAAGTGAGTTGTTTAGAAATAAGCTTTTGTACCATCTGTCAGCATCCTTGTGTTCTGCCCCTGCTGGAACATCTCATTTCCTGGTTCCGCATATGGCGATCCTGTCTGCTGACCCCAGGGCACCTGTGCCTCCACAGGTTAATTAAATGAACAGACTAACTGGTTCACTGCGTAGGGTACTGAATAATTACAGCACTATAGCTGTACACACAGCAAAGTATTTAGAAGAAAACTGCTTCTGTTTTCAAAGCCATATTTTGTGGTTTTGACATACTTGTCTAACACTTGTTACTTGTATAGTAATAATAATAAATAGTATACTAATATAATAATAGTACTACTATTCCACCAGGTATATATTACAGGTATAACGCAATGCCGTTGTCTGCATTTGTATCTCTTTAGTGCTCAAAATATTCCGATTTGTTTTGTATCCAGATTTAAACCTGAAGTGGGAGTAGTTTATACTGGAAGGGATTTGTGTGTGTGTGTGTGTGTGAACCTTATTACTATGTCCTGGAAACACTGGAAAACAATGAAAAAGAGGGTCCTGCAAAAATAGCAATTTGCAGAGCATAATTTTACTCAACTCTTGAACCAGCTGCTGTGTAGAACTGTCTGGCAAGCTTCCTATCATCTTTCTATCGAATGTGACTGAGTAAGCAAGCTAACTGTGTTTCAAAGTAATGATTCCTTTCCCAAAATAAAAACCTGTTATTTACATTTGACAACAATATCCATCTAATAATACTTTATCAGTTTCGCTTCAGTTTTTGAGTATGTTATGTTCCAGGAAGATCAGAAAAGTTCGCTGGACTATAAAGCTGGGACGTACTCTGAGTCCTTCTGAGAGCCAAAATGGGGTCTTTTCATTTTAATGACCGTATGATTTTCAGAAAAGGTTTTAATAACCATGGAGTATGATCATTTAAGAATGACAAAACAACACTAGCAAATTTAAATTAATTAGATGATCATTTTTGGAGACCCAAGCAGAGCTATGGTTTTATTTTGGAGCTCAGCAGTGTTTAGATCAGGCTACTAGAGCAAAACACTGATGAAAAAAAACAGTGCATCTCGTATTAGTATTATATTAATGAACTCCTTTGTCCCATGAGTACATTTGGCAGGTTTTGCGTATAATGTTTGTACAATGTAGATACTGCAAACTAGAAATATGCACCATTTGTTAACTTCTCCCAAAAAAACTCAAAAAAAAAAAAAAAAGTTCCAAGTTTTTCTAATTTTTTTGGCTATCTTTCTAAAAAGATAAAACCAACAACTGAATACTCCTACCGTTTGAATTTGTATTCGTTTAGGACAAATTATCTGTTCAATCCAAATAATGTATTCATACTGGGTTTCATCCCTAATATATCTATATATATTTTACAGATTGCAGCCGAGCTTCCCCTGACTTCCATTTCCAGCTCTGTCCGAAATCAAACACGGTTTATGTACTTTCTCAGTCTATTTCCTCAGTCTATGTACTTTCCCCTTTTTGAGAAACTGAGAAAATGCATAGCCGTTTTGTAAGAAGGACAATATATTCATTGTGAGGCTTTAATGCATAAAAAGGTAAGGTCTTACCTTGAGTTAATAAGAGCCCCTCCAAATTCTTGAGCTGTTTTCTCATTCATGAGTCTGGAAGACTCATATCACACTTGATTACCTTGGACATGAGCAGTTGTGAGAAGCGTATTAATGTCACACGAACATTCACACGCACAGGGTCACTGGAAGATAATGCTAAAGCCTCCGCATGATAAAGTGCCTCTGCTTGAAAATGTTTATAGTGACTCTGTAAGCAAATGTCTGTGGAAGGATGAATATTCAAACTCATACTCCATTTCACCTCCTGATCTTCTGGAAAAGGCTTCTGCTTGTGCAGTGATACGGCTCCCAGAACAGTGTCTTAATGATGTTGGCCAAGTCACCTGTTGATTTCTGTGTAGCAGTAAAGGATTCACATTACATTCACATTGTAATGATGCTATATTTCTAAACAATACTTTATTACAGAATTTTCCATGTTAAGAAATGTCCATTTTTCACGACATGACTGAAGGAGACTATTGTCTGACAGGTTAATGCTTCAGTTCTTAATTCTGTGGATTGGTCAAGTCTTGGTCAAGCCCGCTAAACTCCTGTGCTCAGGTAGTAGATGAATTAACTTCTCCGAGGGAATATATCCGTTTATTAAAATAAATGAATGAATGAATGGATTGAGAACATGAGCAGCGTGTGGTATATTTAAACATATATTCTCAATGCGGTAAGATCTAACGAAGACTTGTCCTGGTTTGTGGACTTGGCTGAGCCTTTTCTGCATGTAGCATTTCATGCTCACTACTGCCAACTATTCCATTAATATTTAATGAACATTTAATGAACTTGCTATCTATGCGCTTGGCTCAATTTCTCTAATGAATTTCGAAACATCTTTTTTTTCTGTTGTTGTTGGGTTTTTTTTTTTTATTATTATCATATTTATATTACAAAGATTACGCTCATTTCATTTTGACCTGAGAATAACAAGGTGAAGTAAAAGTGCACAAAAAGACTGCTGAACATAATTAAACAAATATTAAATCACAATGTGATTTTTTTGTCCAAACTAGCATACTAGCAAACTGATATTTGTATAAAATGTTTATATTATAGAATAAGATGATAAAATTTAAAAAAAAAAAAAAAAAAAATAGATAAAGACTGGGTTAATGGGACATGTTTTATTGGCTGGACTGAAAGTAGAAAGAAGGTGAAAAATAGTTGCAGAAAGCTATGCAATCTCTGTAGTATCATGTCTGTGCATAACTTTTCATTTCAGTTGTCACTAAAAATGTCTGCTCATTCTGCATCCAGCTCCATTCAGAACATGCGCATGATGTGGTGGATTGTAGAAAGTATTCTAATCTCTGGTTTGCAGCCCCACTGCAAATAAATGTGCATTCATCACTGAGAGTGTGCAGGTATCCATCTATTAGCAGCTTCCAGGGAAAGGCTTTCAATGTAGCGCTGTGCGAGCACTGGATTCTTCCACGGTGCTGCATGAGCACCTTAGCCAGCGATCCATCAGAAAATTTGAGGCCTGTCAACTGTGCTTTACTGCAACTCATTGCAGAAGAGAAATTTTATTTCCTTTCAGTCTGTTTGGTTTATTTAAAAAAAAAAAAAAAAAAAAAAAAGATTCATAAAATTAAAAGGCTGATCTTGCATTTACATAATTAAATTTGTAGGAGAATTCACTGGTCTCAGCAAACAGTTTGTTCCCCTCATTCCATTTATTCATTTGGCAGATATTTTGAGCTTTTTTTTTTCCTTCCAAATTGACTGAGGCTGAGACAGGGTACAATTAAAGAATGAGCAGTTAGGGGTCTTGCTCTAAGGTGGTCCAACAGCAGCTCTTAGGCAATCCTGAAACTTAAAATCTTTCAATCTTCAGTTGTAGATCAGATTACCACTGCGCTACCACCACCTTTTGTCAACTTAATTAAATATCTTAATTCAACATAATTAACAGCTGTCTCAATAAATGTTAATCTCAAAACACACCATCTCCCACTGAATGCTCTTGGAAGATACACTCTATGGCTAAAGGTTTGTGGACACCTGACCATCACGCTCATACTATATGTGGTTCTTCTCCAAACTGTTGGAAGCATAGAATTGTATAGAATGTCTTTGTGTCCTGTAGCATTACAGTTTCCCTTCACTGGAACTAAGAGGCCCAAACCTGTTCCAGCATGACGATGCCCCTGTGCACAA